>JAVGWX010000001.1:35958009-35998009 GCA_036924085.1 Ariolimax columbianus | reverse complement strand
ATAGATAAACGAATGTTTATCGGTAGGTCCGGGTCATTGAATAGATAAACGAATGTTTATCTGCAGGGTTATCGAATGGACTAAGACATGTCTATCTGCAAGGTTATTGAATGGATCAAGATATGTATATCAAGATATGTCTATCTACAGGGTTATTGAATGGATCAAGATATGTCTATCTGCAGGGTTATTGAATGGATCAAGATATGTCTATCTGCAGGGTTATTTAATAGATCAAGAAATGTTTATCTGCAGTGCCATTTGATGGATCAAGAAATGCTAATCTGTAGGGATATTAATGGAAACGTTTATCAATGAAATGTTTATATGCAGTGTTGTTTACGGGGTCAAAGCATTTTAATCTACTGGGTCATTAACCGGATTAATAAACTGTAAATTGATGTATCGCTTTTTTCTTGTTTAATGATACAATAGCTCTTCCAGATTTACGGTAATGTCTGGTGCTTATTAAATGCAGTAAGTGCCGTGTTATAATTATGCTTATTTTAATACCGCATAGTTCTTTTGAATTTCTCTCTGTCTCTGGTCTTAGCTATATTTTCAAAACATATCCCATGCCTATGGCCGCAAACTGCGTCGCAGCGCATTCTTTTGCAGGCGATTCGCCGGACGCTGCCCCATGTGAGTTGTTTCGTTAATGTTCGTCTTTCTAGTTTTACAACTATATCTTCAGTATCTATTTTTATCCTTCCGGCTTACTTTAATAACAGCAGGGTTGCCAGTTCGACGGTTTTCCCGCTAAATTAAGCTTCTTTTTTCAGAGAGTTGCGAGAAATCATTGGTTGCTTGCGGGTTGCGGTAATTTAGGCTACTTTAAATTTTGGCCTTTATTTTTTGGGCTATATGGCACAGAAATGTTTTGTATTTATAATGTTACAAATTGCGCCTTCAAACCAAAAGTTAATATGTTCATTTTCAGCGAATTCCAGCATTATTAACTTGTCTTTCGACCTATCGTGTACTTAAAAATGCAACGGAATATTACTATTTAAAAAAAAAAAATCTGATGTGAAGAAATTATTTAAATGGTGTGCGGAATTTGTCAATAAGTTTAAGTTTATTACAAATCATTGTTTTGGGCAAGTGGGCAAAGTACGGGATACGATATTGTAACGATTGGGAAAAAGATTTTGCACTAAAAGATTGGATACGGAGCGTTCCAGACGACGTTTCGAAAGCTTATTGTAAATATTGCAAATGTGAAGTACGTGAGCATTGTGGCGGTTTGATTTCGCGCTTCAACTGATAAGCATCAACGAAATTCAGCTCAATTTTCAAACTCAAGAAGTTTATTCGATGTAAGTTGCCACTCAAGCTATGGATGACACGGTAAAGATGGTAGAGCTAAAACTTGCAGCTCATATTGCGTGCCATTCCAGCATCACAACAGTCGATCATTTAGGCAAACTGATGCATGGTATTTCTGGGAAGGACATTTTAGTTCATCGTACAACGTGTACAGCAATGATCAAGCGTGTTTTGATTCCAGCCACCAATGAGGAATTACTATGAGATTGGAAAGACGAAAGCACTGATATCATAGCTGAGAAGCAGTTCTGTGTTATGGTGTGCAACAACAGTCACGCATCAGAGAAAATTGTAACCACTTTCCTTGGCGTGTTATCCTTGCAATCCGTAATGGTCGACAGCATTTTCCAAGCCATTAACAATTTTCTTCATTTGAAAACCATTCCAATTGAAAAATGTTTTGGACTGGCAACCAATACATGTAATGCAATGTGTGGCATAAATAACTCACAAAGTTTCGAGACGCATGTCCAAACATTGTGCATATCAAATGTATATGCCTTTCAATTCAACCGTGTTCGTCCCACGTTTTGAAGGTAATGCCAAGAAATGTTGAATTCATGGTGGCAGAGACATACAATTCGTTCTGTCATAGTACTATTGGTCAGCAAAAGTACAGAGCGTTGTATTCATGCATAAATGTTAGAGAAGATTCGCTAAATATTCTTAAGCTGTCTGATACACGTTGGCTATCAATAGCACATTGTGTCACACCTGTGCTGAATCAGTTTGATGAATTAAAACTTCATTTTCAAGTGGTTAAAGACGTGGAGCGCAGTTACACTCCTCAGCCTTTGTACACTATATACAATGCTGTTGAACATAAATAGCGCCTTGTCATCTTGTGACCCATCCTGCAAGAACTCAGCAGGGTTAACAAACTCGTCTAGCTAGATAGAGCAAGTACTGTCATAGTTAACAAACCCTTCCATTTAGATAGAGCAAGTACTGTCAGAGTTAACAAACCCTTCCATTTAGATAGAGCAAGTCCTGTCAGAGTTAAGAAACTCTTCCAGTCAGATAGAGCAAGTACTGTCAGTTAACAAACCCTTCCATTTAGATAGAGCAAGTCCTGTCAGAGTTAAGAAACTCTTCCAGTCAGATAGGGCAAGTCCTGACTCTTCCAGTCAGATAGGGCAAGTCCTGTCAGAGTTAAGAAACTCTTCCAGTCAGAAAGAGCAAGTAATGTCAGTTAACAAACCCTTCCATTTAGATAGAGCAAGTCCTGTCAGAGTTAAGAAACTCTTCCAGTTAGATAGGGCAAGTCCTGACTCTTCCAGTCAGGTAGGGCAAGTCCTGTCAGAGTTAAGAAACTCTTCCAGTCAGATAGGGCAAGTCCTGACTCTTCCAGTCAGATAGGGTGTCCTGTCAGAGTTAAGAAACTCTTCCAGTTAGATAGGGCAAGTCCTGACTCTTCCAGTCAGATAGTGCAAGTCATGTCAGAGTTAAGAAACTCTTCCAGTCAGATAGGGCAAGTCCTGACTCTTCCAGTCAGATAGGGCAAGTCCTGTCAGAGTTAAGAAACTCTTCCAGTTAGATAGAGCAAGTCCTGTAAGAGTTAAGAAACTCTTCCAGTCAGATAGGGCACGTCCTGTCAGAGTTAAAAAACTCTTCCAGTTAGATAGAGCAAGTCCCTTCACACTGTTCAGTGAAATTGATGACGTTATATCGCTATATTCTGCAGTGCGTCATGAGACCAACAAGATTCGATACAAGGGCTGCGACTCTGAATCATCACATCACGATCACGCAAATCATCTTCCCCTTGCAGCTGTTAATTTTGGAATAAAATTTCAAATTTTTCTCGCCAAATCTGGCATTGCTCACATCCAGCTGGCAGAAGATAGAAAGATTCGTTGATTAAATTATGTAATCGAAGTTTTAAAATAAATGAGAAAGAGATTGCTAACAAACGTGGAATTTCTTGAATTGTTATCTAATCTTAGCCCATTAGTAGTTTTGGGCAAACAGAAGCCACATCTAGCAACAGTATCTTTTCTAACTTTATTTCAAGGAAATCTTGAACATGTGGAACAACAGTGGAATCGTGTCAGCCTAATTTCTTGGCCAAATACTGACGATGCTGATGTTGAACGGTTTTGGGTGGACATTGCTAACCATACAGATGCACCAGGCGAACGCGACTTCCGTGATCTACGAAATTTGGCTTTGTCTCTTCAGCAATGCATCTGTTGAGAGAGCATTTTCACAAATGAATCTAACTAAAAACGAAATTCAGGAACAGGATGCAACAAAGTCTGCTTGAAAATGTCCTGTATATTCGTGTATTTATGGCTCGTAATAACATTTGTTGCAATACATTTAAGCCAACAACAACAATACTGTCCCTGTTTAAATCCGATATGTATAAACATAGTTAAACGAAAACTGTGCCTGAAGATTTGGATTTCTAATTTGTTTTGTTTTTCATTGTTCACATTCATCGCAGTGCGCAGGCAGTGTATGGTGACAAAAGTGTGGCGAACGTAAGCTCCGGTGACGGTTTACCCGAATTTCTGCATCAATTTTGGCGATGACATCTTCTGACGTAACAATATGCACCTGACCTGGTCTCGGAAGATCTTTCGTTAACGCTCGTCATTCTTTAAACATTGTTGTCCAGTTCTTCACTGTTGCCTTAGACACACTTTGTCCCCATACACTGCCTGCATTCTGCAATTAATGTCAACTGGTCGACATTTTTCAGCTGTTAGAAACCGAATCCATGCTTGCTGATCAACTTTGGACGAATTCCGTATCACACCCGCCATGTTTTCAACGGTCTAACTGAGGAAACTATGAGTCGGAGGATAATGAAATTTTGCAAACGTGGCGGCTGGTATGTGATGTTTACAGCAGAAGTAACGTCATCATGCGCAGTGTACGATCTTCACTTGGTGCAGTTAGGGCTAGTTTCATTTGAACACGCCTCGTATATCCGTTTATCTTATTTACCTGTGACCAGATCGACATCTCCACGAACCGTATTGTCAGTGCGAGCACTTGCACATCATTTCATGTACAATACGCATGTACAACTGTCGCTAACGACGTTTTCACACCTCAACAGAATCACTCTATTCGATGCTTTTAAAAATAATGCATAACACTTGTGATGGTTGATAGACACCGTCATGTGTGTACATTTATTTCAAACTAACATGTCGAAAAAATGTTTCAAATGTTTCTAATCCCATCGTTTCATTGTGCACACTCTAGTAGGATTATTTCAATCGTTCGATTATATGAGCGAACCAGGGTTTCATTCGGGTCACGACGAAGAGAGACTTTCTTGTCGCTGCTGTTTCAGTATCTGTGATTATGACATAAAGACCCATTCAGAACTAGCAACAGAATGATAGTAATGGGTTAATGTATTCAAGCACATATAGTTTAAATATAACTGTTTCTTAATAACTTGAATTCATTTGTGTTATATTAACACGCAAATATTGACTTCATCTTTTACTTCTACTGAATGGCAACCTTACACAATGTCAACATCTGATACACAAATATTGTCCTCCTGGGGAAGGGCAAATATATTTTCTGCAGATCTGACGAACGAGGTGGAGATTCATACTATCATCCCCACAGTTTTGAGCTTGCTGAAAAGCCGTGTGTTGCACTACAACGAGGATCATAAGGTTCACCTTTTTCCATACGGCCTAGATGTATGAAGTGTGATACCAACCCGTTGCTAGTGATAATTTGTCAAGAAAAAAACATCTACAAGAGCTGACTATGTGTAGCTCTTTCATTCCTTTTAATATGGTTCACATCTCGTACAACACTTTCATAACTATGGTCTGAGCTGAAGGGGAACATCTGTTGGGTCACGATCATTGGAGTCTTCATACCCGACTCAATGCTTCCCCCGACCACAATAACAGATAATTTTTCTAACTCTCTAAAACCTATTGAAGCCAAGATCACTACACTGAATTTCGCAAAGGCTGTGCCTAGAGATTTTTTTCAGAATATCCGAATGCGGGTTTCGTTTCCTGTTGCATCTTGAACCATCTTTCCCAGAAATGTAACTTCTGACGCCTAGGGCTGGTCTCTCTAGACTGTTGTCATTGTCCCTGACTCACATACACAACTAAAAATGGTACATAACGTCAGCAAGTCTAGTTATTTTTTTACTTTTCTCTTCTTCGTCGAGGAATCTTCTATCCATGGCATAAAGAAGTGTATCAGTTGATGCCCTTTGCGCAGCCTACTATTCCTTAATACCTCCTCTCTGGTTCACCATATCTTCAAGGCACCGGAAACCGCCAGACCTGCTCCAGCCAGAGGCCCGTAGTCCAGAAACATGTGATGCCCCCCACCCACTCTCTCTCAATGCCATTGCCGTCACTGCATTTAAACTGCCAATGGTCGTCCCTCTCCCCCTCACCTCCCTTTCCATATTGTAAGACTGGTCTAGAGATGCGCCTCTGATTTAGCAATCAGGACCATATCCGGCGTACGCCAGCTCCGACACATAAGACTGATCTCATTTCCCAAGTCCCCACTGAGTACTTTTTGGTCCTCATCGTACATCCTTCAATTACATTATCCATGAGTAGTATGAAGAAATATGAGGATTAAATGTCGCCCTGTCTTACGTCACTGTAGGTCTTGAACTCCTCTGACATGTGATTTCCTATCATACGTAGTTTCCTCTGGACTTATACAAATTCAGTAAAGCGCAGGTCAAAGGTACCTGAGTGTTCATCGTATCTAGACAGTTTCAGAGCCTGTTCCAGGGAACGATATCGAATGCTTTTTGCAGGCCCAAGAAACAAGTGCATTTCATTCCAACTTACCATTCAATACATCTTCAGATGTCGCTAAGGAGAGCAACAGGGTAGTTCGGCTTCTGATTGTCCACCATCCACTCTGTTGTCCCCCATCCATTCTGTTGTCTACCATCCCCTCTGTTGTCTACCATCCCCTCTGTTGTCTACCATCCCCTCTGTTGTCTACCATCCCCTCTGTTGTCCACCATCCCCTCTGTTGTCCACCATCCCCTCTGTTGTCCACCATCCACTTTGTTGTCCACCATCCACTCTGTTGTCCACCATCCACTCTGTTGTCCACCATCATCTCTGTTGTCCCCAATCTATTCTGTTCTTCTCCATCCACTCTGTTGTACACAATCCACTCTGTTGTCCAAAATCTAATCTATTGTCCACAATTCCGTTATCCAAGTTTCACCTATCGGTTACCAACCATCAGACATAAATTATGTCTAGTTGAATACCAGGGCTGCAGATTCTAAATTGGTTTATTCAACAATAATTTTTCCGTTTTGGGCACATTTACTACAATAGAACACAGTCTTTTTGAAGACATTCTGGGCCAAAAGGATCAATTTATTCTAATAAATGTGGTTTTTATCACCCACTTACATAACGAGTTGCCAGTCTCATGCACAACTCTCGTAACGTATTGTACGAAATGGTCAGTAAGTTGTCGTACGCCTATTCTACCTTCCTCACAAGGAGATTCGTTGCTCCGCTTGTACAATTGTAATGTAACATGATGCTATTTCACAATACAATTTATAATTAGTCCAATAATATAATATGTCCAATTAATCTAGTTGCACAATTTTAAGATGCCGTTTTTTCAGACAGAGAGAGACAGGGTGGTGAAAGAAAAGAGAGACAGGGAGAGAGTGAGAGAAGTAGTGAAAGATAAGAGAGAGAGAGAGAGAGACAGGTGGGGAAAGAAAAGAGAGAGAGAGAGAGAGAGAAAGGGAGATATGTGGCGAAAGAACAGAGAGAGAAAGAAAATAGAAAGAAAGGGGAAGAGAGAGAGAGAGAGTGGTGGTGAAAGAAAAGAGAGACAGAGGTGGTGAAAGAAAAGAGAGAGAGAGAGAGAGGTGGGGAAAGAAAAGAGAAAGAAAGGGGGAGAGAGGGTTGGTGAAAGAAAAGAGAGAGAGAGAGAGAGAGAGGTGGTGAAAGAAAAGAGAGACAGAGGTGGTGAAAGAAAAGAGAGAGAGAGAGAGAGAAGGTGTGGGCAGAGAGAGGTTGTGAAAGAAAAGAGAGAGAGAGAGGGTGTGGGCAGAGAGAGGTTGTGAAAGAAAAGAGAGAGAGAGAGAGAGAGAGAGAGGTGGTGAAAGAAAAGAGAGAGAGAGAGAGGGTGTGGGCAGAGAGAGGTTGTGAAAGAAAAGAGAGAGAGAGAGAGGGTGTGGGCAGAGAGAGGTTGTGAAAGAAAAGAGAGAGAGAGAGAGAGAGAGAGGTGGTGAAAGAAAAGAGAGAGAGAGAGAGGGTGTGGGCAGAGAGAGGTTGTGAAAGAAAAGAGAGAGAGGGGTGGTGAAAGAAAAGAGAGAGAGAGAGAGGGTGTGGACAGAGAGAGGTTGTGAAAGAAAAGAGAGAGAGGGCGAAAAAATAGAGAGGGAGAGAGTTCAATATAATATATAATTCAACCAGATTCGTAGATTAGTATCTTTCGATTTCTATTTTCTATCAAAATTAGCTCCGTTAGAAGATATTTAAGCGAAATCAGATCATATAGCAGGGGACGGAGTGGCCTAGTAGTTAAGTGACACGGCTCACAATCCGAAGGTGCTGGGTTCGATCCCCATCACAGCACCGGCCGTTACCCCGGGGAAGCAAACACTTAGGAAATGCAGGAGGAAGCAGACCCTTACATAAAATGCATGCTGAAGTCGGATGCACTGGGCCGACAGGCGCAAAAATAAAAACGCAGTTCAACGCACACCGCCTTGGGGATTTGAAAAATAAGGCGAACGCAAACAAAATAAAAATTAAAAAAAAAAAAAAGATCATATAGCGAAATAACATTTTCTAGTGAAGGTAAATCCTTAAGGAAGATATCATTATTCAAACTCAACATTTAATGAAGGAGTATTGCTTTTTTATTGTCCTTTTAAATTTGAAAACAAGTTGTACAAATATTGCACATTTTTCACACGGAAAATTTACTTTTGAAACCATTGCTAGTCTTCAGTATTGTAGCCTTCTCCATTACTGGAGTGCAAATGACAAATATTTTCGTTCTGGCAGGCCGCAAAAGATGAATGACGAAGCTTATATTCTGGACTGGAAATCTTCATTATGTAAATTAAATTGTAAATTCAATCCTCATTACAACAGTGCATTGAATTTTTCAGGACATGACAATGTTATTGTAAAGGAAACCATTCTACAACAGTGCATTGAATTATGCAGAACATGACAATGACATTACTAAGAAAACCACTCTACAACAGTGTATGGAATTATTCAGGACATAACAATGACAAAGGAAACCACTCTACAACAGTGTATCTTGGACCATGACATCTTCAAGGATGACGGGAATCACAAGGTACCAACAACAAATATTTAAAACAAAATTAAAATGAAGAAAATTAATACGGTTTTACTTGAAGATATGCTTTCCAACAAATGGTCTAACTGTGAACGTGTGCTATCAAATACAGATATGGAATAGTTTGTAAGAGCCTCAGCTTGACTTGGAAATTGTGAACTTCTCTGAAAAACATGGAAACCCTGAGTTTTTGTGTGTGTGATCCAGGATGCTGTCACTATAGCTTGTAAACAAAAGGAGATTAACAGGTTTAAACATACGCAGCCAGATAGTTCTACTACAGTAATAGCACAAGAGCTGCACATAGAGATAATGTACAAACATGTTTGTCAAAACTGTATACAAAGTGAAGGAAAATGTGTTTTGTATTTCGTTGTAAAACAATTGAATAAGAACTACGAAATGCAGATTCGTAAAAATCATGTTTTCAAAAGTAAATTATCATAATAGCAATCTGCATTTAAGTCAGCATAAATAACAAGGTCAGACAAGATTAAGCGAACGAGAGAGTCACTAAGAATATTCAGCAAGAAACTCTGAGATGGGTAAGAGTACGAGAGAGTCACTAAGAATCAGGTAAGGTCAGGTCATCCCTTAACCGGTAAGGTCGTTGGGGCACACATGAAGACATCCTCACAACCCCACGCCACCCTTATCTGTCAGATGCCGCTGCCTGTGACTCTTCTGGTCAGAGATTGGTCCATTCTTTTATGTAGTCCTCCCATCGCTTCTTGGGCCGGTCTCTTCGTCGTCTGCCATGCACCTTTACGTGGAGGATTGTATTTGCAAGACCATTTGATCTCGATATGTGACCATACCAAGCGAGTTTCCTTCTTTTGACAGTTGCCAAAAGGTCTTCGAAAGGCCCGATTGCTGTTGTAATTCTATCTCGTATTTCTTCATTTGTAACTCGATCTTTGTACGTGACGTTTAAAAGTTTTCTGAAACATCTCATCTCCAAGGCCTGTATCCTTCGTTGAAGATCAGCTGTAACTGTCCATGTCTCCCGAGCATAGAGGAATATTGACAGGACCAGTGTACGCATTAATCAGATTTTCGTGCAGAGGGTTAACCGTTTATCTTGTCAGATTTTGTTAAGCCGTGCAAGCGCCGCTATTGTCTGTGCTATTCTGGCCAACACCTCACATTTTGATCCTTCATCACTGACAATCGACCAAAGATATTTAAAACGGTCAACTACTAGTTCTTGACCATTAGCTTTTATCCTGCTGTTGATGCCCTTGGCGTTGTTGGTCATTAATTTTGTCTTTCCAGCGTTTATTTCCATACCATAGTCAAGAGCTGTTTCATCGAGCCTTCTGACCCATTCCTGGAGTTCTTCTTCTGAACCCACCAACCCGTCGACATCGTCTGCAAAACGAAAGTTGGTAATCGTTCCGCCCCCTATCTTGACAGTACCAACGTGACCTCCAAGTGCCTCACTCATAATTCCTTCAAGGAATATATTGAAAAGAGTTGGAGAGAGTGTACACCCCTGTCTCACAACAATTGATGTGCGAAACCAGTCCCCTCTCCTCCCATTCACAAGAACTGCGCTAGACGCCTTGTCATACAGGTGTTCAAGGACCGTTTTAATATTTCCGTTGATTTTATACATCCTCATGGTTGCCCAAAGCGCTTTATGCCATACCCTATCAAATGCCTTCTTAAAATCCACAAACACATAATACAGTGTTTGCTGCTGTTCTAGATATTTCTCGCTTAGCAGTCTTAAATTAAATATCTGTTCTGTAGTGCTTCTTCCCTTTCTGAACCCTGCCTGCTCCTCGGAAATGATGTTCTCTGCTTGGGGTTTCAATCGGTAGAGGATTAATCTAAGCATGACCTTGCTAGGGAGGCTGATGAGGCTTATTGTTCTGTAATTTTGGCACAGCTTTAGGTTTCCAGACTTATGTAACGGTATAACCATTGATTTCATCCATAAGTCCGGCCAGGTTCTTGTCACCCATATTTTGTTGCAGATGTGTGTCAGGCCATCCCCCACTACCTCTCCACCTGATTGTAAGAGTTCTGCTTGGTATATTATCCACGCCGTTTGCCTTCCCTCTTTACCGCTGCAGTTACCTCTTCCTTTGTTATCAGTTGGTTATCCTCTTTCTTTGTTGGTGTTGGGGGGATTGTTTTCTCAGGTTCGTTTCGCCCTTCATAGTTATATAGCTCGGAACAGTACTCTGTCCATCGTGTCAGTACGTCATTTTCCTCAATAAGGCACTTGCCGCTTTTATCCTGGATCATAAAGTTCCTGCCTTGTCTAAGAATATTCAGCATGAAACTCCGAGATGGGTAAGAGTACGAGAGAGTCACTAAGAATATTCTAAGGTACATAATTATTTTTCATAAAATTATAGCAAGATAATTTGATAGTAAGTGTTAGACAATTGTCCATCATATCATAATGCATTTTAGTAACTGTCCATATAGAAGGTGTAAATAATTGTTCATGTGGTAGGCGTAAATAAGTGTCATATTGTAGGTGTATTTAGACGCCAACAGCGTAGGCAAAGTGTATGCCTACATCATCCTAAGCAGGCACAAAATCTGGTCGACAAGGTGTATCCGGAGTCTCAGTTTGGTTTTCGCGTAGAAAGATTCACCATTGATATCGATTTTTCACTGAGACAATTGCAAGAGAAATGCAGAGAACACAGACTACTATTTTTTGCCCTCATCAACCTCACCAAGGCATTCGACTTAGTAAACAGAGAGAGTCTTTTTAAAGTGTTGTCTAAAGTTGGCTGCCCACCTAAACTACTGATCATGATTGGATCTTTTCATGTTGGCATGAAAGGTACAGTGCTGCATGAGGGTCAGGAATCTGAGGCCTTCGACATTAACAGCGAAGTTAAACAAGGTTGTGTCATGGCTCAGACTCTATTCGACATTTTCTTTGCCATCGTGCTTATACATGCCTTTGGAACTGCCACAGAGGCTGTTTTTTTCTGGATACTAGGTCAGATAGGAGGCTATTCAATCTAACCAGACCGCGAGCAAACAGTAAGAGAAGGGAAACTGTCATTCGGGATATGCTCTTCGCAGACGATACTGTCCTGGTCGCCCAGATCGAAGCCGATTTACAGATCCTAATGAATAGGTTAGCAGAATCATGTGATGTGTTTGGACTCACCATCAGCGTACAAAAAACGAAAGTAATGGCACAGAGTGCAGATCCTCCACAAATTGTTTTAAACGATAAAAATCAGGAGGTAGAAAATAACTTCAACTTCCTCGGATCTATCATCCCCGACAACCTTTCACTAGACGCAGAGCTACAGAAACGATTAGAAATGGCCTCATCAACACTTGCCAGGCTCTGTGGAATAACAACAAGCGGACTATCTTCACAAAGGTTGCTATGTACAGATCGTGTGTGATTAGTACCCTGCTCTATGGCAGCGAAACATGGACACTGTATGCCTCACATGAAGAAAAGGCTAAATGCTTTTCATATGCGCTACTTGAGACGAATACGTGGAATTTCATGGAGTGAAAGAGTGACTAACAGCGAAGTGTTGGACCGTGCAAAGATTGTCAGCTTAATTACAAACCACTCGCCAGAGCCGCTTGCGGTGGCTTGGTCACGTGTGCAGAATGGAGGATGGGCGAATACCAAAAGATATCATTTACAGAGAGCTGACCACGGGCAAGGGTAAATAAGGTAGACTCTTCCTCAGCTACAAAGATGTTTGCAAGCGTGACCTGAAGGCGTTGGATATAAACACCTGCAAGTGGGAGGAACTTGCTAAAGACAGACCCGCCTGGAGGCAGGCTTTGTGTGTTGGTCTGCAGGCAGGGGAAGACAGGATGCGTCATGACGCAGACTTCAAACCTTTGAGGCGAGGGCAAGGGCAACAACTGACAGTCCCCTCTCTAGCGTGAAGTCCATTTTCTCTCGAGACTGACAGGATGTCAATCAGTAGGTGTAAATAAGTATTCGTGTTGTAGGTGTAAATAAGTGTTCGTGTTGTAGGTGTAAATAAGTGTTTATATAGTAGGTGTAAATAAGTGTTCATGCGGTAGGTGTAAATAAGTATAAGTATAAGTATAAATAAGTGTCCATCAAGTACGTACAAATAAGTGTCCATAAAGTAAGTATAAATAAGTGGCCTTATAGTACGTATAAACAAGTATAGATATAGCACGTATAAATAAATATCCATATAGTACGTATAAATAAGTGTCCACTATGTCATAGTAAGCAACAGATATATGTACATTATATTATAGTAACTATAAAGTCCAGAAAGTAAACATGAATAAGAGTTCTTTTTGTAAATATAAATAAGTGCCTATCATATCAAACAATGAATAGCAATACTGCATGAACGTTGGAAATTCCAATTGTAAAGATCGAGACAGAGTACATAAGAAGAGGAAAGACATGTTTTAGCTCGTCAATCTCTTCAGTCGCTCAAAACATTATGAAATGCTTGTAGATGTAAAAAGTCGTTTAGTTTAGCTCGTTTTCAATCTCCACATAGTCTTTAACCCATTACACTCTACGACTTGTTGAATCAATCTTCTCTATCCTTGATCACACTTTACACCAAATTGTATGCCTTGTTCTGTCTCTGTCTTTATCGGAGCCATCATTCTTATTAAATGTCTGGTCATGTGTGTTGCATGGCAACTTTGTTAAAGTTAAAGTATATGACCTATTAGCGGGTTGGTTTCAGATATGTTAGTGTGTAAAGTGTTAATGGATCTCCATAGACTGCCAATCTCTTCCCTTCAAAGAACAATCTGACAGGGTTATTCCTTGCCCAACTTCTGATGTTACACTGGCATTGATGGCTTTGATAACCTCTATAACGATCGTCTTCAACGTATCAAAACATTTCGTTTTTTTTCAGTAAGGTAGTGCATGTCTTTTGATGTAACTATTATATCTTACAAGTCATGAGAAACCAATTAAATGCCTGGAAGCAATAAATATTGACTGAAACAAAGTTTTAAAAGCTGTGTTGCACTAGACAAATCTTATTAACAAATTTAGACGTTAATATGCAAACATAAACGCTTCTTCTTCTTTCGTTCGCTTTAAAATATTGTCTACATCTGCAATGTTGTCTCTTGTATAAACTTCACTGTCTTTTGTAGTTCACATTCAGGTCCATAAAGTTTCTCTTCCAGTGTTTTTTCTATGGGCCAGTGAGATTTTCTCTGTATATCATATTCGGGGCAGTTTTGTAGTATGTGCTCTGCTGTCTGGGGCGCCTGTCCGCATGTACACATGGCTGAGTTGCCAATCTTCATTTTTGTGTACATGTGGCTGCGGAGTCGGTTGTGTCCTGTTCTAAGGCGCAACACAACAGTTTGCTCTTGTCTGTTCATGTTATGGTAATCGTCTGGTGTTACTGTTGGTGGCTTTCTGATTGATTTGATCATCCTTATCTTCTGGTGGTAAAACATAAACGCTAATATGTTAGCTTTGTTCTGAACGTCTAATTCAACAACTTAGAACATGAATTAGCATAGTCTACTTTGGTGTTGTCAGTGAAGAGAATGGTATGATTATTAACAGTAGTTTAGACACTTATCAGAGGCGTGTGATCACAATAATTTCCAACAATAATCAAAACCATCATTTGATCTTTCTATCTTGTCAGACGATAGTAGTTGTACTTTTTAAAAAGGTATGTAACTAGTCCATGGAGATTACGAATGTGACTCGTAAGACCAATCCGAGCATAGAAGCGCTATCCACAGTGCATGCAATAATACCCCAAATTAAATTTAGCAATTTTCATGAAGGTTGGAAATTCATTTGCAATAGATACTTAAATTGGAGTAGAATGTAGGCGTATTGTACTAAATCATGAACGACAATAAAAGGAAAAGAGCTAAAATTTAGAATATTGGTGGAGGTAGTCGTGAACAAATCCCAACCAAACTTTTTCAGATCATGCACTTCTAGAAATCTGTACTTCATTATTTTGTTTTATGAAGCATTTCATTGTAAAATGGCGAGAAGAAAATGGAAATCATTCTGAAAACGATTTGTAAATGATTTAGAATAATTTCTTCCTCACCTTCAAAGACGATCGTTCTAACAGGTGAACCAGCAAATGATAACGGCGACGATGCATGCGAACATGACGAGGGTTGTGGTTATCTATCTGTCTATCATGACGAGGGCTGGGGTTATCTATCTGTCTATCATGACGAGGGCTGGGGTTATCTATCTGTCTATCATGACGAGGGCTGGGGTTATCTATCTGTCTATCATGACGAGGGTTGTGGTTATCTATCTGTCTATCATGACGAGGGCTGGGGTTATCTATCTGTCTATCATGACGAGGGTTGTGGTTATCTATCTGTCTATCATGACGAGGGCTGGGGTTATCTATCTGTTTATCATGACGAGGGCTGAGGTTATCTATCTGTCTATCATGACGAGGGCTAAGGTTATATATCTGTCTATCATGACGAGGGTTGTGGTTATCTATCTGTCTATCATGACGAGGGCTGGGGTTATCTATCTGTCTATCATGACGTGGGTTGGGGTTATCTATCTGTCTATCATGACGAGGGCTGGGGTTATCTATCTGTCTATCATGACGAGGGTTGGGGTTATCTATCTGTCTATCATGACCAGGGTTTGGGTTATCTATCTGTCTATTATGACGAGGGTTCGGGTTATCTATCTGTATATCATGACGAGGGCTGGGGTTATCTATCTGCCTGTCATGACGAGGGTTGTGGTTATCTATCTGTCTATCATGACGAGGGTTGTGGTTATCTTTCTATCATGACGAGGGCTGTAATTATCTATATGTATATCATGACTAGGGAGAAAAAGAGAAAAACAAAATGACGACATAAGAAGAAATGTATACTTACAAGTCCTCCACATGCTGAAAGAGCCACAATAGAACTCTCTTCGTCCTGAATGTCCCCAGCGTAGTGACAACCGTCATGGTGTTCTAATATTGAAAATACAGAGTCGGAGACATTCTTGAGCTTGGACACTTTCCTTTCAAGAACAGCAGACGGCGCCAATACCAAGTTTGTTCTTGTTACCCGAACAATTACGTCTTGTTCAGGATGAAGGGAAATTCGATAATGCAACAATACGCCGTTGTCGGTATGATTATTAACTGTTTCAGTCGTAGTAGTAGCCTTTGAGTTGATGGAGATGGCATCGATAGAATCAGTAACACCTTGATATGTGCTCCTTTTGGAGCGAGCAGTTGAGTGCTGAAAGTGAACGTCCCTGGATACAAATTCTCCTAGATGGTTGACCGTACTTGGCCAGGAAATGTGGAAGTTATTCAAATTCTGAGCAAACTGACCTGTAGAAGAAAACATGTAAATGTGTATTATGAATAAGTCATTAACAAACATATAGGTAATGGTTCAGTGACCGAAAATGACAAAAACTAAACAATATCTACGTTACGGCCCCAAAGCCTTCGTCATTGGAAAAATTCGATGGAAAAAAAAATTAATCCAAGCAGTAAATAAGGCAAGATATACGATGGTGATTTAAGTTAGCCGTCATTAACCAGATGTGCCAGAAGAATGTGAGACACATCGATCCAGTTCTGAAATAGAGAGAATCAAACAAGACATGAAGGTAAGTCTATGTAAACGTATGGAATATATTCAGACCATGAGGTCCTGTGGCAACCCAAATGGAAAATCAAACAATTCTCAAGCTCAAACCGGAGGGCCAGCTCAAGACGATACCCGTGACTGCTATCTACCTTGCCCTAGTGTCCAGGACTATCCAAGTGTTTAGCAACAGGAGAGCCACAGTAATTAGATATGTCAATGAGGTGTTGACGGAAGCGGGTAAGAAGTTTAAGGCTAGCTTCCCCAATGGGTTTCTTGTTGCAAGGCTTGTTCTTTTTCTTCTGTGTTCGTTCTCAATCTCCGGCTACCAAGCCCTGAACAGGGCTTTGCAAGTAGCAGGATGTAATCCGGAGAACGGAATGCGCTGTGTCGCTAGGTTACAGTTTGGCTGATATTTGCATATTTGTCGGTCCAACACATCCGTCTTCTGCATCGCAACGCTTGTAAATATATATTTACATTAAGTGCACATTAAGTAACGAGTCTTGCAGGTATAGCCCGTTTTATTCTAAAAAGAACTGACTGAGGGAAGGATACAGAACGTTTTGTGTGTGTCATGTTTCGTCAGTTGTGTATGTGTGTGTATGTGTGTGTATAGTCATATTGCCCATTTCTTGCGTTGGTCCACACTATTTCATAACTGGCACTCCGTGTCTCACACTTTTCTGGCAGTTCAACGGCGGCTTACTTAAGCCGCGCTTGTTACATAATGTCCTCTTTTCTGTGATTTATTAGTTGCTTTCGTTCGTTGTTGTCCCTGACGAAGGCCTTGAGCTGTAATGTAGGTATTGGTTTTCTTTTTTGTTAGTCCTTTTCGGTTGCTGAGTGTTTTTTTTATTATCGACTGTTAACCTTTGGTACCACTGCAACGCTTCGATTCATGTATTTCTCCACAAACTCTTTTGTCACGAACAAGTAAGTCACAGTAAATCCAGGATTGCATTTGAAGATAAAGATAATACCAAAAAACAATGTACTGTACGATTGAGTAATGAGAGAAATACAAGTAACGTTCAAACACTATTTTATGTGAGCATAAACGACACTAATAGCAACACGTCACTTCCGAAGCATGTCGTAAAAGGCGACAACGAAGGTTGTGCTGGCAACATCAATATGTTAACAAATGGAGCATATATGAGCATTTTTCGGGAGTAATGAAGGCTTTAAAAAATTGTCAAAAAAGTATATCACAATTTTGGAACAATTTAATCTCAAGCGAGTAATACAAATTTAAGAAAATGACAGTAATATTCTTTTCGTTTCAAAATTATTTAACCTACAGAAAAAAGTGCATGAATGTAGTTTTGAAATGGCGAATCAAGGTCAACACGCACGCATACAAGTTTGCTCTGAAAGAGTCGTAAAATCGCGATGCAGATTTTGCATGGCTTAAAAATGTCTCGGGATTTTCCCGATTTAGACGACACAAGTCAAGGCCTATTCACCTATATTTGATGTCAGATTGACATCACCCTAATAATCTACACATTTACCTTTTCAATTTGAATATTGGATGACCTACAATCCAATCACAAGGAAATTAAAATATTGTCTTATTTGCTTCCTTATATCTGTGTTCATCAATTCGGCGACAATGTAGCGACACAGATATTTGAATTCAGCACACATTCATACGTTTGGATAGTGCTTTTGAAAATGTTTCCGTGGCGTTAAAATCAATTGTAACATTCGTTGACGTGATCATTTTACCAACAACATGTACACGAGCCGCCCATGTATGTCTGAAGTCTATACTAGTCTTTATTTAGTTGTGGCCCTTTGAATCTCATAATTCCATGGCAAATCCTGGTCTTGGCAAAGTTGTAATATAAGGAAGAAGCAGACCCGTACATAAAATGCAAGCCGAAGTCGGATGTACTGGGCCAATACGTGAAAATTAAATACATTGTGCAACGCACACCACTTTGGGGATTAGGGAAGTAAGGAGAAAGCCAAACAAGTACATTTACATATTTGAATATAATTTCAATTAACTTTCTACAGTAGCTAGTATTGAGATTCAAGCTTGCAGCAGCTGGAACGAAATGCAATTATTAACATTTGATATGGAGACAATTACTTAGCTTTGTTCCTAATGACGGTATGTTCATGAAATGAAAATAAACTTCACTGAAGATAATTTAAAATGTGCCTACGCAAGTTTTTGGCACCTTCGATATTGTTCACAGACAAAACACATAGAAATCAATTGTATATCACAATAAATGGTGACAGCACTTTAAACTCGCATTTTCATTAATAAAGAAGGTGAAAGAAATATAATCATGCTTGTTTGACACTAGCGCAGTTATGGGCTATAACAAGACAATTTTACAACGGCAATTCTCTGATTTATGATTATGTGACCCAAGACTGACAGTTTGTTTGTTGGCATTTTAAATGAAGAAGTGTATTATCTCAGAATGGATATGAAAATAATGGATTTGGAAATACAGATCTGAAATACGCTACCTCAAAATGAAAATATTGTTGTTTTTTTCCACTAATGTAACTTAATTTATGTTAACATAATATAGATTACATTGCTATACTCTATTCTATGTAGCTAAAGAAATCAATAAAAATATATGTAAATAGCATGACATATTGCTGATAATAGTTAGAGACTAGAAATGTTCTTACTGTAATTGAGTGCAGAGTATATTTTTAGGTTTAAAGTAAACTGCACAGTCAAGAATAAGAGACGTTCTGTTAAAAGAGCAGAATGATTGTATCTTCTCAAGTTATATTAACTTTTACCATTTAATATTCAACTGAAAAAAGTAAATAAAAATGCTATGATGTTAGCAATTAAATCATTTTCAAATGCAGCTCTGTAAGACATATTTCAAATGTAGAATGAAACATTGTAGCAGTTTGAAGTTCGCTTTTCGTTATATAAACTATATTTAGAAAGAAGCAAATTGATTAAACAGTAAATGTATTTATCACAAAATAAATTTTATCGAAAAAACAATATAAATATTTGCAAATTTACAATGAATAAATCACTTTTACATATCTCTTAAAACGAATATGTGAGCTAAATGAAGAATATTGAATTCTTTGTTGTCGCTCAAGATGTCTTGGAAATACATTCTCTAGAACTCATTATGTCTTGAGCTTTTACTGATTAATACCTTGCTCATATGTGCATCTTTATATGTATTATGTAATATTATTGTTAACTATCATGCTATTTTGTTAACTATCAGGCTATTTTGTTAACTATCATGCTATTTTGTTAACTATTATGTTTTTGTTAACTATTATGTTTTTTGTTAACTATTATGTGTTTTTTTAAGTATTATGTTTTTTGCTAACTATTATACTGTTTGTTAACTATTATATTATTTTCTTAACTATTATGCTGTTTTGTTAGCTATGATTTTATAAAACTATTTTGTTTATTATGATTTTGCTAACAAGTATGCTATTTTGTTAACAATTATGTTATTTTGTTAACAATTATGTTATTTTGTTAACTATTATGTTTTTTGCTAACTATTATGCTATTCTGTAATGTTATTTTGTTAATGATTATTTTATTCTGACCTAAACAATACAACCGTTACCCAAACAGCACGAACTTGTGAGATTTTGCCCATCTTTCAATGAATGTGAAACTCATATATCAGCTTCCTTCAGTGATATTGTGCTCTGTACCTTATCTTAATTATGCTGCTGTGTCCATTCCACATGTGTAAAACTTCATTAGGTTTTTGTGAATAAGATTGTTTTTGTCATTGTTCCAAAAAGAAACACCCCTACATTTGACATTAACTCTAATATTCGGGCACATTCACACATCATTATCTTCATCACTAATTGTCTGTTTGTTGTGTAAATACATTTTAATTTAGAACAATATAGTTATATCGTGATGGGCAAGTTTGGCTATGTATATAAATGGTTAAAACAATAGATATACAGTATTTTGCATCCCTTTAAAATTCAATTCTTTAATTGTTAATATGCCCCTTACTAAATTTAAAGGAGATGTTGGGAAATGACTAATTTTACAAATTATAAAAATGCCATCGACATAACTGTGTTCATTACATTTGTTTAAATTTTCTGTAAATCACTTAATTTTACAAAACAAAAATCATATCGTATTCTTATAATTCTAGTTATTTGACAAAACGTGTCTTGTCCATTGGTGTACTTTTATCTTCTCTGAAACCTGTTTTGAACAGCAGTGCAGTCGGCGCGCTGGCGATATACACCGGGTCTTCATCGTAACACAATACATCTGTTATTCTCGTCATGTCTGGTTCCTTATATCCCTATGATCAGAACTCTTTGTGGTTTCATAGAAGTTTAACCTTATTTTGTTTTAATTGTCACGTTTGAAATCAGTTTCAATGTTAACCTTCAGATGGTATCACACATGAAAAGAAAATACTTGATATAGTTCCGCAGTTACGTTTTCACAGAAATAGATGAAAAGAACAAATAAATCATCAATGTTACCGTCTGTTCGAAAGTGTTCACTTTGAATGTGCCGTCTATTTGAAAGTGTTCACTTTCAATGTGCCGTCTGTTTAAAAGTGTTCACTTTGAAATCTTTCATAAAGAATCAGCTGAAGGAGATTTTTTGCAAAGTGTCACTTTCAAACCCCTGGAACACATATAAAGCGTTGACAGAACTAACAAAAGGCATAGAATGGGAATGGACGTGTGTAAAATATTTGATCAACGTTCAGCATCAACTTTGAAGTGGCTTGACTGACTATCAGAAACAAGAGGACCACACACTAACTATTGGTGATGAATTGGTCAAACCTGCAAATGTGATTATGGCAGAAATCTTTTGCAACCAGAAAAAAAAAAACAACGCGAGTGATTTGAGTGCCTTGTCTGTAATAGTTGTGATACAGATAATTTCCATCAGTAGAAAATGTGAGATAACAAGTGATTCCTTTAATCAAGTATAGCAAACTTTTTAAATGGCAGTAGTAAATCGTAACTGATGGTGTATATTTGATAAATGTGTTTTTGTGCAATTGAAGAACACATGTTTTCTTTTCTACTCTTGTTTTCTGTAGAATCTATAACTTCAACAAGGTTGACGCATATGTCAAAACACCAAACTTGAAATGGGACAACTGTATTGGTGTGTCTGTTGATGAAGGTCCAGCCCAATTCGATCATGTTAGTGGTTTCTCACCTTAAGCCAAAACGCAGAATCCCCAAAAAATTATGTTTTCATTGTATGATCTATAACTATGCATTACCTGTGAATCAACTGGAACTCGAAGTTGCTATTTTCTTGAATAATATAATAACGATTGTCGATCCTGTCAAAAAGCATATATTCGAACACTATTTTATGATGAATGTCAATATTCAGGTCTCTTATTTTGTACAGAGTTTAGGTGGATTTCACGTGGAAATGCTTTAAATCAAGTGTGGGATATCATAACTGAACTTTAAATCTTTCTGGTGAATCAAAAGCATGCTGAGCAGATAGGTTGAAAATCTCCACTCTGCTTGTACATTTCGCAAATTTAGCGGCATGTTAAGGAATGTGAATTCATTGAAGAAAGATTTGCAAGGGAACAAACGTCAATGTCTTGTTTTAGCAAGAGAAAACATTTTATAATTTGGACCAAAGCTTCTGTACTGGAACAGGATACGATAACAAAATAAGGTTGCCGTCATTCCAAAATGGCAGCGGTTGTGGAAGGTTGTCAATATCTCAATTTTTTTGCTATTAAGGAGTCATTTACAACAAGACATTTGACCACACTTTAAAAAGCGGCTTTCTGATTACTTTCCGGAGCTTAATTTCTATGCAGTCAATTTGCTGATAGGACTGAATGACTAACATAAGCTTCTCTTCAACTTCTCCCCAACAGTGACACCTGAATGACATTTAAGATAAAGACATATACTTCATTTTTTTAATGTCAAAAGCTGCAAAGCTTTACAGATTTCACACGCGGTAGCGACAAAAAGGCTTTTGCATTTTGTAACAATCTTCCACTGGGAGCAACGTTTCTTTTTACAATAGGAGCTTGAAAGAAACTACTAAACCGGCTGGACGGCAAAGACATGATTCAGCTTGGTCGGACATTTAAAAAATCCTGATAGTGATGTCTCTTTAGCATGAATTAAGCAACATCATTTGTTAAAAAAATCTGAATTGTAGATGTTTTGAATCTAAATGCTTCTGTACTTCAGTATTTTTGTGTATTAATGTTGATTTGTGAAATTATTATTACAACATGTGTAATTGATGGTCTCATATTAATTCTAGAGTTTGACAGAAGTTTGTTCTTCATTTTAAGATAAATAGATTGTTTACTATGAAGTATTACCGGGGGAAAAAAGGGGGGGGGGGGGATTCTATTATTTAGCATAACAAAGATTTTAAATGCTGTCAATAGAAGTTCCCCGACCATTGTTAGGGGCTAGCTACAGTTAAAATATATATCTCATATTTGAACCAGAAGGTAAATGATTGCAAATGCTTGGAGAGGTGCTTCCTGTACAAGGGGCCAGATGCAGTGGTGGCCTGTGCTTTATATTGGGACCAAAAGATGAAGGATTGAATGAACAGTAATAGACATGCAGGTAACATGTTCATGTCAGCTCGGTAAAGGTGAAGGTAGTTCCCTAGCAAACACTGCTGTCGGGGAAGCACTTTAAATACTTCATTGTACTAAATACAAGCTTGAGGTGGGCTGTTTTCCCTTACCTAACAGTAAGGCATGTACCCATGTACAGCTTTTTCAACGTCTGGAGTGTGCTGGTAACGGAAGTTGGACACCGTATCTTTGCCGCGAAAAGCGTTTACTCTACCACAATGCTATTCGGACACTAATGCATTATCGACTATTACTGCTTTCTTTGAAAACTATTGATAATCTTACTAACGAATGATTCCCTTATTAACATACTAACAAACAGGTTCCTGGAAGTTGAATTGAGAAACAGTCTTTGTTGTGTTAAATAGAACCGATATTAGTGTATGGATGTTAATCCATAACCGAGTGGTCTGCCGGGGTCTTTGTGTATGACAAGGACAAAAAAGCAGCACCACTGGCTCACAGATAGCATGTCGTGAAAGGCTACTAACTGTGAAATGGCATAATAACGACCATGGTTAAGTGGTTTGTTTAGATAGAGCATAGATGACTCCTAACAGGCTGCAGGCCTATTTTGCTTCAGTGTTTGAGTCTAATAAGATGGAATCACGCCTCGGTTAACCATCCTCCGTAAGTGATTGTCCCACCGCTACGGAGCATTCAGCTGCTCAAGCCTAGCCCGCTAATAAGGAAACATTTCTCCCAGCTATAGCCAGTTCATACCAGAGCTGGAACCTGCACAGGGGCATCTGCCCCTATAGAAGTACAGGTAGATGTTAATCCTGGACAATCAATAAACAAATAGTGAAATCAATTACAAGAATCGGAATGTGATTCCTCAAAACAATTATACTTAAACCACGGAAATCTAAAAAATCCAGAGAAGATCATTTACAAGAATACAAAATTCAAACAACACTGCAAATTAAAACGAAATGAAGACAAATAAGGTAACATTTGTCCATCCTCAGATTCTGGAAAAAAAACTTTCGTCAATCGGAAAGATTCGATACAACAGACAGTAAAAGATCTAGACTGGCATGACAATATGGATGAAAAATATGAGAGCAGCTGAAGTGATACATTGATCGACCGTTAACGTTGCTTAATGCGGCACATGATGATTATGAACATCTCAACAATTACTGGTATTGCGTTTTACTACTGCTGGTTCAATTTAACAAGTGGCCCCAAACAACCAAACCTCAAGTTTATCCCTTGGTAGGGGTTTGTTATGTTTTTACCGGGTCACCTTGTATATAATAATAAATTATTTAAGAGGGATCAAGATGCTGAGCAGCGTATGAGCTGCAGTGGTCAGCGACCCATAGCTGACTGCTAGCGTCAGGGCCAACAAACCAAAGCTGCCAAGACCCTTCTACAGCTCCACGTGGTGATCCTGGATAACAGGCTGCAGCAGGGCAGACTGGCTAAGGAGAAGGGACCGAAGAGGGAATGCTAACCCGGTACTAAAAAATGCTTGCTGGAGTCGGATGTGTTGGACCGAAAGGTGCAAATATCGCAGGCAAGCTGTAAACTACGACACAACGCATTCCGTTCTCCGGACTACATTCTACTACTTAAGCCCTTTCAGGGCTTGGTAGCGGGAGATTGAGAACGAACGAAGCCAAGCCAAGCCAATTATTTAAGAGAGAAAGATAAAAGTAAGAGAGATGAGTGAAATATGAATAGTTTCCAATTAAAACACGCCTATGTTCGGAGTACGGTGGATAGGATCATTTTCAGGATTTTTTTTTCTTTTTCGACAAAATGTATTATTCGAAATACTGGAAAATTAGATCTGTATATACAAAACGATTAGAATTCAAGCAATGGCGTCAGTCTTTAGTTAAACACGAATCATAAATATACATTTTTGTTTGATGACTATGCAAGGCGTTGTGCAAGATGGACAGCTGTGGTAGTGACCCCCTGCTCCTATTTACGTGAACAAGATCAAATGATAACGAGGTCCTTAAAGTTGTGAAGAAACTGCTATTGTTAGTTCACTAAATGACTAAAACATAGTTCTAGTATTGTCTTCATGAAGTTGTGAAGAGACTGCTATTGTTAGTTCACTAAATGACTAAAACATAGTTCTAGTATTGCATTCATGAAGTTGTGAAAAGACTGCTATTGTTAGTTCACTAAATGACTAAAACATAGTTCTAGTATTGTCTGCATGAAGTTGTGAAGAGACTGCTATTGTTAGTTCACTAAATGACTAAAACATAGTTCTAGTATTGCATTCATGAAGTTGTGAAGAGACTGCTATTGTTAGTTCACTAAATGACTAAAACAGAGTTCTAGTATTGCATTCATGAAGTTGTGAAGAGACTGCTATTGTTAGTTCACTAAATGACTAAAACAGAGTTCTAGTATTGTCTTCATGAAGTTGATAAAAGGCATGACTGCTAATATAAGTCCACGCAGTGGTTGAACAAGAATTGCCTTCATGAAGGTAATATCCTCGAACACGATGTGAAAGAAAGAAGCAGAATATAGTAGCACACTAGCAAGCGAGTGTTTTGTGCTGCATGCGTTAGGGAGTTAACTCAAATCTAGGCTACATTTGCTTTACTTCCACTTCTTTTGAGTCCAGGAACATCGAATTATTCACTCTTTTATTCCTGCTTCTTCTATGGAGTATTGGTTATATAACCTTATTTCACAATCAGAAACCTAATCCGCACTCAGTAGTGGGCTGCAGAAATGGGATTGTGTGGCATTATGTGAGCTGGAGAGTTTTCTGTCATTGAGGGATTACACTGCAATGCGTGTCGCATATTACAGCATGCTCTTAGTTTGAGATAGTGAGCTAATTATCAGAGTAGAAAAGTCCCACTAACAATAGTCAGCAATAAACTGTCTGTATTACACTCAGTTCTCCAGAAACATCACTCTGACATCAATAGCCTAAGAATCTAAATACGCTCTTTCTGGAAACAAATACAGTAAATCAGACATTTCATTTTTCAAAGGACAAACGTAAACTAAGTTAGCTCCGATCCTGATGAAAAGTTATACAAGGGCAGACGTAAACTAAGTTAGCGCCGATCCTGATGAAAAGTTATACAAGGGCAGACGTAAACTAAGTTAGCGCCGATCCTGATGAAAAGTTATACAAGGGCAGACGTAAACTAAGTTAGCGCCGATCCTGATGAAAAGTTATACAAGAGCAGACGTAAACTAAGTTAGCGCCGATCCTGATGAAAAGTTATACAAGGGCAGACGTAAACTAAGTTAGCTCCGATCCTGATGAAAAGTTATACAAGGGCAGACGTAAACTAAGTTAGCGCCGATCCTGATGAAAAGTTATATAAGGGCAGACAAGCAAGCAAGATATAAGAATCAGTCTAAAACCAAGAAATTATTACTGCAGAACATATATGGAGATGAAAGAATCGGACATACGAGTAGAAGAGAAAGGCAATGCTAGTGAATCTAGTACTGGAGATACACAATCGAACGTTAGTAAAAGTACTATACCAGTATAGCTTGAGACACAGAACACAACTGTTTGACTGATCTTATTATTATGAAATGGCTTCTTTCTTTGTTGTCCTTGTCGGCCGGCAGTCAGCGACATCAAGGGTCATGTTTATGTCAATCGTTATGAGGGCGATGAGTGGCAATTTGTTCTGTGGACGAGTTTAGTTCATACTTCTTCAGCGTGCATTTATTTGGAACTGTTTCCATAACATGTGACTGTCCCCAACCTGCCTAACAGGGAGCAGTCGTTCTTGACATTGTTTCTTGTCTCTACTAGGAAAGCTTTAGTAGTTGACAATGCAGTCTTATATATTCTATGAGGAGAGCAGACCAACGTCTGGTCAGGAAAATACAAACTGATCAGACATATTAGTCACGATCAGGTACAATATTTCCCGGACCTTTCAGGAAATGGGCTGTTTTCATGACAGCCTGGCTAACGACGTGGGGGAATCCGATCTCCGTAGTGGTTAGCTTATAAACAGATAAAACCAAGCATATCACAACCGCCTGAACTACCATCAGCACGCTTGAGATGTGAGGAAAGCTACTGCAACCCGCCAATTAACGACCTCATCAGGACCCACGAAAAGAGTAATCCACTGTGAGCATTCAACAATAACAACCTATCCGACAGGACTTAAATCAAGTGCATACACAAACATTACGTTTAACCATTGCGCGTTCAATATGCAAACACACGTTTAACCATTGCGCGTTCAATGTGCAAACACACGTTTAACCATTGTGCGTTCAATATGCAAACACACGTTTAACTATTGCGCGTCAATATGCAAACACACGTTTAACCATTGCGCGTTCATTTATGCAAACACACGTTTAACCATTGCGCGTTCAATATGCTAACATTGACTGGGAATCTGCCGTGTTTCAAAATTTGCGAGTACCCACAACGAGGCAGGGTACCTAACGTCATTAGACATCTTCAAGTTACAACAATACATATATCTTTTATAACCTTGACCTGCATCATGCTGGTTTCTTAGCTGAGGATTAGGGAAGCAAATATGAATCAGGCGTGAATGTGGCTTCCGCGTGAGATGTTATGACATTGTCGCGTCACTTAGCCTCATTTGATATTTATGTTGCGTACAGTCTATACAGTCACATTATATCCAGGTCGAGGAGTTTGTTTCCAACCTCATCGTCTGCTGTAACGAAGCCTTTCCTCTTTGTTTGAATGTAGTTCATGCTTGTGACTCAGATGGCGCGGATTTTAATAGTATTTTTGCCGGGTAGAAAAGTTAGGTAGACCAGTAAGACAGCTTTCCTCTCAACTCTGACAACAAAACAACTGCTGCATTACAGGAAGGCTGGCGACAGCCAAAGCTAGGGAAGTAGTCCCAAAACAATCCATACTGAAAACAGAATCACAGGTACCGTGGGAACAGAAAACCATACACAGCAGCCCAGCTTATAGAGGCAGCAACAACATACATGACTTTGGCTTGCCAATTGATGGGTATACCAGATAGCAGAAAATGAAGATTTCTTATCACACAACTGCCTTCCAGAGAGGACATCATTATCTGACATTAACTTTGTACATTCAAAGAACTGTCACGAACATTTAGCATTATTTAGTATGAAGCATTATTTAGTATATTCAACTTTTTCCAATACCCTCTTTTCTTTCTGTCTCACTTCCTTTGTTAAAGTGCTTCTTATACTGTGAAGCGCCATAAGGTAAAGGCGTGTAATATAGCAGTTACACTAGTGTCGAAGCATGAAGTTCTTAGCAAGGTAGCGACTTTATACTAAGCCCCAGCTTGCATGAGGTAATGTGACAAACTATGTCCTTTCCTAGCTGCTTTTAACTTCACTAGTCGTATGTCAGGTACCAATTTACAGGTAAGGTGACTGGAGAGTACGGATAGTGTGATTCGTACCACGTGCCTTTGTCGTGAAAAGTTCGTGCTCTACCACTACGTAAATCTTATCCTCTGACGCGTCATATGGAGCTCTAAATCTTCCAAATCGTGATATTAAATTTCCTTATTGCAGAACTCTCCCATATCGTTATGATCATAGAATGAACACTAGTACTCTCTCCTTGGATGCTTTACGTCACAGATATGTGGCAAGGCCCAACTTCACGTCAAGGTTAGGTGACCAAGGCCCAACTTCATGTCAAGATTAGATGACCAAGGCCCAACTTCCAGTCAAGATTAGGTGACCAAGGCCCAACTTCCAGTCAAGATTAGGTGACCAAGGCCCAACTTCCAGTCAAGATTAGATGACCAAGGCCCAACTTCCAGTCAAGATTAGATGACCAAGACCCAACTTCCAGTCAAGATTAGATGACTATGGCCCAACTTCCAGTCAAGATTAGATGACCAAGGCCCAACTTCCAGTCAAGATTAGATGACTATGGCCCAACTTCCAGTCAATGTTAGGCGAAACATATTGACTAAGGTCCAACTTCACGTTCACACCGCTCATCTGGAAATAAAGTGTGTTACAGCAGCATGGCAGATGAGGTGAGGATCGACATTGGAATCCCATTAGTGACGAACCTGCCAAAAAGCCTTGCATTGCACTACAGAAAGAAAGACCCAGATTCACTTCTTTCAGCACACCCAAGGCCTAAAATGAACTACTACCACCAGAGAATATGTGTTAAGAGTGAATGAATCAGGATGCTTAATGCAATACCATCAACAATCTAGAATGGCATGTCTTCTATTTTAAATTGTCTTGTCTGCGCTATTTATAAGGAATAGGGTCCACTACCAAAGCTGGTCCATTATAGGAAGCCTGCACTATTGCAGGGCAAGATTATAATTACATTTACATGTGTACAACTTCTCTTTAGTGCATTTTGTGACTTGATGAGAACGGTGCAGTTGTTCGTTTCCTTGTCACCAGTATATATTTAATATATTCATTCATCGACGTTTCAACAGCGCTCGTGAGCAACTTTCTGTTCATGGAATATATATTTACCCTCACAAAAAAGAAAAAAAGAACGATCGACACTCAGTTACCTTCCACCCCATTTTTGCTGTGTCCGTGAATCTTATCAGTTCATAAACACAGACTTGTCCCTTCTGGAGTGAGGTTTAACTTGACACGATCTTCGGCAGCGGCAAATATTTTTGTCATCATTTTTTGTTTTGCAAGTGTGCACACTGGGGCACGTGAGGTCATAATATTATCTCAGGGATCTCAGATGTCGGAAGACCTGTCAAAACTGATTGAAAGTCTCTGTGAAGGGGTGTCAAGATCACTAGGTGTCACAATCCATTAATTTAGATCTTGTCAAACAATATCGAAGATTTAGCAATATACATTTCTGGTCGCTGTAAAATATTATAGATAAGGACATACACACAGCCCACTACTAAAAGCGAAGTAAGGGCAGACCAAAACACATTCTTCTCTGGTATTATTACAAAGGGCGATCTCTGATATATTTGTTTAAGTTGTGTCTTCAGTGATAACACCTTACTAATGATATCTTCTTCTTCTTCTGCGTACGCAGTCAGACAGTAACCATTATTTTCTCGAAAAAAGCGGCGGTCATCCTGAGACTCTCGCCACTACCATAGAGCTTGTCTTGCAGTTCCACTGGCAATGGCCACATCTGCTCTCTCTGATCCTCGTATGTCGGGCAGTTCTGCAGCAGATGTTCAGTGGTCATTTTACCAGTACCGCACGGGCATTCGTCGGTACACCCTATCTTCAATTTGTTGAATAGGTGGTACCTCAGTCTGTTGTGGCCAGTGCGAAGTCTGAAGACAACGACCTGCTCTCTTCGGTTCAACTGGTAATAGGCATCGTTTTTGGTGTAACCAGTATGTTCGGTTTCCCATTTGGTCATGTATCTGGCTTTGATAAGCCGTTTTGACTCTTCGTACGTCATACTGGTATCTGTTTGTGGTAGCCTTGCACCTTCTTTTGCCAGTCTGTCTGCCTCCTCGTTGCCTTGGATGTTGCAGTGTGACGGAACCCACTGTACCACTACCCTTTTTGGTGCGGACTGCTGGCACAGTTTGCAGAGTGCTGCTCTTAAGTCATTAAGCTCAGTGTTTTTCTGGCTTTTTAGCGCTGTGACTACTTCGAGAGCATCTGTCAGCAGGACTATATGGCTCTCATTTTCGCTGTGTGTTACCATTTCTTCCACTGCCGCCCTCAGTGCCTCTGCCTCTGCTCTGAAATTGCTTGTGTACTTACCAGTAGCGAATGACAGTGTTATTTTTCTGCCATTTGGTAGGTTCAGGAATGCTCCTGCCCCTCCGTTCTGTGTAGTTCCAATGATATGAATCCAACAAATATTTTTTGCTGAATATCGGTCGTAAATTGAAGAAACGTAAAATAAGGACCTTTACTTTTGAGAAAGTAAACATTAACAATGATAAACTACCTCATGCTTCTTTCCTTTTGTCTTTTCGTTTTCAATATCTCATCACATACGATGTTTTGTTCTCTCTCCCTCTCTCTCTCTCCAGATATATATTTCTACTTCTTTTCGTGTTTTGTCTCGCTTAAGAGTCAGTTTATAAAAAGATTACTTGACCTGGTCCTAGAATGTGCTTCATACAATGCGAGCCTGATTGCTTCGTTATTTCTGCTATCCATCTTTTGCGACGTTAGCAATTGACTTTGTATCCGTTGTATCTGTTTAGCATTGCTTTCTGCAGAATGCCATATATGGTTTGCTGTCTCTTCTTCTTCCTCTTCTTCATTCATCCTTAGATCAAGGTCCCGGTTTCTCTTACAAAGGAGACCGTTGTTTGTAAGGCTGTTTTATTTCTAAACACCTTTTGTCTCATATCTGTCTCACGAGGCCAGTTTTGTTCTCTTTTCCTGCGTGAACATGCACCTTTGCATGATGTGTTACACGGTAATGATTTGCTCCCCACATGGACACTTGTCATCTGTCCCAATCCTCATTTTGTTGTAATGATGACCCTTGAGTCGGTTATGGTCAGTTGTCAGTCTCAAGATGATGACTTGCTCTTCTCTAGTTAAGTTACAGTAGATGTCTTCTTTTCGCAGTTCGGGGTGTTGATCAGCCCATTTTACCTTGAAGTTGTCTTTAATTATGGTCTTGGCCTCATTATATGTGATACTCATATATATATATATGTTTGTTTGCGGGTATGCGCCTCCATACTTTGCTAGTTTCTCTGCAGCTTCATTGTCTTCAATATTGCAGTTGGATGGGAGAGATCCACTTAGGGTGTTCTGCTGAGAGCTGTGTCAGGGAGAATATACATTGCTCGAGATCGTTATCTTTGTGTTGTTTAAGTACTGCTAATACTGACGCGGCATCAGTAAGGAATACTATGTTCTCTTGGTGGATATCTTTATCTTGGATTACAAGCTCATATGCGGCCATAAGTGCCTCTGCTTCTTTACGACAATTATTGGAATATGTTCCGTTGTTAATACTAGAGTTTTCTTCTCCATTCCTTAGTCTGTAATAGACCCCATTCACCTCCATTGGATGTGGCTTTGTTAGATGAGCTATCTGTATATAAGGGTATCCATGTTTCTGGTGGGTATACTCTCCTAAGATATTCTTCTGGGATAAATTTCGTTTCAAAATCTGAGTTCCCTTTTTCCCTATTCCCATAATGTTTTCTAACATCTCAGGGGAAGGCTTTTTTCAATGGCGGGATCTGGGATGTATGTTTTAGGTCTCTAACCATTGCATGGCTTATGATTTGGTCTGCTCTTGCAAGTTCTTTTCTTTTTGATATGAAGTGGTTTCTCTTTAATCTCCCACTTCACATACGATTTATCATGTCATATATTGGGTGATCAGGTCTTCGTCTGAACGTCTCCCCCTGCTGGAGTGCTGTTTTGGTGTCTGCGCGTCTCCATAATGTCGATTCGTGTGATGTTCTCCATTGCATTTATTGGTTGTTCTCATAGCTCCAGTGATGATTTGTATACCTTGGTTTTGGGTAGTATTTATTTTTTGACAGTAATTTGTTGTTGCCGGGATCATGCTGCTATCCTGTATTCTAACACTGGTCTCATATAACATGTATACAGTTTCTTTCGGATGCTTGTGTCAGCTCCCCATGTTGAGCCTGATATCTTTCTCATTCTGGCAATTCTGTTCTTAGCTTTGTTGGTAGCTTTTTTTATCTGATTGTTCCATGTCAGTCTTGGATCTGCTTTTATTCCCAGATAAGTTGGACTTTTTGTCAACCGATAGAGTCTGGTCATTTACTTTTAGGATCACTTCTTGGGGCTTGGGAGATAGGGGGTAGATTGTGTACGTGGTTTTGGTTTGGTTTATAGCGATTTACCATTTTTTGTCCTTGTCTCTATTTTATTTAGGGCCTCCTGCATTTGGTTTCTAGCTACAGTTGTAGACTCCTCGGATGTTCATAGTGCACTGTGTACTCTTTTAGGGATTTATGTGATTATATCATTGATGTAAATGAGTAACAGCATGGGTGAAATAATTCCATCTTGCGGAACTCCTTGTTCCATTTTCATCTGTTTGCTGAGGTGTCCTTTGAGTTGCACTCTTGCTGTCCTGTTATCTAGGTAATCACTGATCCATTTGTACATGTTGCTGCGAGATATATGTCACATGATCTTCGGTCGATCTGTTTCTATGAACACCTGCTTGCTGGGGGATAAGTACATTTTTGTACTCCATATGCCAGGTTATTCTAGTGCTAACTATTCGTTTCATTAGTTTTCCCACACAGCTGAGTAGGTCTGTAACTGCCTGGCTTCATGTTGTTCTTCCAATGTTTAAGAATGGGGATATTCCTTGCCTCATTCCACACTATGGGGACAGTTCCTTGTTTCCAGCTTGTGTTAAAGATGTGTAGCACTTTGTTTTTTGCTATTTCTCCCATGCTAGAGAGCATTTCATTAGTAATGCCATCATTTCATGAGGGCTTTCTCTTCTTGAGTTTACTAATGGCTGACTCTAATTATGTCTCGGTGATATTTATTGTCAGATGTTCCTCAGGTACTCGCTTTGAGTGCTCCATGTAATTTATGTCTTTCATAAGATACCTTTTCATGTCTGCTAGGATTTTTTTCTACTAGTTTTTGTATAATTTTGAATTAGAACATCCGAAGCTTTTTTGCCAGTTAAAACCTTTCCTTCATTTCAACCGCATTTGTTGGCTTCTAGCTGTTTTCGTCACTCAAAGCGTATGCTAGCTTACAGAACGTCTTGCTCTCTCTATCAAAGTTGAGAGCTTCTGTATGCTCATACCAGCTTTTCCTGCATTCTTTGTTGACTGTTTTTTTATATCTTGCAGCAGCTGCCTGATTTCTTGATTTTGGCCAATTTCCGCCTTTTCTCTTGCCTTCTTGCCTCTGTTGCACTTCAAAAGACCAATACGGTTTGTAAGTTCTTCTAGCACACTTGGGATGTTCTACATTGCTGCCTTGAGAAGACACTGGTTAAATGTTTCCACCATCTCGCCTACTTTCTTGTGGTTGTTATTGATGCACTGGCGGTAAAGATTTGTACTTGTGGCAAACTTCTGCCAGTCTGCTCTCTTATAGTTCCACCTGGGCAATGGTTTGTGGTCTGAAGGAATGATTCCTAGGTTTATTGTAAGTTTAATGGGTCTGTAGTCGCTTTCTGCAAGAGGTACAAGTATTGATTATTTAGATTTTTGGCTTAGGTTGCCGATGGTAAATGCAAGGTCAGGGGATAATGTTGATGTCCATCGCTTGAATAGAACGGGGAGGGGGGTGGGGGTCGTCTGGGAGGTTGGTCAGATAGTTGTTGTCAATTTCCAATTCCTCTAGTTCGTGTCCCCTTGCGTTGTTCTGTGCGTAACACCACCTCTCAGACTGGCTGTTGAAGTCTCCTACCACAATGGTTGCATGGTTCATAATATTCATGGCTTCTATGGCCAGATTTTGTGTTGGGGGGCAGTATGTATTTATAAATCCCAACTGTCTGTTTCTGGTAAGATTATTACCATCCCTATTGTTCTCCGTTTGTTTCCACCGAGATCATCTTTGATGGGATTGATATTTTGGAGAGAATAAGCACACCCCCCGTTATGCCCTTTTCTATCCAGTCTATGGGTTTTATATCCACTAATGTAACATCTGTAGTTTGAATTAATGTGTGTATCATGGATGCAGGCAACATGTATTTCTTCCTTAAATAGACTTTATACCTTCAGCGTTGCATTGCAACACCTGCAGGGTTTGAGTGGCAGAGGTATCAGTGTGTCCATGGTGGGAAAACATGTCTTTGTGTGGATACCTTATGGTGTCTCTCTAGATAGTCCAGGTCTTCATAATCCTTGGATGAGATACGTAGTGTTATGGGCTTGCAGAAGCGAGCTGTTTTATTCTCACTTTTTGGTCCAACACTACCGTTTTCAGCAAGCATTTTCTTCAGGTTCGCATTCCTAGCCTTTGGCTGTTCCCAATCGATCTGGCGGCTAAACCTGCAGGGCAGCATGTTTTTGTTTTTTTGATACCATGTTAAATATGGTTTGATGGGGTAGTTATACGGTCACACTGACAGTTTCCCCTTGTCAGGGAAGAGGCAGCAGATGTCCTATTTGAAGTCCATGAGGTTCCAGAAACTTGGCAATTGACAAACTAAAAGCCCTCTATTGATACATCCTGGCTAATATTGAACAGGTGCTGGAAATAGACCCTCGGAAGACAGGTCAGTTTTACCCTACTAATGACTGGGCGCTGCTACGGTAATCCTGCTTAACTCGAGAAAAGCCTCAGACACTAGGTTCACGGACTAGGCTGATAAGCCAATGGCGCGAGGCTACAAGGTGAGGGATTACGGCCGAACGCCTCTAAGCCAAAATCCCGCCCAAAAGCTCAGCACGATTGCAAAGGGAGGTTTCGACATTGTGGTGACCTTGGGCCCCCGCTCCAGCCCCGCCCGGTCGAGCCGCAGAATTAGGCCTCTGCCGTCCGTCGATCAAAGCGGGCGGGAAGCTGCTCGATATTCACCCCATACGGCGATGAGGTATGAAACCATTTGTAGAAGACTTAGTTCTCGGTCGGGGTGCCCTAAGCAGTAGATCCGCTACCTCACTGCGAACTGCTGAGACCCAACCCTTGACCATGAGATATGTCCGCTCCCCAGGCGAACAACATCTCCGTGCAAGACCAGGCTTGTCCCCTGGTCAAATGCACTATTTCGAGAGGAATCACAGGTCGCTGACATTTGGTCCACGTGCTTTGCTGATAAGCTACCATCTGAGGGACTACGGCCGAACGCCTCTAAGCCAGAATCCCGCCCTAAATCTCAGCACCGCTGTGATGGGAGGCTACGACATTCTGGGGCTTGCGTCTCAGCCCAGCCCGGTCGAGCCGCAGAAATGCACCTGGTAAAATGCACTCCTGCCTCGCTCTTTGCCTCTGCTATCAGTCATCCCAATGGACGCAGAAGAGATGCAGTCCAGCGGACATTGCACCTCCTGCCCTATTGTGACAACCTCCCGGGTGGCGGGGAATGCTAGGCGTACCATCACTGCAGAAGAGCCGAGAAAATAAAGGGAGCAAAGAGATACCTCACTTACATGCACATGCTACGTTTCTGGCAGGACGTGACGATCCTGGGACAAAGTCACACTGGACTGCCTCTCTTCCGGGATAGTACAAACTAGTACATAGTCCATCATATCTTTGCCAAACCCTATAGACACGAGTAGGGAAGACTCGATAGTCCTGCAAGACAATTTCCCAAGAGCGACAACTCTGACCAAAAACAACTGCTGCCTTGCAGTTAGGCTGGGGGACAGCCAAAGGCTAAGGAGGGCAACACTACAGAAACGCCTGTTGAAATCGGATGCACTGAGCCACTGGCTTAACAAAATAAAACAGTGCAACGTAAATATCGCTGTAAACAGCGAACGATGAAGAAGAAGAAGAAGTCCATGAACTTGGCGTCGCCTCTCTCGTCCACCAGACTCCCACGTTCATAACTGCTCTCTCTCCGTAGCCACGCAGTCCTTTAGCATGTTGATACATAGTGGACTTGAGGTCATTGTGCCCACTGGCTGGGGCCATATTTGGTCAGATATTAAGGTTTAGGAATGGCTCTTCCTTGTTTGGGCTCGCTAGATGATAGTTCTGGGTTGTCCTGCCCTCTTAGGTTGCGAGCTCTTTCTGCTGAGTTTCGTATCCTATGTGGTCTGTCTTCCTGGACTTTTCAACACCACACGGCTGCTATCATCCTTAGTTTGACCCATCGCCAGTGACATGTCCAAAATTGGTGGTCCTACCAGGAACATAAATTTCCGCCGTCATAGTTCACTGGGTCACTGAGGCACACAAGCCCCTTCCCTTCCCCCCCCCCCCATCTTCGACAACGTGATGGCATCCTGAGATGAGGTAGTGGGGAGGGGGTGATATCTCTTGATGAAGCATAGCACTTTTCTTGTACCTACCTGTCTCCTAATATCTTCGATTATGTTTCTATCCCTTCTTGTTACAGCAAGCATTTCGTACAGTGATTTCATCTTTGTTTCTTTTATCGTTGTTTGTTAGTCTCCGATTCTGGTACTTATTACCAAATGTTGGTAGGAATATTGTGAGCGCTCCTTTTCTGTCCATTGTCACGTGTTTACATTGTAAAGTCGGGCACATCTGCCCAATAATTTTACTTGCTTTATTACATGTTTTGGATGTTAGTGTCCCCTTTTCTATTTGATGAGATTATGTTACCCAGGTATATCCATTTTTTCATCTATTTCACTTGGTTTTGTAAGAATATTGTTGTTTCTATTTATTTTCTTGCAATTGCCATACGTTCCAGTTTTTTTTCTATGTTGATTGTAAAATTGTAATCCGAACATACCTCATTACAATTGTTGAAACGTTCCTGCAGCTATTTTCTGAGGCTGCTATTAGTGCTTAGTCATCGGTGTTCACTGAGGTTATTTTATTACTTGTGTTGGTTATATTTTATAATTTACTAAAGAAACTGTACACTGGAAGAGTGAGAATAGTTCTCGAGTATGGCATTGTGGCATGGACAACAGCAGCAAAGGCGAACTTCGATAAAGTTAGCAAACTTCAAAACCAAGCCATGAGAGTTATAACAGGAGGCATGAAGTCAACGCCAATTGTAGAACTTGAGAAGATTACAAAACTGCAATCCATGACCGATAGAAGAGACTGCAGAGCCCAGCTGCAGTCAGAGAAACTCCGAAGACTGACCGACCATCCAATGCACCAGAGACTAAACAATTTGGGAAATGGGAAACTAAAGCGGAGAAACTTTGCAGAAATAGCCAAAGCAAAGATGCACGAAGATCCCATAAACGCACTAACAACACCAAAACCCATCACTACTGTACGAAAACCTACCTGGAGGATATATTTCCAGAGGTGGTAGAAAATATACCAGGTATTGAAAACAAAAACTGCCAGACGGAAAAAGAAAGGAGAGATACTACCCTAAGCTTTATATCGGAAAACTACCCAAGCATGGACTGGACCCATGCATACACCGACGGTTCTGTAACAATCACTACACATAACGAAGGGGCAGGAGCATTCCTGAACCTACCAAATGGCAGAAAAATAACACTGTCATTCGCTACTGGTAAGTACACAAGCAATTTCAGAGCGGAGGCAGAGGCACTGAGGGCGGCAGTGGAAGAAATGGTGACACATAAAGAAAATGAAAGCCATATAGCCCTGCTTACAGATGCTCTCGCCGTAATCACAGCGCTACAAAGTCAGAAAAACACTGAGCTTAATGACTTAAGAGCAGCACTCTGCAAACTGTGCCAGCAGTCCACACCAAAAAGGGTAGTGGTACAGTGGGTCCCATCACACTGCAACATCCAAGGCAACGAGGAGGCAGACAGACTGGCAAAAGAAGGCGCAAGACTACCACAAACAGATACTAGTAGGACGTACGAAGAGTCAAAACGGCTTATCAAAGCCAGATACATGACCAAATGGGAAACCGAACATACTGGTTACACCAAAAACGATGCTTATTACCAGTTGAACCGAAGAGAGCAGGCAGTTGTCTTCAGACTTCGCACTGGCCACAATAGACCGAGGTACCACCTATTCAACAAATTGAAGATAGGTGGTACCGACGAATGCACGTGCGGTACCGGTAAAATGACCGCTGAACATCTGCTGCAGAACTGCCCGACATTCGAGGATCAGAGAGAGCAGATGTGGCCATCACCAGTGGAACTGCAAGACAAGCGCTATGGCAGTGGCGACAGCCTCAGGATGACCGCCGCTTTTTTTCGAAAAAATAATGGTTACTGTCTGACTGCGTACGAAGAAGAAGAAGATATTTTATAATTTATTTTGTGTGTGTGTGTGTACATATTGCGTCTATATATGTGATAAACAGTAAAGGAGATAGAAGATCCGTCGAAATTTCCCTCGTTAACATCCTTCGAAATTTTCCTCGTTTGTTCTTACTATGCATTGGCTATTTACGTTAAGACTTGTACATAGGTCGATAAAATGTTTGTTTACTCCATAACGTTCTAATGTTGTACACAGTTGGTATCTTACCAGTCAATCCACAAAGGCAACGTTTAGTGTCTGATCTTACGATTGTTTTCTCCGCTAGCTGCCTGACTGCTAAGATTGCATCTGTACAGCTCCTGTTTTTCCTAAATCCTACCCGTGCTTACAGACGGACGTGTTGACTTAATATCCCTTCCAACAAGAAAATGTCTAAGCAACTAAAAACGGAACAACGAATGAGAGCAGTGAAACTGTATTATGTAAACCATAACAATGGAGCTGCAACCGCTTGTTTATTAAGTGAGGAATGTGGCATACGACTGAAGCAGAATCGCAACATTAAAAGCCTGATCAGAAAGTTTGAGACAACTGGGGATGTGTATGATTCGTTCAAAAAGACGAGTTTCCCCAATATCAAAATAAATGGGTTCTGAAGTAAGGGCATCATTGCTGGGAAGCCGTCAGAATTTCTATAAATGTCTGATGAGCAAATTGGATATCAATGATTGAAGTGTTCGTAGGCTGCTGAACAAGATAAAAATGAAGCCATACATACCTGGTTAGTTAGTCCTTTCATGGTGGAGATTCAGACAGGAGGCTAGAATTTTGTGATATATTGGTGTCCAAATTACGTGAAAATTAGAACTTTTCAAGAAATATATGGTGGTTGGATGAGACAATGTTTAAATTGAACGGCCATATCAATCGCCGTAATTGTGTATTGGAGCGATGAGAATCCAAATGCTATCTTAGAGAAAGACGTTATCATACCTGAGGAAACAGTACGTGCGCCGTTATCAGTCAAGGGTAGATTTGGACCAGTGTTCTTTGATGGATGGTGCTGCCAATCAAAATAATTACCTACTTGTCCAACAGAACGAGTTCAACGTGAAGTGGGAGTTTGATTCCAGCAGAATAGTTGGACATACGTTGTGTGTCAGAGAATGGTTGGTCATTCGTTGTGTATCAGAGAATGGTTGTACATACGTTGTGTGCCAGAGAATGGTTGGACATGCGTTGTGTGTCAGAGAATGGTTGGACATGCGCTGTGTGTCAGAGAATGGTTGCACATGCGTTGTGTGTCAGATTGGTTGGACATACGTTGTGTGTCAGAGAATGGTTGGACATAAGTTGTGTGTCAGAGAATGGTTGCACATGCGTTGTGTGTCCGAGAATGGTTGGACATGCGTTGTGTGTCCGAGAATGGT
>JAVGWX010000001.1:35818009-35953009 GCA_036924085.1 Ariolimax columbianus | reverse complement strand
AACTATAGTGAGTGTTTTCATGGTTTCAGATAGTGTTAATGACGTATGACTGACAGGGATACTTTGTTTAAACTATAGTGAGTGTTTTCATGGTTTCAGATAGTGTTAATGACGTATGACTGACAGGGATACTTTGTTTAAACTATAGTGAGTGTTTTCATGGTTTCAGATAGTGTTAATGACGTATGCCTGACAGGGATACTTTGTTTAAGCTATAGTGAGTGTTTTCATGGTTTCAGATAGTGTTAATGACGTATGACTGACACGGATACTTTGTTTAAACTATAGTGAATATTTTCATGGTTTCAGATAGTGTTAATGACGTATGACTGACACGGATACTTTGTTTAAACTATAGTGAATATTTTCATGGTTTCAGATAGTGTTAATGACGTATGACTGACACGGATACTTTGTTTAAACTATAGTGAGTGTTTTCATGGTTTCAGATAGTGTTAATAACGTATGACTGACAGGGATTATATGAGGCATAGTATCTTGCCATTGGCATGGTCTTTATTGATCTGTTTGGCTAGTGCATTTGTTCTGGATGACTGTCTCAGCTCCAAAGTTGTTTTAAAACTGGCTAATAGTCAGAGTGATTTTGGATACCTTGTCCATAATATATATTTAAATATCTTACCTTCATATTTTGTAGCTCCAATTAATTCGATTGTAAATATATAGTTCTACTCTGCTGTTTGATAGTCCTTACATATGTATTCCAAGATTTTAAGTTCTCTCTTCGTACCTGTTTGGTAACTTCTTTTCATCATTTCTTGGAATAAACGCTGGAAATCGTGTTATTTTTCCATGATGTAAAGGTGCCAAAGAATGTTCATTACTTGCATCTTAATTCACCCCAAACAAAAGAATTATTCATATTTACCACCGGCATCGGGGGTAGTAACGTCACAGAATAGGGCACTATATAAATGTGGAACTGTCAAACATCGCGCCTAAACGGGGTTGACATTAAACCTAGATTTAATCATCAAACAGTAAATGATTTGGTCAACTTTGTTAACCCTACCGCAGGCGCTCATTATCAATGTATCGAACGTTCTTGAAAAACGGCAAAGGAGACAAACAAGCGCCATAATGACACACACAGCCATATGCTTGATTCGAATATGTGCGAGTTCATGTGGCGTCGACGCATCAAAGTAAATAGTTTGGACGTTTTTATCGCCATTCTTGCCGACATTGTTTAATTCTGGCCACCTGGAAAATTATAATTTTGGTGTTTGGTTATCCAATTATTTCAATCTGCCAGCCAGGAATTCCTTCTGCTCCTTTTTTTAGCCCTACATTCTTGCAGAAGATTGGTTAAAAAAAACCAGTTGTTGCTTATTTTTTAAAATTAAAATTAAATCAATCTGTCCTCCGTTAACCCGAAATGGACTGTCAATTGTCTAATACGTATGATGGGAACCCAGGGAACTATTTTTGGGGTGAATTAAGACGTAAGTACCTTTCTTCATAAATATTAAGCAATAAGTTATTAATATTACATTCACGCATAACAACAAGGCAGACGTGGAGAAGCAATGACACCACAATTAACATGTGACAATGAATATACAAATGATAAATCATGTATAAACAGAAATGTCAAATACAAAAACGAACAGATACAATTCAACTCTTTTGTCCTGGACACGAGAAGAAGGTAGACATCATAGTCACTGGCATCATTTTCTGATCCACAGATGACCCACACTAGCTTGAGCTTGAGAATCGTTTGATTTTCGTTATTTGTTGCTTCACGCCTCATGATTAGAATACATTCTATAGGTTTGCGCAGGCTTTGCTTTTCATTCCACCCTCTTTTCTCTTCTACATCTGATCTTTGTTTATCTCTCTCTAATTATTGTTGATTATTCGTGCTGTGCTTGCACTTATGATTTGTCTGTTTTTGTCTGTGTGCAGTCATGTTGACTATTTCTGGTTTGGCCCTCTTTGTTTCATAAATGGCATGCCATTGTTTTACACTTGTTTGGAAAACCTATTATTTCAAACTTAAAGTACTCAATTCACATTTTGTCGTGTTTTCTGTTATTATTTGTTAGCTGCTGTATTTTGTTCTTTATTCCTGACGATGGCCTTGTGGCTGTAATGTAGGTGTCGTTTTGTTTTTGCCATGGTCTGTCTCCAAATGTGTTTTAATCGACTTTTGACGCAGAAATTGCATTAATGAAGAATGGAGAAATTCGGACTTTCATTTATAAGTAAAGAAATATAATGACCACAATTTATAGTTACTTGGAAATACACACGAAAAGTAAGAAGCAGTTTATGTAAGAAAGAAAGAGAAAGAAGAGAGAGAGAGAGAGAGAGAGAGAGAGAGAGAGAGAGAGAGCTAGTGAGGATGACAAGACAGAATGAGAGACATAATTATTTTTAATTCAGTACTATTTTTACATTTCTTAAAGTTCCTTTATGATCTGAATCATTGGTTTCTGACGCATCTTTTATAAATGACATTTTATACTTCTTTGACTTGACTAACGCTAAAAGATAATGTTAATGTTTCAATACCTTGATTTTCAGACGAAGATAGAATTCACATAATAATATTAATAACAATAGAAATAACACACGTTATAGAAATCTGGTTCACAAATATCCACATTTCTTTTATCATAAACGGCTGCACGACTGATGTGGCCGATCATTTCTCACTATCACATTTGCTCTACGATTCTATATTTCAGTTATTTCATTCTTTTAACCACCGTCCGGTGGTATAACAAAATATTAAAAGAAGTAGGGACAGACAAAAACAAACTTGTAGAAGACAATTTGGTTCTGACATGAGGGAAGCAGGACAAACGTGCTCCACAATGAGCTAAAGGATTTTGATTGATTGATTTATTAATTGATTGATTAATGGTGTTTAACTGTTTAATGCGATTTCTTCAAATCATAATTATCTCTCGCTTCCCCGACCACCGACCATCTCCTTGTCACTCCTACTGGACCCAGTGTCTTGTCTCTACCACTTCTAAACCAAATACTGTCAAATCAAGTGGAGACGTCGTGTTTGAGGATATTTTCACTGTCCTGTAATTATAGTCTTCTTTCATGATTACCTTTAATTTCAGAGCATTCGTGACGGGAATTGTTACTTTAATAAATCAGTCACACGATGTCACGCATTTGTGATTTCTGTAACATTACATGAATAGGTTGTTAGCCATTGGTCTTTAGTCGCCTTCTATGACATGCTTGGAAGGTTGCAGTGCCTATGATAATTCTCTGGGTACCACATGTGTGAATAAAATACGCTGTTTCTTTTAAGAAAGTAAATTTAAAATATCCTGTATCTTTTTAGCAAAGCTAGTCAGATTTCAGATTTACTTTATTATCATTTAAAAAAATTGTCGGAATGGAAATAAAACGCATCTAGGTGCAGGCATAAATTCTTACCACAATCAAGTTGTGATTAAAATAACCACCAGACTGAACAATTTAGAAAGAAGATTTTATAAGGATTCAAAAAAAGATATATCAGCGATAAAGCATGGATACATTAAACATAACTATCTTGCTGAAGTAAAACAATTAATGTGACAGTTTACTGCCAGAGGCCATGCTTCAATACAACACAGAAAACCCGTAAAAGACTACGGACTGAGAAAGTTGAATTGTCTTCGTACTTGAGAACATTCTGGGGAAGAAGTATTGCTTTGCTATGTGAAAAGTAGTCTGCCACAAAACAATTAATTGCTTTTCTCAGGTCTTGAGAAACACTGTTTTTGGGTAAGTTTTAAGTTGTGAATAGGGTCAAGATCAGGGCAGATGGGAAGTCAGCAAACGAGAAGGTCCTACTTTTATTAAACGCCTATACAAAACTCGAACACAATTACCTCTACAGGTGAGACGCGAGCCGTTCTGCAAACGCAAAATGGAGTTTGTATGTTCTTGCTTTCATGGGGACGGCTAGCTGAGCAATGAGGAATGTTACTATTGAAGCCTGGGGAATTGAAACGATATACTGGTCAGGCACAACATACTGACCAGGACGTCGCGTCAGGGTCAGGCACAACATACTGACCAGGACGTCGCGTCAGGGTCCGGCACAACATACTGACCAGGACGTCGCGTCAGGGTCAGGCACAACATACTGACCAGGACGTCGCGTCAGGGTCAGGCACAACATACTGACCAGGAGGTCGCGTCAGGGTCAGGCACAACACACTAATAGAGACCACAATCTCTCGTCCATGCAGCGTTCTCTTGCAAGGCAGTCTGCCTGACGACATTTGGATCGACGTGATCCCCATAGTAGTGAGCGTCACGCAGATGAAACCAAGCATAACACAACTACCTGAAGGATCATGTTCCACTTTCAGTAGCACGTTCGCACGGAGGACTAAAGTATTTGTAAGTAGAGTTAGATAACAAATAGAGCGAACAGTTCGAGAACATATACAAAAAAGTATCATGTTTATCAGACTGAACGAGAACTGATATTTCACGAAGTAACATCTATGCTTTTTGCACGGAATCCTAGCTAAGATATGTCATTGACAGACCACTACTATTAAATGTTTGTTTTTAATTGACTCGCGATTTTCATGAACGTATATATTTTGGTTGCTTATAATAAAGAAATCTATTCGAGCAATTTCTTGAGTAAAACTTCTGAACGTGTGGTGCATTTGGTGTTGGTAAAGATATGTCTGTCACAAACCATAAAATGATGTCATTTCAACATGAACTGTTTCAGAATCTAAGAATCGTTGTTGTATGAATCTTATAACATAATTTGTGTGCTTGTGGTTTCTTCCACAATGTGTTTTACACGATAATGTTAGCTTTATGCACAACTCTCTTTGGTTGCTGTTTACAAGATGATTGATGTGCAGTTTACTAATTATTTCTTCCCTATTAATTGCTCCCAGGATACAGTCGGGTAAAAAAAAACTTACCGTAACGTTGTCGAATAGTCTGTGAATGTATTTACTAAGCAACAAATGGAGTGCCGCTAAGGCAGGGGTCGAGGAACTTGTTTTGGTATTACTCCAAATCGATTTCTGTTGAATGTAGTTACCTATGTCAATCCTTCTGGCTCTTCGGGCACATCAGCAAGCTGACAGTTTAATGGATTTACATCACAACTGACAGTATGTGAATTCAGCCTTGAGAAGCAATCAGAGAACAGCTTTTAGGGTTTGGTCAGATGTCTTGTATCTGGTTCCTTGATGTTACACAGACTTTGATCTTCACAATCTTCCAAAAACTCTTAAATTTGGAACGCTGGCCATCTTGTTTTGGTCTATTTTCTTGTTTCATTGTTGAAGCTTTTATGCAAACCCTGAAGTATTGTATCTTCTTAAAAAGGCGATGATTTTTATCCATATCAAATCCGTCTTTAAAAAAATTACGTACACAAAGATGCCTTTAAAAAATGCGAGATGTGCAAATCTAGTCGAGGTTTCCAATTTATTTCCAAAACATGCATTGATCTACCAGATAAACTTCCAGTTCATGTTTAAAGAAACACATAATTTGGAACATTTTCACGTGAAACACATGTCACTCAAGCCCGTTGCTTCTGTCGGTGCATGTGTTCTTGATAACATTCCGCCAGTACACGGTCATGGGCTGCACTTTCTGCCTCTTTCTAGCCGTCATTATTTATTCATAGTTCCTTATTTTCTCCTTTCGGTGGATTTTTGGTCTACCTTTCTCTCTCTCCCCCTTGAGGACTCCACGTAAGAGCCTGTCTGGGCATGTTGGACTGTGCCTTCCGCAGCGTACGATCTTTCCAGCCCCTTTTTTTTCGCTTAATTTGTTGTCCCAGTGAATGTTGTTGGTTCATCTCCGATACGTCTTCATTCCTCACCATGCCCTACAACTTGATGCCAATAATCCTTTGAAGATATATGTTAAGGAAGTACTGAAGTCTTTGTTGTATTGCCTTGGTCGTTCTCCATTCTCCACTCCAAAAAGCAGTAGCTAACTTTGGTGTGAATCTTGATTTCTCTGAATCTCCAAGCATTGTTTAGTGTCAGAAATTCCCCTCTTGCATTTCCAATCCTGGTCCTTACATCTGTACCTACTGATGTGTCTATTGTGATGCCAAGATATCCACTTCTTTCAACAGATATCCATCAAGCACGATTGGTTCTTTGTTGATAGTGTTGAGTTTAAGAAGTGTAGTGTGATTTATGTTGATATTGAATCATAATTTAGCGGAGGATGTTTAAACCTCTCAAATTTCTCCTGCACTTAGGTATGACTGTGTAATAAAAGTACTAGATCGTCTGCGTAGTCCAGGTTCTCCAATTGTGACAATTGTGTCCACTGAAAACCAGCTCTTTTTTCTTGTCTTTATTATCCAATCTACAGCCATCAAGAACAATAAGGGTGAGAACATGTATTCCCGTCTCATTCCTGTTTGCACTCCGAAGCTGTCAGTCAGTGCTCCTATATGTATAAAAAAGGAAGGTCTTAATATTGTCTCCCGCAGCCCCCCCCCCCCCCCCCTTCACATAAACGACGGAATAGTCCCATGTTAAGATAATGACCTTTTGCAGAATTAGCCTCACTTGATTGCATCATTCATGGTATCTACCGGCCTAGGTGCAACATTCTTCACACGGAATGCATGGTGGTGGATCGATCACCTTGTGGGTAACTTCAATTTGTCAATTCTGCTTTTTGACCAAAGCCAAAAAATCACTGGCATGACCCAATATGGCTGGAGCTTCATTAACAGACACACCAATACAGTCTTCCCTCTTTATACTAACACTGTTTTTAACTTTATACATTTTGTTGAAGACATCAATTTTACGAGCTCTCAGCTAATTATCAGAACAGAATAAAATTTGTTGTTTCCAATAGCATTAGAACGCGAATGTTAGTATTGGACATATACCGACAGACTGCAATTTGTTACTGACATCTGAATTCTCATAACGTTGAATAGCAAAGTGTTTGCTCACTTTAATTAAAGACATTTCATGTTCCATCACATTTTGTGCTAAGGTGGAAATGGTCTCTTTCATATTTCTTGTAGACTAATGCACTGTACCAAGTTGCATGACATCTTTCTGGCTACACGTGACTTCTGTCGTTTTCACAGCGGCACGGTTGACCACTTTTTAATAAACAATATATGGTTTCTTATTTTAGGTCTTCGACCAGGCCACATCAAACATAGTGCTTGATGTTTAAAGATGATCACATTTATATCTTAATTTGCTTTCTAAACTATGTCTTTAACTAGCTCCTTTTAAGTTTTTAAAGTATTCCCGTAGCTAGGAAAGCATGTGAGTGCAAATTGTCCAAATATTTCTTAATCTGTTTCTTTCTGAAAGACGGCAGTCAGCACTTTCGAACATAAGACACATTCGGCTTCATGTATCATGTTTTCTGTTTTTCTGAAAATCATAATTGAGGAACAATACAATTTATATCGTTTTTCTGTATGACACAATGTGAAAGGCAAAATGGAAAATTATTTAAAACGGAGACATGTAAGCAAACTATTTCTATTCTTTGAGCTGATACCCATAAGAAACAAAAACGCATTATTATTAGAGAAACTTAAAGAAGCAAACGTAACATGCATATCAGCTGAATGGTGTAACAACAAAGACGTGGTGTATATCGCTGGCGAGCTGAGTGTATTGCAGCTCTAAATAAATATTTAGAGAAGAAAAATGTACATAAATTGACAAGTCTTGCCATATAGCCAGAACTGAAACAAAGAGATGTGAATATTTTTGTAAATTAAAAGTTCTTTACAACAGATTTAATCAAAAGTTATAAACTAGGCATAGCGTCTACTTCAGTCTATTCCCGAGTTCGACATACAAAGAAATGGCCGATAGGTGCTAAAAAAATTATGAGGATATATTTTACAACTAATTTCAACCAATATGGAGGTGTGTAAACATAGATATAAGAAAGCAAACTGACCCGCTTTCTCTCCCCTTCTTTTCTCTAACATTTTAATGTTTTCCCCAGTTGGGTAATTTACCAAAGTTTTCCGACTAGCGCGATGGTGGTTAAGTCTTTTCTCTAATATTTTAATGTTTTCCCCATTTGGGTAATTTACCAAAGTTTTCCGACTAGCGCGGTAGTGGTTAAGTTGCACATAGATAGTGGTGCCACATGAGATCGAACTGGTCGAGATAACGGCAACCGTTCTTTCTGTACTGAAGCCGCCGAATTGACACTCCGCTCGGGGGAGTATCTATTATACGTATCACCTTCATAGTTCGTTTAAAGAGATATTTTTCTCACGGCAAACTCGTCCATTCGAAGTCTACGCAGCTGCCAAATATATCAAAATAGAGTAATTAACTTTAGACAACAACACACATTTTAAAGACAAAGTGCAAGAGACAGAATGTGTTGAAATATAAATCACTCACGGATTTGCCTGACATTTTTTTCTTTATATTTAAGTCGAAATGAAAGTTATCGATTGCCACTCTTCTCATATAATAGGAACAATCATCGTGCACAAACGCGGGAAACTGGTTTCTTCTAAGAACGCCAGAACGAAGCGTACCCAGCTCAAGAATGCCCGCTAACTTTCGTCCTATTTCAGTCATTATGTTCCACTGCAGGTATATATATATTTGGATTTTATTTGATACCAATATTCGTTTAGCTTTGTAGATTGTTTTCGCTTGTGATGTTCTCATTTGTTCAGTCCTTGATAAAGAACTATTTGGATAGAAACGTAGGTTAACATTCGCCATTGTTCTTTTGCAAAACAGATTTGTTTTTAAAAGTAACTTGTTTGAATTTCAGATATCACGTAGCCTGTAATGTCATAATGGCCTTAAAAAAGTATATATTCCTAATTTGGTTCAGATGGGCGGACTGTTTATAATTGTAACAAACAAATCAACAACAAAACATACTTTCATACGTCATCTACTCAGAGGAGCAGCAGAGGACAGGGGAGTTGGGGTGAGACCCTTCAGAATTATCAAAATAAGTCCGAGAACTGAAATAGCGATAACGACAAACGCATATATGTACGTACGTAGGTCTGTCTGTCCGTCTGTTTGTATGTGTGTTTGCATATATATACATTTTTGGGGAAGACAGCGGATGCCGTCCGAAAAAATATTACTTTGATTGCTCATTGAACCATTTTGTCATCGAGGCAACGACGCCTTTATCACACCCGCCATTTTCTCAATGATGTTCAGCATAACCTGTGAATGCCAGAAAAATGATCACGAGCACACTTTTACATTAGTATGTTAGTATGAAAGTAAGAGGTGACGTCCTCACGCTCCTTGTTCATATACATATACACACATACACATATATACCCATATACTCACACATATACACATATACCCACACATATACACACAATACACACACATATACACACAATACACATACACACACATATACACGCACACACACATATACACGCACACACACACACATACACACACACACATACATATACACACACACATACATATACACACACACATACATATACACACACACACACACACATACACACACATATACACACACACATACATATACACACACATACATAATACATACACATACGTACACATACGTACACGCGCACACGCACACACACACACGTTTCACCTACCGCTAGCAACATGTCTTCTGAGACACAAGTCAAAACAAACATCATGAAACGAAAGGTCTGGTAATGACTTTCTAGGAAAGCCTATCAAATAGCTCGCTCCGCCGACAAACCGGCTGCGTCAGAATTGAATGGTTGTTCTATCAGGTGAGCACATTTATTTTGACAAGCATCTTCCTTCCCTGAGGCGCAAGGCCCAGATGTTCTGCTCGAAAGGGCACGCTATATTATTGTTGTTGAATTAATGGTGTGACACGTAGACCTTTAATGGAAGAACCGGTCCACCGCCGTTTCTTAGGGGTGATAATTAAAATCACCGGATAAGTCAAGCATTCTTTCTACCGCGTGAAACATGTTGAGCTTGGCAAGTCTAGCTAAGTGAGATAGCTGACAACAGTATTGGCATTTGTGATTGTTGGTCGGATGGTAGGTTCATATTCTTGTACATGTGGCCCTGTAGCAGACACATCCATCGGTGTTAACGTGTTAGACTTAATTGCACTAGCTCTCAGGTGTTTCTGAAGTTGGTCGACCAGTTACCTTCCTACCCTCATCTAACTGGACTTCAAGAACACGTTTACAGACTAGTAGACTGGAGCATATCGAGTCTGAGATGCGAACTTCTTTCCTGTTTCCTGAGGCACGCGCTAGTGAGACACGCAAGAGTCTATCAAACGGTGACTTGACTTCTCTAGTTTGTATTTTTCTCAGAAATAAATCACATTACATTCTAGTAGGAACACTTTCATTACAACGCAGAGCACAACTTTAAAATATGTTCATGAGACACCTAGAAAGTCCTTTCACTCATCGTTTTATATTTATGTTTTCTTTTTTGTCACTAACATCAATTTGAAAAAAAGATAAATTATACTACCAAAATAAAACAACAACCACAAAAAAAAAAAAACGGAGCGCTATTGGACAATTTGATGAGTTTCAATACACACATTTTAGCATATATTATCTTGGTTATAAAACATAAGATACATGTATATGTTTGTGCTTCTTGCAAAAACTCTCGAACGGTGAACCATAGCAATGTGAATTGTGCCCATCTCATCCTGTCTCCACAAAGAAGAGAGTAAGAGTCAATATCGTCATTTATGCTCCGAATACGAGGGATATGTCAGAGGTTGTTTTTCTTGAAGATTGTAATGATTGAGAGATGCAGTGGAGATGTGTTAAATCATAACATAATACGTTTCCCAAGATTCTGTAGCGATCAGAACATGATAATTTCGCAAATTTCCTTTACATACATTCTTAAGATAGAAGTGAGCCCTTAACAATTAGAAATACAGTACTGATTATATCATAGAGAAGAAGAGCCACATCCTAGACGGGGACAGAAAGAGTAGCTAGATCAAAACAACTGCAATAATCAAGTAGGAAACCAAATACCAGTGGAGAAACATAAATAAAGTCATGCAAGCTAAGAGAGCCAGAATAAAATACCAAGGACTTATATCGACTGCAGTGGAAAGTGCAGAAGAACCACCTGAGTATCTATAATATATCTAGTCGCAATTAAAGACTACCCTTAAGATAGCTGCAGCAGACGTATATGTAAAAGTCAGAGACAAGAAGAATATAATATTTTTTTTTTAAAGTCATACGACATTTTTCACATTTTTGGGGTAGTCAAGAGGTTTTGAAGGCTGACGACTATAGGCCGCTTCGCCACTGCAGTCGCCACGTCGTGTGCTGGCTATTTTTGTTGATTTCACCCCCAACAGAAAAACAACATATGCCATATCGGAGATTCGAACATATGCACTCCTTGTCGGCAGGCAGGCCTCGAAACCATTCGGCCACGCGCTCGTCGAAGAAGAATATAAAGAGGATATATTGTGGACAGAAGTAGCCAAAATCATTATAAGGAAAATGAAAAAGGATGTAACAAATTTGGAAGCCAAGAATACAACAGAAAAAAACAAAAATACAAAGAAAATGTAAGACTCGGAAGGAAATTTAAAAAACAGTATTAACAGAAAACCAAAAGACTTTGCAGAAAACCTGGACATGCTGGAGAAAACCATAAACTGTTCTACATGATCCTAAAGTACATGGGGAAAGACAAAAATGAGTACACTCTTAATTAACAGGTAAAAGATGCTTTGCTTATTACACCGATTGCGATATCGTAAAGATGGAAAGACTATATCAGAGATCATCTGTGCAAAGGAAAATCAAATTGCATGTACGGCAGAGTAGGAATTCAATGACTGGCAAAATATTATAATGGCGACAAAGCACCTAGAAATGATGGTATAACATCAGGAATGGTAAAGTACATGGGAACAGTAGGTGAACTGTTATTCTTGAATGGTCTCTGGGCAGCCCGGTGTTATAAAGCTATACCAAAGGACAATAGACGTCATTATTCCAGTATGTAACAAATTTGACAACCGGCCGTGCGATAAAGGGGTCATCCCCCACCTTAGTGTACCTGGCATAACCCACACTTCTGGAGCAGCGTCTGAGCCATTTGACCTAGCAATAAAGGAACTAAGCCCATTGCAATTTCAGAGCAAGCCGAAATACTTACAAGTTTATCTTCACACTCAGGCTACTGAGTTCCAAATCTATTGAGTACGATGATGAAATGCATCCATCTTTCCAGGACCTAAAAATTGCATTCGATAAGAATTCTTTGTAGCAAACTCTAAAAATGCTTTGAAATAAAGATTATATAAGCCTCAATGATCTGCGCTATACAGATGTGTTATAGGACGACCAACCTCAACAGCTGGAAAAAGGAGATGTGGAAGAGAAAGATAGCAAACATAATTTCCCAAACAAAAGCCAAGATGGTATCGAGAGAAGATAAGAGAGACCAGCTTCTTCCGGGTAAAAAACCTCTGGATACAGGTCACGCAGTTTAAATACCTTGAAGCTATCAAACCATAAGGGATGTTTGTTTGAATGAAGAGTTGGTAATTCAAAGCTCAGCAACTGATAAACGGTGTTATGCCACACATAGTTGATTCCTCAGGAACAGAGAAATAAGTATGAGAACTAAGATGGCTGTGCACTACACCCCTTCACATATGTACCAGTTTGTGAAGAAAAATAATTGTCCGAATTGTTTGCTATCGTCAACCACGTTATGTCTCCTTAGAATTTTTTGCACTATAAGTCTCATTCTGTATTTTGTATCATTACAGTTTTCCTTGCATTTTAACTATATTTTCAACAAATTCCATCCATGTAATAGGTGACTAAGCGTGTTCGCTGCATTTGAAGAGTCGAATGTATTTTCAAAATATGAATGAAATGCAATATTTTGCAACGGAATTCTGTCACGCAATTTCAGTATTATGCTCATGAACTTTGTGTGCGCTTTGGTTGCGTAACATTTAAATAATCCAGGGGTACTGTGGCTTATTTCATTTTCAAAATTCTTAAATTTGTCAAGCAAATGTGAAAAATTGGAAGTCGTGCCTTTTCTCCTATTTCTATTTTCTTAATTTATTCCAATAAAATTCAATGAAAATAGTTTTCCATTCATACGTTTCCAACATTATTTCCGTGCTGCTCACTGTCTTTCATTAGCATTACTGAAAATTTTAGGTGAGATAATGTGTATTGTTTGTATTTTTATTTGTCCTCATAAATTACTTTCTCTTCTTCCAATAACGCCCTGTTGCAATAGGACAGTAATCGATGTAAGCAACAATAACTAAACTTTCATTATTAAAATACACTGTTTCTATTTTTGAAGAAAAAAATCTGTATTCTGAAGTTATTCATCCGGAAAAGATGGTCTTTCTTATCTTCTGTCGATACCTTCATGACTTGTTTTAGAAATTATGTTCGCCATCCTTCTCTTCCCCATCTCCTCTTTTCAGCTGTTACGTTTGGATGAAGATGTGCCTGTGATTAGGGCAGATTGGTTTCATTTTTTGGCATCACACTGAGATGGTACTAGGTCCTCTCCGCACAGGCGTTATTGACATCAGTCATGCGATGAACGAAGATGTACCTTGATATATTGTTGCCATGTCTAATTGTACCTGTGGTCTTGAACTCTGCTGATGTTTCGTTACCTGTCCTAATGAGTTTATGATGTTCAGTTACCTGTCCTAATGAGTTTATGTCTGTTTTATAAAAACTCTGTATAGCACAAATCATTGAGGATTGGATAATCTTCGTTTCAAAGCATTCCTGAAGTTTCCTACAAAGAAACCTTATCGAATATAGTTTTTAGGTCCAGAAAACATTAAAGAATTTCATCATCGTACTCAAGAGATTTTGAACTTAGCTGCCTGAGTGTGAAGACAGGTTTGAAGTATTTTGGTCTGCTCTGAAATCGCATTGGGCTTCGCCCATCTGTGCTGAGCCAAATGTCTTAGTCCCGGGGATGCTAAGGATGGTGATGACTCCTTTATTACACTGTCGGTAACGACGTTTTAATTATATACTTGTATAACGACGAATGTTTACCAGTCCAGTGGTATAGCCTTATTTCGCCGGGCTGCCCAGAGAACCTGCAGGAATAACAGTTCACCTTAAATTCACATGTACTTTGCCATTCCTGGTGTTATACCATAATTTCCAGGTGCTTTGCATCCGTTGCAATGTTTTCCCCGTCATTGAATTTCACGTCTGCATTAGAACATGTACCTGCAATTTAGTCTTCCTCTGATCTGATATAGTGTTTCCATCTTTCCCATATCTTTATCGTTGTGGTAAGCAAAGCATCTTTTGCAAGTTTAGAGGGCACTCATTTTTTTCTTCCACATATACTTTATGGTCCTGTATAACAGTTTCTGGTTTTCTCCGACATTCTTGTCCAGTCTTTCTTCAAAGTCTCGGCATGATTTTTATTTTGCTGTAAGTACAGTTTTCTCAATTTCCGTTCTCTATCGTTGTCTTTCTATTTTTCTGTTTTTCTTGTATTATTGGCTTCCAACTTTTGTTTCTTGTCTTTTTCTTTTCCCTAATGATGATTGTGACTATTTCTGTCCACGGTATCTCCTCTTTATATTTTTTGTTTCTGAATTAACCCGCATGCTTCTGTTGCAGCTGTCTAAATGGTAGTATTTAATTTTGACCAGAGAGATTCTACTACAGTCGACATAACCCCCTGGTATCTTATTCTGGCTCTCTAAGCGTGTATGCATTTATTCTTTTTTCTCCACTGGTGTTTAGATTCTTGCTTAATTGCGGAAGTTGTTTTTGTTGTTATCTCTTCCGAGTCATATACGTTCGTCACCAGATATCCACATCTAAGAAAATGAGTTATTTACAGATGTAATCTTTCTGCATAATTAATTAAAATGAATCTACTATTCTAGTTATGCTGTTGTTCACAGCAACTAAAGAGCTGACAACTTGAGTTCAAAAGAATGCATTATGGGAATAGAGATATAAAAGAATGCCATTTTGAAATCTATTAAAGAGTACCTATTGGATGATGCCACTGTAAACGACTGAACTGTGTGTTCAACTTTTTTTGTTGCAAATATGGTGTCTCAGTCTACAGTGTCCGGTTCGCAGTCTGTCTGCATAGTATTACTTGAACTTTTCGTGTTAGGAAGATCAATGCATCTGTTATATAATTGCTATAGGTGTCGTCTCTGCTCCAGTTATCTATAACGCTGTTTTGTCCTCATTAGCTTAACTTCTGTATAGACCTATCTGAATAGCCTGGTGTGAATACTATTCAGAATCACAGGTTTGAATTCTGATAAATAACTAATTTTTCTTTTATCGGTGATGAAATATAAATGCGACAGCACACTGTGTGACGACTGCAAAGAACGTCAGCCATTATTCCTCAGCTCTATAAATCTGCCAGGTAAATCCTAGCAGTGGGAATGAACACAGTAACGATATAGTTGTGTACTTGCACTCCCGAAGGAGCGAACGTCAGAGCGGCAAGGATACTGGTTTCTAGTCAGGAGGTCCGAGGGTTCCAATCCAAATAAAGAACTAGGGTTCTCTTCTCTTGTTAAATATTAAGTAAAAATACAGTCTGCGCACTGTAGAACTATCGGTGTTCTTTAGGAATATAAATTTCCGCCATATCAATCTCCTCCCACCTTACTGACTCCAACAACCAGAAAAGGCCGTAAAGATGGCTTCCGCCTCTAGCTACCAGTTTCACATCCGGTTGCCTACGCGTGATATCATCGCAAGCACCAATCTTACCGCACAGGTGGTTATGTCAGAGTGTGTTTGTAGTGAGATCACTAGGTTTAGAGCACTACAGGTGAAAATCTCAACGCTTATCCATTATACCCACTGTTTGACAATTTAATCTGGACTGCGTCGAGCTGTGTTGATGTAGTTTGTCTGTTGTATATTTAAACCAAAATCCCGTCCATGGTGTACGTGTCTTGTGTGTCTCAGTGTGGACCTGTCGTTTCGTAGTGGAGAGAAAAGAACAAGTCCATTGCACCGACATCTCAAAATTATGTTACATTCCTAAGAATCGGCTATACTGGTCTCGGAACCTAACAGTAGTCTCTCAATCTCTACCAGAAAATTGTAAAGCGCGCGAAAACGTTGATTGTACACCCCGCATCTCCGTCCTCTCATGCTCCAGACTCGACATGAACCCATTTTAATTAATTAAAAGAGCTGCAGGGGGACTAATTTCTCTCAAGGTAAGGTGTACACCTCGGGTGCCGGAAGTCGCGGGTTCGAATCACTGAGGAGACTGGGATATTTTCACCTGGATTTTCTGATAAAAATTCATCTGATCTCTGGGTAGTGAGATCAGACTCCTATGTTCAGTGTCGAGCACGTTAACAATTCGTTGGCAATTATAAATCGAATAGAGTAGGCTTAATGGCTGCTGCGTGGATAAAATTGAAAATTCTAGTTAAAAATCTACCAAAAGGATTCGCACCTTCCCCCCAGGCCTAGTAAGCCGCAGGAAGTTTACAATACCTGCTACGGATAGCCTTCAGCTTCCCTGGCATCAAGCAGCATGCCTGTTTGAATACCAGGACAGAAAGCACACGTGGCCATTACCAGTGGCAACACTATACAAGCTCTATGGCAGTGTCGAAAGCCTCAGGATGACCGCTGCTTTCTTCGAAAAAATACAGGTTGGCGTTTTACAGCGTACGAAGAAGACGAAGAATACCAGGACTCCAGGTATTCTTAGTAACTGTAGCTTGTGAATTGCTGATTTTCTCTCTTGTAATGTCATCATTCAACTGCGATCACAGAAAAATGTCACTAATATCCACCTATAATTAGCTCAACCAAGATGAACGTTCTTTTCTTGCTCTGAATCCCAGCGTGACCAGGACAAATGGTCCACGCCAACTTTGGAGATTTGACGCTTCTAGAGCTGGCATCCGCTTATGCAACTTTATGCATGTCTTAAATGGCAACTAGAAAGCGGTGCTTCTTCTTCTTCCTCGTATGCCATCAGATATTCAAATCAATGGATCCAACAAGATCATATTTGCAGTTGTATGAATAAGACAGGTTACGTTCTATTGTGACATAGGTCCACAGCATCCCCCTACAGGATGCATTTTTGGGGGGTCTAGCTTTCCACGCCGATGACTGTCTCCAGCCTATCTAGAAAAGTTATCCTATCAATTCTTTACCACCCAATAGAGAGATATGTATACAATAAACTTCAGCCTGTCGCAGAATAAAATACACTTCTTCCGGCTGTTCTTCTTCTTCTTGTTTCTCTTCTTCTTCTTCATTATCTTTTCTTCTTCTTCCACTACTTCTTCTTTGATGTTTGCCCTGAAAAGCACAATGTGGCAGTAGTTTGCGGCGAGGCTGCGATACCTGCGTCTTTTAGCCCAACACAGCCCAACACAATTATGCTATTTTTTTGGTGGTCGGTGGTTTACCTAACCACTGCTATCCCTATTCTCTTAGTCAGATTACACTAATGCAGCCTGTTTTCAGGGGTCGTTGCTGTATTTTCGGTACCGGGCATTTGATGTGAACGTCCTGCATCCATACATCTTGCTGACAAGAATACGTGTAGCCTATTATAATAAATAGGTTATACGTTGGCCTATCAGCCTCAACAAACCCAGTACTAAAGTAGGGGTTTAGCAACCTCACCAAAGCCAGTACTAAAGTATGGGTATATCCGCCTCAACAAACCTAGTACTAAAGTGGGGGTCTAACAGCCTCATCAAACCAAGTGCCAAAGTAGGGGTCTAACAGCCTCACCAAACCAAGTGCCAAAGTAGTGGTCTAACAGCCTCATCAAACCAAGTGCCAAAGTAGGGGTCTAACAGCCTCACCAAACAAGGAATACACTTGGGATCTAATAGCCTCACCAAACAAGGAATATACTTGGGATCTAACAGCCTCACCAAACAAGGAATACACTTGGGATCTAGCAGCCTCATCAAACCAAGTATACGCTTGGGGTCTAGCAGCCTTATCAAATGAAGTATATACTTGTCGTCTAGGAGCCTAATGCAATCAAGTATACGCTTGGCTTGTAGCAGCCTAATCAAACCATGTATATGCTTTGGGTCTAGCAGCCTTATCAAACCGAGTATATGCTTGGGGTCTAGCAGACTCATCAAACCAAGTATACGCTTGGGGTCTAGCAACCTTATCAAACCACGTGCTACAGAAACCATCACTGAAAGAGCACACGAAGTGCACGAACCCAGGCTTACTGTAAGAAGTCATTTCCAGATTTGGCTTTATGGTTTATACGCAGCGAAATGGAGGAAGAGAGTGCAGATGTTATACTAGGCGTGTTCAACTGAAAGTGGATACAGTGACTTTATTACAAACATTTGACAGTTATGATATGGTATGGTGTGACATAAATACAGCAATTGTTATGAAGCAAATATGCCATAGGGAAAGTTCGAAAAAGTCGTCATGTGCATTCAGACACGCATCCCACTGCTTGGGTAGACGGCGGATGTCGTCCAAAAAACAATTACATTGGTTGCTCTTTGAACCACTTGGTCACCGAGGTCATGACGTCTGCGCCCGAGTCGTATCTTTGTCCCTTCAGAAATTTTTATAAGGGTCCGAACAAATGAAATCACAAGAGGACATATCGAGGCTAACGGATGGGTGTGACAGTACTTCCAACCTTTTCTGTGCTAACGCTTTCTAAACAATGTTCGCGACATGTGAACGCGTATTGTCGTGCAACAGAATCACATCCCGCGAAAGTATGCCGGTTTTTTTATTCTGGATTGCTATATGCAGCTTGTCTAGTGTAGCATTGTAGCCGATGGCATTGATGTTTACGCAAGACTCTTTAAAGTCTACCAACAAACGCCCCTCGTGGTAAAAACAAAACGCTGTCACCATAACCTTACCAGCGGGAATGTGTGATTTGAATTGTTGTTGGTTTCGGTGATCCAGGATGTGTCCATTGCATGCTAGCAGTTTTGCTGCTCGGCTTAAAGTGGTGGCACCACGACTGATTACCTGTCACTGTGCGCAAAAGAAACGTATCACCCTCCTCTTCGTATCGCAGCAAATGGTTCAAACTCCACCCCATACGTTCTACCTTATGGTGGTTGGTCAGCAGCCGAGGTACTCCTTGTGAACACCTTCCGGTACTTCAGTTTCTTGCTAACCGTCATTTGAACTGTCCCTACGGACACAGCGAATTCCTCTGCTAGCGAAAGCAAGCTCCGCGACGGTTTGCTGCATCAATTTTAGCGATGGCGTCTTCTCACGCAACAATTAGCGCCTGACCTGGTCTCGGAAGATCTTTCGTTAACTCGCGTCCTTCTTTAAACATCATTGTCGACTTCTTCACTGTTGTATTCGACACACTTTTATCACCATACATTGTCTGCATCCTGCGATGAATGTCAACTAGTCGACATCCTTCAGTAGTTAGAAATCGAATCACCGCTCACTGATCAAGTCTGGACGGATTTCGTATCACACCCGCCATGTTTTAAACGGTCTGCAGAGAAAACTATAAGTCGGAGGATAATGACATTTTTCAAACTTGACGGTTGCTATGTGCTGTTTACACCAGAAGTGACGTCATCATGCGCATCATACGTATGCTCACTTGTTTGCAGTTTGGTCCGGTTTCATTTGAACACGCCTCGTAGCATTGAAGAGACAGTGAGAAATTAGAAAATATGTCAGGAAGTGTGAAGAATGCCATGCATGTCATATTTAGACATGTCTAGAATGAAATGGTTTAGACATCCGACAAGAATGTCTCTTAGGTTACCCGCCACACGAAAATATAACATCTGACAGTAGGGCGGAAGAGCATATAGAGGACACATTAAATTATGGATTGACCGTGTCAAAGAAACACTACAGATGTAACATTTGAAGATATAAGTGACCACATAGGTAGCTCAGGAAAAGCTGTCGCACCTCTCCACTGTATTTTGTGGAATATGCATACAGACAAGAAGAGGTTGTCCTCATGTCACCAATGCACACTACCAAGCAGGTGGTTAGTGATAACTGAAGTGGCCTGTTCCACGATACGAGCAACTTCCAATTGTAAATATATTACCACGAAACCAATAATTTTAAGAGTATATGATATGTCTTAGTACTAGCTTCTATGCATGTAGACAACTTCAGTGGCAGTTCTGTATTGTGTAATGGACAGCAGCAAGAACATATTTAAAAAAACAGAGTTATATTTATAGGTTAAAACCTCAACGTAAATTAAAAATCCCAGGTGATTTAGTACACATCTGCCAGAGTGTTTTTCAACCTTTTTAGACTCTGTTTCCTTGTATTATAGCCATTTAACCCGTGACCTTACTCACATTTAAATAAAATGGCATTTTTAATAGGGTGAAGGAAACATTAATATTTGATTTCGGAGAATATAATTCTAACTTAATATTTAATACGATGAGTGTACTTACATCTGGGCAAACCAGCTTCAAATTCAGTGGCTGATTGTTTTGATAAAGCCAATCTCATACCATCTTCAACATTATGTCTGCTGTCTGTCTTTTATTTGATATGAAGAAACGTTAAAAATCCACTCTTAGGTAAATAGGTAAACAAAAATGGAAAGAAAACTATAAAGGCAAGAATAGTAACATTTGGGTATGACATACATGTCAGCCATTCTTCACATTGCTAGGGTCTGCTGAGGTATTGACAGGATGCTGAATATAGGCGGATTGCTCTGGTAATTGCCGTGTAATTTGCATATGTAAATATACATACACAAGAGAATCTAGGAATATACGAGGATCGAACGACTGCCCTTCTAACTACCAACACTAACACTAACACTAACTACCAACACTAACACCAACACTAACTACCAACACTAACTACCAACACTAATTACCAACACTAACTACCAACACTAACTACCAACACTAACACTATAGACAAACACTTGTACCAAAGGAAAGACACAGCGCACATAGAGTGACATTAATTAACAAAACATTATTTATTTGCACTGTTACCGTAAATTTGACACGGAGGTATCCTTTAGACTAGGGTTCGTCAACCTTTTCATACCTTTCGCTCTCTTTTATAGCTTTCGTGAGGGTACATTTTCGTTACCGCCCACTAAAATCTAAATTGAAGAGCATGTCGCGATCGTCCACCAATCTGTGTATTGCGGATGTTTCTAATTCATCGTCATGAAGCACGTCCGCTTCTGAACGTTGCTACCATTACAGTCGTCTGAAAGAAACTCGATCTCTTACCAAATCTCTAGTCTGCTCCAGAGTCATGTGCAAACATTCATTGACATCTTTGTGTAATCACCTTCTTGGTCTGCTTCTGTCTCTCTTGCACGGCACCATACCTTCCATTACCGGTCTCTCAAGACCGTTGTGTCTTTTGAAGTGGTCAAACTATTAAAATTTTCTGTTCATGATTGAAAATATGAACCACATTTCCTCTATGCTTAACTTGTCGAATGTCTGCATTCTGCTATTTCTTTGGTCCTTGATATTCTGTGGAACCTTCTATACCATTTAGACTCGACGGACTCAATTCTCTTCCTTGACGTTTGGGTAACTGTCGATGTTCATAGCCGTAGGCTGTCACTGGAAAACAGAGGCTCTCAAATTTGTAACTTTTGTTGGATTTCTGCTATTCTGTCAGTTTCCTCAGGCTGTGTTGCCCTCTGCATTATAATAATAAGTCATAATAATGTTTTGATACAGAATGTAATGACTCTTCTATCGCCCACATGAAAGCTACACTCGCCCACTAGAGGGTGTCAGCGCCTAGGTTAAAGAGCACTGCCTTAGACCAACATTTTCTACCTGCTTGACACGGAAGAATCCTTGAAATAATTTCCGGTCACATAGAAGAACGTCTGATTATAATAGTTGTATAGCACTTCCTGTTCACAGCGAAGGTATGGGGTTCAACTACCAGTACTGTCACCCTTTAGTTTACCAGGATGCAAATTGGTACGCATTAGGTAGTAAGAAAGGAAAGTGGCCACGCCACCTCGTAAAAACAATATTGCCTGGTAAAATAAAGTCTCTATCACTTCATCCTTGTTTGCAGTGTCTACTATGGAACTACCATACCTAACCTGATGAAACCTCGTCCTAAAATTGTCGATATCAATAGCTCAAATAACGCTACCATGATCAGTAAGTTATATAAATCTAATTACAATTAATTGTTTTGTATATTTTGATATGCATTATTTTATTATTTATACGGTTCAAGATGGCGCCACAGTTTTAAAATCTGCTACATGCTGGGTAGTTTACGATGCATTTATAACTAACAGCATTGATAAGTGTATCGTGATAGTGTGAAACGCTTTTCTGAATGTGTCCGTCGTTATGAAGCATTATGCTTGTACAAGTATCTACGGTTTTGAGAATTACAACATTTTGTCTTAATAGCTAGGGAGTACTATGACGTCACGATTATCCAATATGATGTCGTGGTTTCTTTCTTAGCGGTCACAAGAGTATACATTTCAACTATCAACTGCTGCCTTGCAGTTGGGCCGGGGACAGTTAAAAGCTATGGACAGTCCCAGAATATGGTTGTAATAATCCACTTGTTACTGTGGTTACATGGCTGAAACAATACCCGGGGATAACGGAACGTCTTTTCGTCCTGTAATCAGCTCTGACCAGCTGCAGCATGGGCAGCCAACACACTTTATGACTCCTTTTTGAATAGCGGACTGAACAAGGTGTTGAAAGCGGAAGAAGAATCCTCTCACCGCAATTTAGTATGTCGATCCAGGTAAGTGAAACCTGGCCTCGACGGATTTGGCGTAAGAGACAAACAGTTTGTCTAACGGTAAAAATGACGGGGCCAGCAGGCCGCGAAGAACGTTAAGAGCACGGTAAACGGTAAGACACAAAAGAAGCTCTGATCATCTTGTGCATCCGGGCATTTCACTAGCCGTCTAGACACTGTATTGCTGCTAGTCTATGTCAGGCCCGGACGAGAGAGTGAGGCTGACTCTGCGCAAACCACCCTCACTTATAAATCAAATGCATGCGCCATTCCCGACATCATAAGCATCGCATATGTCATGCAAAAGTCATGTGACGATGAGCGAAGCAGCAGGTGAGGATATACTGGAAGCTGACCTGCGTGGTTTAGGTAATATGGTCGTCTTTCACTGACTTGAGGTAGCAGTGAAACCCGGCAGCCCCCTGAACAACTGGGCATCCCCGTGAACAACTGGGCATCCCCCTGAACAACTGAGAAGCCCTCTCTAGGACAGTACTGCTCACATTCGAAGCCCGAGGTAGGGGCTAGAAAAGGTGCCCTAAACATTGCCTGCTTCACTACATCCTGACTAGCATGTCGTGGCTGGAGTGGCTCACATTATATTACGGTCGAAATACAAATAAGAAAAGAGTAGTACCTATTACACTTGGCACATCGAAAGTGCGCACACTCATAGACAATACCTAAACTAACAGGCCAGAAAGGAGGACTGCCCTGGTCGCAATGGAACTGGCTAGATATAACATCAGCATAGCCGCCCTAAGCGAGACACGATTGGTGAAGGAGGGACAACTCTAAAAGAATGGTGCTAGCTTCAATTTCGTCTGGAACAGCCGCAGCAATCAGGAGCGAGATATGAGGGTGGTGCTGTATTTACCAGAAAATCCACAAAATAGTACAGATATTAAAAAGGTTGCCTATATGAATCAGGGATTACCTCATAACAATGCAGCTTCCTCGAACGCCAGGGCACAATCGTTAGTGCCTAAGCACCATCTCTGACAAACCCGGACGCAGTCATAACGTTTCTATGAAGGTCTTCAGTCACTTGTCGCTGTCGTCCTAAAAATTAACAAATTGATTCTGCTAAGAGATGTTAACACCAGAGTTGGCGCAGAATACACTGCGTTGGATGGCATGATTGGTCGAAATGACATTGATAAATTAAAGACAACAGCCTACCGAAAATGATCTTATCATAACTAACACCATCTTCCGACTCTCAACTAGAGAAAGAACAAAGTGAATGCATTCCAGGTCCCGCCACTGACATCTATCTTATCGACTACATCAATGTCAGACGCCGGGAGCTAAGTTATGTCAAAATAATTAAGATCGTGTGACGCAAAATGTTGGACTGACCATCGTCTCGTGACAAACAAGTTGATTCTAAAGTGCCAACCCAAGAGGCGTCCTCAGGGGAAAAAAAGCACAGGAGAGACTAAATGTTGAAAAGTTGAAGTGGGAACCTACAAGAAATAGTTGTGCTACTGAGCTAGAAACCAGCATCGATCAAAACCGGGCGACCCTAAAGGACACTGTGTACTCTACAGCGCTATAACAACTTTGTCTATCCACACGAAAGCACAAAGACTGGATCGACGAAAATGTTAGGGAAATTGAGATTCTTCTCGACACAAAGCGTAAAGCGCACATGATTCTTCAAAATTACACATCGTCCTTGTCCAAAAAAATGGCCTTAATTAACTAGTACTACAAAAATAGTCCTAGCTAAACAGACGAGCAGATGAGATAGAGGCATTACTGTGCATCATGACCTCATAGTGTTCTCCGCGCGCTGAAAGCATTCTATGGTCCATAACCTTCTGATAACTCTGCAGTTAACAAGGCCGATGAGTGGCTGTTAACAAAGAAACCTCAGATCATCAACAGGTGGGGAGATCATTTTTGAAACGTTCTTAACAGTCCATCATCCATAAATGAAGAGCCCATCCAAAGCATGCACCAGGTAGAAATGAACACGGCTATATACGAAATCATAAGATGAAGATGAAGTAGACAAAGCCATCAAATATCTTTCTCCTGCAGCTTACGCAATACCAACAGAGGTGTATACAGCAGCGGAAACATGCCTCACCAAGAGGCTAACTGAACTTTTCTGATCCAAGTGGACTGAAGAAGTAGTCCCACAGAAAATGTAGGATGCGTCAATAGTATATATGTACAAGGGAAAAGGCAATCGCCAGGAGTGTGACAATCACCGCGGAATTTCACTGATATATATTGCCGGAAAGATACGGCTACCGTTCAATCGCCTGAACAAACATCTTGAGCTAGACCATTACCTCCAGAAAAGTCAGCGTGGATTTAGAGTTGGTGGAGCAACTGTAGACGACTTGATATTTGCAGTGCATCAGGTACAGGAGACATGTCGAGAACATAGCCGCGAGCTCGATATTTGGTTGATTGACCTCAAAAAGGCATATGATACGGTCAGATCATGTCTAAATTTGGCTGTCCTAGCAATTTTGAAACAGTGGTTAAACAACTCCACGATGGCGTGCGCGCACATGTATTTGCCAGGGGCGAGACCTCTCAACCATTCGAGGTCAACAATGGTGTAAAACAGGGATGTGTCTCTGCTCCGACACTGTTCAGTATGATATTTTCAGCTATGTCGAGTAACGTCTTTAAGAATACTAAGTATGGCATACCAATACAGTACCGCATAGATGATAGTCTATTCTTCTTCTTCTTCTTCTGCGTACACAGTCAGACAGTAACCATTATTTTCTCGAAAAAAGCGGCGGTCATCCTGAGACTCTCGCCACTCCCATAGAGCTTGTCTTGCAGTTCCACTGGCAATGGCCACATCTGCTCTCTCTGATCCTCGTATGTCGGGCAGTTCTGCAGCAGATGTTCAGTGGTCATTTTACCAGTACCGCACGGGCATTCGTCGGTACACCCTATCTTCAATTTGTTGAAGAGGTGGTACCTCAGTCTGTTGTGGCCAGTGCGAAGTCTGAAGACAACGACCTGCTCTCTTCGGTTCAACTGGTAATAGGCATCGTTTTTGGTGTAACCAGTATGTTCGGTTTCCCATTTGGACATGTACCTGGCTTTGATAAGCCGTTTTGACTCTCCGTACGTCATACTGGTATCTATTTGTGGTAGCCTTGCACCTTCTTTTGCCAGTCTGTCTGCCTCCTCGTTGCCTTGGATGTTGCAGTGTGACGGAACCCACTGTACCACTACCCTTTTTGGTGCGGACTGTTGGCACAGTTTGCAGAGTGCTGCTCTTAAGTCATTAAGCTCAGTGTTTTTCTGGCTTTTTAGCGCTGTGACTACTTCGAGAGCATCTGTCAGCAGGACTATATGGCTCTCATTTTCACTGTGTGTTACCATTTCTTCCACTGCCGCCCTCAGTGCCTCTGCCTCTGCTCTGAAATTGCTCGTGTACTTACCAGTAGCGAATGACAGTGTTATTTTTCTGCCATTTGGTAGGTTCAGGAATGCTCCTGCCCCTCCGTTCTGTGTAGTGTTTGTTACAGAGCCGTCGGTGTATGCATGGGTCCAGTCCATGCTTGGGTAGCTTTTCGTTATGAAGCTTAGGGTAGTATCTCTCCTTTCTTTTTCGGTCTGGCAGTTTTTGTTTGCAATACCTGGTATATTTTCTACCACCTCTGGAAATATATCCTGCCTCCAAGTAGGTTTTCGTACAGTAGTGATGGGTTTTGGTGTTGTTAGTGCGTTTATGGGATCTTCGTGCATCTTTGCTTTGGCTATTTCTGCAAAGTTTCTCCGCTTTAGTTTCCCAGTTCCCAAATTGTTTAGCCTCTGGTACATTGGATGGTCCGTCAGTCTTCGGAGTTTCTCTGACTGCAGCTGGGCTCTGCAGTCTCTTCTGTCGGTCATGGATTGCAGTTTTGTAATCTTTTCAAGTTCTACAATTGGCGTTGACTTCATGCCACCAGTTATGATTCTCATAGCTTGGTTTTGAAGTTTGTTAACTTTATCGAAGTTCGCCTTCGCTGCTGTTGTCCAAGCCGCGATGCCATACTCGAGAACTGGTCTCACTCTTCCAGTGTACAGTTTCTTTAGTATGCCTTCGTCTGCTCCCCAGCTTGTGCCAGCAAGTTTCCTCATGATCGCCATTCTTTCTCTGGCTTTCATTCGGTTTCTCTCAATCTGACTTTTCCATGTCATGCGCCGATCAAATGTGACTCCCAGATAGGTTGGGTTGCCGTTTGGCTGCAGGATTTTGCCATTTAGGCTTAGTTTGGTACTTTGGGGTTTTAATGAGAGCGAGAATATTGTGCACGTGGTTTTCTCCTCGTTTATTTTGACCAGCCATGAGTTCGCCCACTCTTCCAGCGATGTTAGGGCCGTTTGCATCCGATTTCTTGCTATGGTGAGATTCTTTTCAGAGGTCCACATAGCCAGATCGTCTGCAAACATTGAGCTATGGACTCTTCTTGGTATATTCTCTGTAATATCGTTTATATATACCAGGAAGAGTGTGGGTGACAGTACTCCCCCTTGGGGTACTCCCTGCTCGAGTGTCACCTTTTTGCTCATCTGCCCTTGTACTTGGACTCTGGCCGTTCTTTGTTTGAGGTAGTGGTTGATCCACTTGTACATCTTCCCACAAACATCACTTCTTCTTAGCTTGACTCTAAGTCCATCCTTCCAGACTTTGTCAAATGCCTTTTCCAGATCCACCCAAACAGCTACTGTGTGTTTCTGTGCCTGGTAGGCATCTTCTATCTCCTGGGCTATGAGGATGACCTGGTCCTCAGTGGATCTGTGCTGTCTAAAGCCGGCTTGCTGTGGAATTAGTATTCGTTTTTCTTCCAGATGCCACATCAGTCTGGTGTTTATCATCCGTTCCATCAGCTTGCCGACACAGCTCAGTAGGCTTATGGGCCTGTATCCATTCGGATCTGTTTTGTCCTTTCCTGTTTTTGGTACTGGTACCAGTATTGCATCTTTCCATGCCTGGGGTACAATACCCCTTTTCCAGCTTTGGTTCAGGACTGACAGTAGTTTTTCCTTCGCTGTTTGGCCCAGCCCCATCAGCATTTCGTTTGTTATCCCGTCTTTTCCGGGAGATTTCCTTCTCTTTAGTGTTCTCATAGCCTCTTCCATTTCGCGCATTGTTAGTTTGGCCATCATGTGCTCTTCAGGAGCCGTATTTTTGTTTTCGTGCCCCTTTAGCTCTTCGCTAATGTCTGTATGCTTATCTGCAGGGACCTCGATGTGGTTTGCTCTGGCATAGTGATCGACAAAGGCGTTTGCGGCTTTCTTACCTGTGATCAAGTTCTCGCCTTGCTTGATAGTAATTTGTTTATTTGACGGGGTTTCGTCGTTCATGGCTCTGACTAGCTTCCATAGCTTGTTCCCTTCTTTGTCCAGGTTTAAACTTTCCGTTTTATTTTTCCAACTTTCTCTTGCTGTTTGCTTGAGAGTGTGTTTGTACTTCGCCGGATAGTCTATTCAATCTCCGCAGACTGAAGGAAAAGACCAAGGTGATGTGCGAACTCTTGTTTTCGGATGACTGTGTTCTGAACAGAAGCTCAGAACGGAATATGGATGATGTTATGGACCGGTTCTCTGCTGGATGTGACAACTTTGGCTTTACAATTAGCACAAAGAAAACCGAGGTCATGTATTAACCGGTACCAGGCACATCGTATAAACAGCCAGTAGTTACAGTGAAGGGACAGAAATTACAAGCGGTTGAAAAAAACGTGTCTGCCTCGGAAGCACGTTGTCGAGATCACTGACTATTTCAGACGAGCTGGCTAATAGAAAAGAAAGGCCAGGACAGCTTTTGGCTGAATGCGCTCAACAGTATGAGAACATCGAGGAATCAGCATAATAACTAAGCAGAAGGTCTACCGTGCAACCATTGTCCCATGCTGCTCTACGAATGTGAGAGCCGGTCTGTCTACGTAGGTGACGCCAGGAGGCTAATTCATTTTCACATGAACTGTCTGAGACACATAATGCATATATGCTGACAGAACGATGATCAGAATGATCAGAAGGACGTCTAAAAAAAAGCGTTTCAAGGACTGCCTGAGGGAGGAGTCACTTAAGTCCTGTCAAATAAACGTTAACACCTGGCTCAAAAACGCTCAACATGGAAGAGCACGAGTACATACGACGTTGAACTCAGAGATGGTCTCTGTATCCGGGCAGCTCAGGATAGATGTGCAGTCAGGAAGTCAAGAGCAGGGAAAATATCAAAGACAACTGCTGATACCGTTTCCTGACTACGTTTTCGAGTCGTATCACAGACTTTTCCAGTCTCGAATTGGTTTGATCAGTCATGAGCGCACATACATACTCAAGGTTGCATTATGACATGTGATGATGTTGGTGGTCCTCATCGAGAATGATGGACACATTATTACTTATTGTTGTATATAAAACTGAAGATTGTTGATAAATTAAACACTATAAAATCATAATACTAAACTCATTTAATAGGACGCCTAATAGCTGCAGCATTTAATCTTGTCCGGAACAGTTATGTAAATATTACACTTGTAGACCCACTTCCATGCACCTCTCATTCCCTTACATTGTCACTGCACTTATCCCCAGTCCACTCCCCACCCATCTCCTCACTTCTCAACCTACCTACTCCCCCGCCAATCTCCTCACTCGTCAAACCACCTACTCCCCACCCATATCCTCCCGGCCCATCTCCTCCCTCCTCAAACTACTTATTCCCCGCCCATCTCGTCACTCGTCGAACCAATTACTCCCCGCCCTTCTCACTCCTCTATATATCTACTCCCCGACCATCTCCTCACTCCTCAACCTACCTACTCCCCGCCCGTCTCCTCACTCTTCAACCTACTTACTCCCCGCCCACGTTCTCACTCGTCAATCCACCTACTCCCCAACCATCTCCTTACTCCTCAACCTACCTACTCCCCGCCCATCTCCTCACTCTTCAAACCACTTATTCCCCGCCCATCTCCTCACTCCTCAAAGCACTTACTCCACGCCCATCTCCTCTCCGCAACCCACCTACTCTCCGCCCATCTCCTCACTCCACCTACTCTCCGCTCATCTCCTCACCCCACCTACTCCCCGACCATCTCCTCACTCCTCAACCTACCTACTCCCAACCCATCTCCTCTCTCCTCAACCTACCTACTCCCTGACCATCTCCTCACTCCTAAACCTACCTACTCTCCGCCCATGTCCTCACCCCACCTACTCCTGGCCAATCTCCTCACTCCTCAAATTACCTACTCCCCACCCATCTCCTCTCTCCTCAACCTACCTACTCTCGGTCCATCTCCTCTCTCCTCAACCTACCTACTCTCGGCCCATCTCCTCACTCCTCAACCTACCTACTCCCTTCCCATCTCCTCAACCTACCTACTCACTCACCATCTCTCCCCTAAACCTACCTACTCCTGGCCAATCTCTTCACTCCTCAACCTACCTACTCCCCACCCATCTCCTCTCTCCCCAACCTACCTACTCTCGGTCCATCTCTTCTCTCCTCAACCAACCTACTCCCGGCCCATCTCCTCACTCCTCAATCCACTTACTCCCCACCCATCTCCTCACTCCTCAACCTACCTACTCTCCGCCCATCTCCTCACCCCACCTACTCTCCGCCCATCTCCTCACCCCACCTACTCCTGGCCAATCTCCTCACTCCTCAACCTACCTACTCCCCACCCATCTCCTCTCTCCTCAACCTACCTACTCCCCGCCCATCTCCTCACTCCTCAAACCACTTATTCCCCGCCCATCTCCTCACTCATCAACCTACCTACTCCCGTCTATCTCCTCACTCCTCAAAGCACTTACTCCACGCCCATCTCCTCACTCCGCAACCCACCTACTCCCATCTCCTCACTCCGCAACCCACCTACTCTCCGCCCATCTCCTCACCCCACCTACTCCCCGACCATCTTCTCACTCCTCAACCTACCTACTCTCCGCCCATCTCTTCACCCCCACCTGCTCTCCGCCCATCTCCTCACTCCACCTACTACCCGACCATCTCCTCACCCCACCTACTCTCCGCCCATCTCCTCACCCCACCTACTCCCCGACCATCTCCTTACTCCTCAACCTACCTACTCTCCGCCCATCTCCTCACCCCACCTACTCTCCGCCCATCTCCTCACCCCACCTACTCTCCGCTCATCTTCTAACTCCTCAACCCACCTACTACCCGCCCATCTCCTCACCCAACTTACTCCCCGCCCATCTCCTCACCCCACCTACTCGCCGACAATCTTCTCACTCCTCACCCCACCTACTCCCCGCCCATCTCCTCACTCCTCAAACCACTTATTCCCCGCCCATCTCCTCACTCCTCAAACCACTTATTCCCCGCCCATCTCCTCACTCCTCAACATACATACTCCCCGCCCATCTCCTCACTCCTCAACATACATACTCCCCGCCCATCTTCTCACTCCTCAACATACATTTTCCCCGCCCATATTCTCACTCCTCAACATACATACTCCCCGCCCATCTCCTCACTCCTCAACATACATACTCCCCGCCCATCTTCTCACTCCTCAACATACATTTTCCCCGCCCATATTCTCACTCCTCAACATACATACTCCCCGCCCATCTCCTCACTCCTCAACATACATACTCCCCGCCCATCTCCTCACTCCTAAACCTACCTACTCCCGCCCATCTCCTCACTCCTCAAAGCACTTACTCCCCGCCCATCTCCTCACTCCTCAACCCACCTACTCCCCTCCCATCTCACTCCTCAACCCACCTACTCCCTGCCCATCTCCTCACCCCAGCTACTCCTCGCTCATCTCACTCCTTAAACCACCTATTTCCCGCCCATCTCCTTACTCTTTATCCCACATACTCCCCGACCATCTCCTCACTCCTCAACCCACCTACTCACCGCCCATCTCCTCACTCTTCAACCCACCTACTCACCGCCCGTCTCTTCACTCCTGAACACACCTACTCCCCACCCATCTCTTCACTCCTCAACACACCTACTCCCCACCCATCTCCTCACTCCTCAACCCTCGTCACTCACCATCTCCTCTCTCCTCAACACGCTCATCCCCCTTCTTCCTCCGTGCCTCTAACTCCTCCGTCCACCAACACATTTCCCCGTTCATCTATTCTTATTCTCAAGCTCTTTCGCCACTAACACTGGCAAACATGACCGTTAGTCTCTGTCATCAGCTGCCATCTTGTTTATTTATGTTACCAACTTTTATATAATCAATCAGAATCTCTTGTGAAAACCTAATAACCCTTCGCAGAACGCTAGCAACCTCTCGCGGAAACCGAATGACCTTTCGCTGAAACCTATCGACCTCTTTCATAACTCTAGCGACCTCTCGCGGATCCCTAGCGACTTCTCGCAGAACTCTAGCGACCCCTGGCGGAACACAAATGACATGTCGCATCACTATAGTGGCCTGTTACAGAACCATATAGCTCAGCGAAACACAGGTTGAGGACCTCGTGCACTAATGTTAATCATGGTGTCGGTCTGAGGTCAGGAACTCCGCCTGAATGTCGACTTAATCCTGAAGCATGAAGGCGATTTCACTGAACCTGGCACAATCAAATACGGGCAATTTGATTCACCAATGAGGAATGTTCAAACACGTACGCTAGTGATTTGTTTTTTTTTTACTTGCACATGTTTTTCTTATACATTTTTTCTTCAGCGAACCATGAATGAGTCTGTGGAAAAAAACCCAAAAAAACCTCACAATATTCATTTATCTGAATGCTAGCGAGCATTCATTCTTGAAAATGAAGTGGATTTTGAAGGGCACAACGTTCTCTGAACCTTCACCAGTTTTATTTTTCGCCATTCATAATTTGTCATCTAAGGACCCAGACATAAGTGGTTTGTGCACTTTCATCTTGCCAAACCAAACAAACCAACACATTAAAAATGTCTATACAAAGGGAACGAATCAGGTACATTATTTGTTAATATATATTTCACTGAAAAAGAGTTCCACAATAGTGTCACCACAGTACAATACGGTTTAAGAAAAATTGCAATGAAGATCCTGTCAACCGCATGTTAAAATGTATTCACAAGTTATGAACAATTCACATTATCAGAGTAATTGTCGTTCCAACCACTTCACATCGATCTGTGTTATTGATATATAATGTTATAACAGGAGGCATGAAGTCAACGCCAATTGTAGAACTTGAAAAGATTACAAAACTGCAATCCATGACCGATAGAAGAGACTGCAGAGCCCAGCTGCAGTCAGAGAAACTCCGAAGACTGACTGACCATCCAATGCACCAGCGACTAAACAATTTGGGAAATGGGAAACTAAAGCGGAGAAACTTTGCAGAAATAGCCAAAGTAAAGATGCACGAAGATCCCATAAACGCACTAACAACACCAAAACCCATCACTACTGTACGAAAACCTACCTGGAGGCAGGATAAATTTCCAGAGGTGGTAGAAAATATACCAGGTATTAGAAACAAAAACTGCCAGGCGGAAAAAGAAAGGAGAGATACTACCCTAAGCTTCATATCGAAAAGCTACCCAAGCATGGACTGGACCCATGCATACACCGACGGTTCTGTAACAAACACTACACAGAACGGAGGGGCAGGAGCATTCCTGAACCTACCAAATGGCAAACAAATAACACTGTCATTCGCTACTGGTAAGTACACAAGCAATTTCAGAGCGGAGGCAGAGGCACTGAGGGCGGCAGTGGAAGAAATGGTGACACACAACGAAAATGAAAGCCATATAGTCCTGCTTACAGATGCATCTCGCCGTAGTCACAGCGCTAAAAAGCCAGAAAAACACTGAGCTTAATGACTTAAGAGCAGCACTCTGCAAACTGTGCCAGCAGTCCGCACCAAAAAGGGTAGTGGTACAGTGGGTCCCATCACACTGCAACATCCAAGGCAACGAGGAGGCAGACATACTGGCAAAAGAAGGTGCAAGACTACCACAAACAGATACTAGTATGACGTACGAAGAGTCAAAACGGCTTATCAAAGCCAGATACATGACCAAATGGGAAACCGAACATACTGGTTACACCAAAAACGATGCATATTACCAGTTGAACCGAAAAGAGCAGGTCGTTGTCTTCAGACTTCGCACTGGCCACAATAGACTGAGGTACCACCTATTCAACAAACTGAAGATAGGTGGTACCGATGAATGCCCGTGCGGTACTGGTAAAAAGACCGCTGAACATCTGCTGCAGAACTGCCCGACATACGAGGATCAGAGAGAGCAGATGTGGCCATCACCAGTGGAACTGCAAGACAAGCTCTATGGCAGTGGCGACAGCCTCAGGATGACCGCCGCTTTTTTCGAAAAAATAATGGTTACTGTCTGACTGCGTTCGAAGAAGAAGATATATAATGTGATAAAGTAGAAGTTATAATAATCATCATCATCATTTTAGTAGGCTAGGAAACGTGTTGACATTTTCTAATCATATCACGCTAATGTGCTCTGTTATCAGCATACGTCTGCACCCAGATGTTCGTGCAAGCAAAGGTGATCTACTAGTGTCTTGAACATCATCATCATCATCTATTCTCTGAATATTGCCTTTAGTATTTTCATTTGCCAGCTTCCAAATCTCATACTCTGATTAAATCAAGACAATCTACCTCTTTATATTCTTTTAATTAGTTTGTCTATGCACCCCTATATGGTCTTGCCCTTGGTCGTTTCGTTTGACCTTTTTTCTGCCCAGCTAATTGTCTGCATTAAGCGACGCACCACATTTCAAATGATTCTAAGGTCTTTTCATATATTTTGATTAGAGTCCATGTTTCAGAATTGTACATTTCTACAGGCCAGATAATTCTGTTTTCACACCTCAGTATTGATGGCACGTAATGTCAGAAGTTCGTGTTTCTCCGTGACTACTTTTTTATTTACTGCTATCCAAGTTCTGATTTCAACTGCACATCGAGCATATTTTGTCTAAAATATTGAAACCATTGCATGTGTTCTATTGTTTGCCCCTCTTTGTTGAGATTTATTATGTGGGTTTCTATGGCTTTTTCCGTCGCTGTTGTCTTACTCTTCATACCAAATGCATTAGATCTATCATTGATCTTGGTGAGTAGATTGTGTAATGATTTCTCTGTATCTTCTATAATGATTTTGTGATGGACACATGTTTGGCAATTATTCTTTCTCCATTTATCTTAACACCAATGTTGCCTTTTTTCTCTTCACATCGATATTTATCACAGAATAACCATTACCATAACAATAGTCTTTGCGTTAATATCCATCACAACCTTACTTTTTATCTGATTGGTACTGAAATTGTTATTCTCTTCTTAAGTTGTATATTCTATTTTGATTTTCATATAATTTCTGAATTAGTTTCGTTATTACTGTGTCCACCCTAAGTTGCTTCAAAAGAGGGAAACGTTTGCTCTATGGTACCTTCCTGTCAGAGGCCTTTGCAGTCAATAAAGCAGGTAAAGATAGCTTTTTAATGTTCGATATTTTCTGCAAGAATCCAGAGTGTTTCATATGTGTCTATGGTATCTCTATCATCCAGGAACCCAAAACGATTTTCTTTTATCACATATTATATCTTGTGATTAGTTTAGTTTGTTCGAACAATCAACGTTATTGTACGCGGTTTAACGAAGAAGAACTCTCTTCTTCTCCATATTTTTGGAGAATCCCAGAACAATGCAAGAACTCCGTAGCACCGGCGAGAATTCCGTAATAGATTTGGTTGATTCTTAACATAATTTTGATTTTTGCCCAGGCAGCGGCCGTTAACCCTACACTTTTCGATTTACAACTGCCGAGGGATTTTTAACGTTCGCGATACTGGACACATGCGTCCGATTTCTACTCATAAGAGATTCAGGAAAATACCAGAAACTCCGCATGAGAAAAATAAATTGGTCTCCATTGTGCTTTGAACCCACGACCTTCAGCACTCGAGTCTCTCTTCCTTTCTACTCAGTATTTATGTGTTATTTTCTTCCTATCGTCCACTCTGCAGCACTGGCTATAGTTATTTGTATATATTTATGTTTTGTTTCATGTAGACATTGTTTCATAATGTTTCCATCTACTTTTAATCGCCAACGTCCTACCCCGAGACCCCTCACACTTCCTATACTGTTACTAATTCTTCTTTTATTATCATCAACAATATTTTCGATAAATCTGATATTGGACTTATTAAACAATATTGGCTGCAATCCAGTGTTTTGATTAAAAATTATTATTCTTTGTTTTTTTGTGGTAAGGGGAGTGGGGAATTGGTGATGATTACTGATGTTGTATTATCTGTATAGCATGTCCCTTCTACCTAAATAATGTTCACATGATGAAAAAGCAATATTGAAGTATTTTTCTTTTCTGCTTTGATGAATTAGATATATCTATGCTGCGTTTGTTATGTGGGATGTTTGTTATTTACGAATTCCTCTCTTCTGAATCTGACTCGTTAAAAATTTGATTAGCTTGAATGGTGTAGTTTTTGTCATCATACAACAATGTTACATATTCTGTCCATTTATCTACCTTTTTCTTCTACCAAGGAGTTTTCATTTTTGTGAACTGCACAAGGCTGTATCCAATTGTTTATTCTGCATGTTTATTTTGTTCGCTTTATGTTTCAAATCTTACATCGCCCTTCTATGTAGATCTTTAATTTTTTCACAACTTTTTATCAACGACTTCCCTCGTGCTATGTTACATTGCCAATCTATTTCAATGTATATGAATCTTAATTGGTCCTTCTGTGTTTATTATCTGTATTATTCTATTGTCGTATTTCTTACGTGCTCCTCGGTATTTATGTGTTCTATTTTATTCCTATCATCCCTTCTTCAGCAACGGCTACAGTCATTTGTATATATGTTTACTTATGTTTTGTGTCGTTGTAGAACTATTATTGCTTCATAATGTTTTCTTTTACCTTTACTGGTAAGTTAGCCTTCGTTTCTCATTCATTTAATGCAATGAGAGGTAGCCCCTGTGTATTTTAATTGTTTTACATTTTCTTCAATCGTAGTTGTAGAAGTCATTTCACCATCAGCAGAATGTGACCAGTATCAGTGTGTATTCCAGGGTATGTTATGGATTTTTTTCACTCGATTCGAATTTTCACAATGATTTAACCTAATTTATATTTTCAGATTTCCAGAAATAGTCTATGCATACCTTATTCTATTTGGTAGTTAATTCCAAGTTGTCAATATTGTAAATTTATCTTGTTTGCAAAATTCTAATAATCTTTTTCTCTTATTTCTTCTTCCTAATCTATATTTCCCTACTAAGTCTTGGTCAGTGGCCTCACTATAATATTATTTTATTTTGTTTAAGCTGATCTTAGCATTTCTTTCAGAATATCGTAGATCACTACATCATCATATGTTGTAGAGGGCTTGAAAATGTGTATAAGGACTATATATGCATACAGATGTAGCAAATCGTATAGCACTAATTAAATGGGTCAAAATTATTGCTCCGTGATGTTGTGCTTTGCTTGTTCAGCCCAAACGATACTCCTTTACCATTTTAATTTTCTGAATTTCCCGAATGAATCCCAATTCATTCCTTGTTCTGGTAGCCCCTCGCATGCTTCCATTGTTTCTCCCTCAATCCATTGATGTTTATGTTTAGTATATTCATTTCCATCCTGTTGTTTTCTATTTCCCAATTTCTTCATATTCTATACTGCAATGTTTAACCAAGGATTTCGCTGAATGACGTCAAGTTGATCAATATGCATCGTTTTTATAAGAAATGTCTGCATTGAACTTCGTGTATGTGTGATATTTGTGTTTAAACATATATTATTAATGCCGAAGGCCGAAATACATTTAAACATTTAATCAAGGTGGAATCGAGATGCTGAGCAGCGCATGAGCTGCAGTGGTCAGCGACTTATAGCTGACTGCTAACGTCAGGGCCAGCGAACCAACGCTGCCAAGACCCTTCTACACCTCCACGCGGTGATCCTGGATAATAGGCTGCAGCAGGGCAAACTGGCTAAGGAGAAGGGATTGAAGAGGGAATGCTAACCCGGTACTAAAAAAATGCTTGCTGAAGTCGGATGTGTTGGACCGAAAGGTGCAAATATCGCAGTCAATATGTAACTACGAAACAAAGCATTCCGTTTTCTGGACTACATTCTGCTACTTAAGCCATTTCAGTGTTTGGTAGTGGGAGATTGAGAATGAACGAAGCCAATGCCAAGCCAATCAAGGTAATTTTTTTACTTCGTCCATTTTTGACTTTCATCACAGGCTCTGGTCTATAATTGTATGAATGAGCAAAGTATTAGTGTACTGCGATATATACTCCTTCCCACCATATACATGCGCTTTATTATTTGAGGGATGTGTTCCAATCCATAAACTAAGTCATTTGTATAGTCAGGTATTCGTCACTCAGTGGTCCATAATTAGTTTGTGGAAAGTTCAAACATTTATTTTCTGTTCTGTAATTTGTTGTGTGTGTTTACCGAGCCAAAAAATACCTCGATTGCTTATCTGAATCTGTTTTAGCCAAATATAATCCATAGAAATTCGTTTTCTTTATTTTCATTGGCTATTATCTACTTCACATGGCATGAGTTTGTGTGTGTGCAATAGATTCTTGCTATTTCTATGTTTTTGTCTGTCTATTCTGAGTCGTGCCATCCATTTGATATTTTCAGTCTTGAATGTTTTGTTTGCAATGCATCTCTCTCAGCAATCAGCTCTTCCTACTTTTCTAACATTAATATCGTTAGTAATTAAGTTAAGAGAAGCTGGCAGCCAAATTGATCTCCTCACTAGTCAAATCTGGGCACTAGTCAAATACATGGTTATATTCTCCCATCAGGGTTGAAATACTTACTTAGCCTACACACTGTGTGGCGACTGCAGGAGCTACGTGACTTATACATGTCCCACTGCGGGCCAGAACAATGGAAATACGTCGTGACATTTTGTGTGTGCAATATGTTAAAAACAATTTATTTGCAAGTGATTGGTTGTGCAATGTTTTAGGAACAATTTAGTTGCAAGTGGTTGGTTGTAGATAATGCATTAATCAAATTAAACTGTTATATACACTGTGCAATGCAATGGTAAAAGAAAATAAAACATAAATCGATGCATGGGATCAAGATGCTTAGCAGCCCATGAGCTGCAATGGTCAGCGACCCGTAGCTAACTGCTAGCGTCAGGCCCAGCGAACCAGAGCTGCCAAGACCCGTCTACACCTCCACGCGGTGATCCAGGTTAACATGCTTCAGCAGGACAGACTGGCTAAGGAGAAGGGATCGAAAAAGGAATGCTAACACGGTAGTCAAAAAATACTTGCTGAGGTCAGATGTGTTGGATCGAAAGGTGCAAATATCGCAGTCAAGCTGTAAACTACGATACAACGCATTCCGTTCTCTGGACTACATTCTGCTACTTAAGCCCTTTCAGGGTTTGGTAGTGGGAGATTGAGAACGAATTAGACTAAGCCAAGCCAAATCGATGCATTATGGTATACGTGCCATAAACATCGACTAATGCGAATCGTGCATATTGGCAACTTCCTCTTGTAATACAAAGCTCACAGATACTACTACATCGATTGCGCACGACTTTAACGCATTTCTTCCTAAGAGAGTCCAATTGCATTGGACACATTAAATTCCTTCTCTTATGTCATTGACCGATGAATGATAAAGCAGTCATTGTATATCACACCTGATGGTGTCTTGACTCCATTTCGCACGGTCTGCAGCTATTCTTCATACGGTGGCCCATCTCTGCTATGAGATTTAATAAGTCGGCCTCTCTTTCGAATTTTCCCTGGAGTCAATAGCATTCTGGTTTTGGAGAAAATATTATAGAGCATCTTCTGAGGATATGATGCAACCCATTTTTAGTGTCAACCAGTTATCGTCGGCCAATCAATTAAATCACACATCTGAGCTTCATGTGCAGCACAGGTTTTGAACAGAGGTCCAACAAGTTATTCTGTCTTGGGCTATCGGTTCCAGCACTGTCCTCGTCGTCCGTGTTTCCTTGATGTTTGACTCACGCTATTTTTTCTGCGTTTTTTGTCTGCGACTACTTCCCCTGGTCTGATGATTTCAAAACAAACAGCCTTGCAATGCTATCAGCCACGGTTGACACAAAGTAACATGCATCCAGATATACGCCTTATGAGGACTCATGCAAAGAAGAAGAAAGAATAGAACGTTTCGAAGTTAATGATACAGACAGCCTGTGTGTATTGTGGGATTTCAATGAGAGCGTTGGAGAACGAAGAAAACCATGGGAAGCATAAATTGGACAGTTTAGTGACAACACACAACATGCAATAGCAACGGGGAGCTCTTAACCTGTGTGCGGAACATGACATTATTATCAGTAGCACTTTGTATTAGCACCGTAGAAGTTATATACTCAGTTTATATAGATGGAACAACATAAACCAAGCGTCCCAAATAGATTGTATACAGACAAGAAAGAAAGAGAGATGGAGAGATTGAGTGAGAGATTCAAAAGCGATTCCAAATAATATACTCGACTCGTGACCATTGGCGTATGATGCTTTGGATAAACAAACCAATTTCGACACACCATAAGAATACACGCACACAAATAGACAAAATAAATATAACAAACTTGAAATATATATAAATTGCTGAAAAAAACTGGAAAAACTCAAAACTACATGTAACACTATAACAAGTACAGGCAGCATAAAAGGTAGTGGCACTTTTTTCAAAGCTACAATTCTATACAATGAGGAATGCGGGCTCAAAATACTTGGCACACATACAAGGCACACGAGATGAGGGAATGGAGAAATCAAAAGTTCCATACAAGAAAAGAAAAAATGTTATCACAAGTGGGAGAAATAAAAAATCAAGGAAGATTACAACTTTAACAGACAAGCCGCAATAGAATGCAGAAAAAAACAAAACAGTATCAATTGCACCGTCTGATTCATGAAAAGAATACGGAGTGCAAGTAGCAAACGTATGTATATCTTCCCCTAGACATTTTGACAGAAGCATCAAGCCAATAATAGTGAGAAAGGAGAAATGCAATCCATCGATAATTGTCAACAATAAGCCCACAGAACCCCTCACCAACAGCCAAGACATAAGAAACCGATGAAGAGAATACTTCAGCAAATTGCTAAACCCTGGACAGTATGAACCAACACAGCACCAGAAGGAGAATGAAACAGAGCACAGCTTAGAAATATTAAAATCAGAAGTCGAAGCGGGTTTGGGTAGACATCAAGAAAAAAAAGCAGCAGGCAAAAATAGTATCACAACAGAAATGCTAATAGCATGCAGGAGAACTGCAGTGGGCGGGCTGACCAGAATATTTTTGACATGGAAAGTCGAGCAAGATATCAACATACTGGCAACGAGCAACCATCGTTCCCATCTTAACAAATAAAGGCGACAAGCGAGAGTTCGAAACGTATTGCGGAATCTCTCTTCTAAGTCACATAGGCAAGATATATGCAAAGATACTCGAAAGTAGAGCAAGACCGATACTGGAACCCAAACTAGGAAATAATTCGGGTTCAGGGAAGAAAAGAGATGCACAGATGCAATATTTACATTGAGATAAATACGCTTTACTCTATAAAATATTATGGAAAACAGCCTTATGCTAATAGATCAAGAAAAGACATTCGATACAGTCAACAGAAGTGAATTATAGAAGATCATGGCAGATTATGGACGGCAAGGTCCTCTCAATAGTAACATCAAAGCTCTACATCAAGACAGCCAGACTGCAGCAAAAACAATATAAAGTATGTAGGAGTGGTTACCCATTTCATCAGACGACAGACTGGGTTGTGTTCCCTCACCACTCTTCTTTGTCACATATGTATAAAATCACACAGGAGGCAAATACAGAACAGGAAAATGCCAACAAAAAGCTTTGCAGACGACCAATGTTTGATCCACTCAAATAAACAAAACCTACATCGTTATATTGACTCACTCTACTTGAACTGTCAAAAGTACGATATGAATATCAATACATCAAAAACAGAGGTAATGAATATAAGTATAAAGCACAGCACACTTGATATGCATGTGAATGAAACACAAATAAAGCAACTACAAGAATGTCGGTATTTGGAAGCTGTTATTACTGTTAGTGGCAGACTCGACAGAGAGATAGAAACAAGAGTTCAGAATGCAAACGGTGGCACCTACCAGCTATCTCCACTACTAAGATTTCCACAACATTTTCCTTCTAGCAAAACAAAAAATAATAATAATAACAATAATGCTCACTTAGGCGTCTGAGGCCCGTTGCGTCAGTCTGTTACATTTATGACCCACTACTGTATCGTTGTTCCAGGCTTCGTCCAGGAAGAGGTGAAGGTTGATATCTGCTGGAGTCATTCTCGGGGACGGACTCCATCTGGTCAAGGGAAACTTTCTTGGCGCTGAGGAACGACTTGTATAGTATCTCGTGGACCGGGGTTTCCTCGTCCAACAGTACAACATAACCGAACAAAGAAACTCGGCGTCTGTCAAGTGTTTCTGAGATTATGTTGAGGCCTGTTTTAGCATAGACCATGTTGCGGATGTAGTCATGCCAACCAATATTCAGGATACGCCGTTGGTTGTGCACGTAGAAGATCTCCATTCTCGATATGTCATGTTTCAGCAATGTCCAGGTTTCGGAATAGTAAAGCAAGACTGGGACCACGCAGGACTGGTAGACGCGGATTTTTGCCCCAAGGGAGATCTTGCGTTACTCCACACACGTCGGAGGTCGTGTATAGCAGACGCAGCTAGTCCGGTTCGCCTAGACTTGGGACCTGAATCTGAATTTGGTCTTTGCCCAGGATATAGACATGCCTAAGAAGAGCGTTTCGTTGTCCAGCATTTCCAGAGAGCGCTGCAGCGTCCACTTAAACGAGATCAGCGAAGATTGACTGATCAATAGCTATACGCTTTTCGTGTGCGATAAGGCAGAAAGAAACTATTCGACTGCCCGGCAGAATAGATGAGGGGAGTGGAAAGGGGGGGGGGGGGGCAAGAACACATTCCTGTCTGACACCCCAAGTCGTGGGGAGTCTGTCAGAGAGAGTGGCACCCAGTCGAATTCTGGCGCCGGTGTCCTTGGGTAGCTCCTTGAACAAGTTTAACACATTCTCTGGAACCACGACATGACTTCACATAGTAAATAACACAGTAAACCCTGATATTGACCGTGATACAAAACATTGTCGTTTAATAATTGTTTCAGAAAACAATATTAACAGAAAGAATAAAGTAAATCTAAACAAAATAATCATAATTTACACACATACACACACACACACATATATATATATATATATATATATATATATATATATATATATATATATATATATATATATATATATATATATATATACATCGCTCTTGCTGTTAGACCTCCATTATCTGTACACTCAACACACAACCACAAACTCGACCTTACAACCGGATTACGCACTCATTCGTTTTGTAGATCCACATACAATTGGTTAACTTATGCTCGGGAAATATGTGCATTATGTCTCATTAGATCACGTCATTTATAGTCGGATCACGTACTCACTTGTGGTCACATACTGAGTCGATCTGGGCATACACATATTTTCAAAACACACATCGTTCCCAAAGTGTCATGCACATACCACACATATTCAGATCTCGTCCTTATGCGATATGTACATTCACACACAACCAGATCATTTTCAATCAGGCGAACTGTGCATTCACAATTACTTAAATCGCTTCACGTATTCACACGAAACTGTACATCAATATGTAATTAGATCACGTATCGTTCACCAGGTGTCCTGAACGTACGACGCACATTCAGACCATCTCCTACTGTTCAGAGGGTATTCACCATTAACACATATAGATCCACTGTCCACAACTCAAGGTGTATGCTTGTTCAGTCACACTGCTGCAAATTCACCGACACACAGACTACTGACAGCCTATCGTACCAGACAAAGTCTTCCACCTAAACACCTCGCTTCTTTTGTCTACCTAGTGACAAGACCGTGATTGGCCTTGGCAAGAATTCAGTCAGCCTTTGTTCTTAGAGCCGGCAGCCGACTCTCCCCTGGTCTAAACGCGCGTGCTCGAGCTAGAACTGTCACAGCTGAGGCATTGAGCAGGTCCTGGTAGAAGTCGTCCTTTGTCTGGAGTTGAGCCTCGTCTGTGGTGTCGTAGGCGACTATTATTGTGAGATATCCATGGTTATGTTTTAGTCGTGTCAGGAGGAGACTGTACGAGATGGCATGCCAGAATATTATACTGTCTCCACGAAAGGAAAGAATGCAAGACTAAAATGCTGTACGTGCAGTAGAGTTTGTCACGCTTAGATCGGACTGTACAGTCACGTGCAGTCACATCTGAATAAACATGTCTGACGCTGTCGCCATCTTCGTTTGCAATGGGCAACTGTCTCTGAGGAGTGGTCTTATGAATAAGTCTACATCATTTCTGTGCTGATGGCCACCAGCATGCAGCAGACATGCGTCTTCGACATTTTGTTGGCTTTGGCCTTTAGCCTTATTGCAGTGACACCGGCGATTACAGTATTGAATCGAACAAGTGTTCTAGCCAGCGCCCCGACATAGCCAGTACCAATAAGTGTCAGTAAATTCCACGTTGCGACCTCTTATATATTGGGAGGGGGGAGGGGCAGCACTGCTGCTGGCGGGGATTCGCAACCCCCAGAAGCGGAGGGGGGCGCTGCCGTGTTCTGTTTGAACGGATGATGTGGCGACCTGATCCATGGATGCTCTTGTAGGAGAGCCTAAAATTTTGCTGCCTTGGGACGAGGGCCGGGAGGAGGGAGTTTGAAAGGAGTATTCCGTCTCGTGTGTGTCAGGCCAGTGTCTGGCCTGTGTCTGTGTCTGTCTTCCAAACGTTTATGTGCACCCCCCCCCCCCATTTCCCTTCTCTTATGTCATCTGAAATTTACTAGGGGTTAATATCTTCTTCCCAACCCTGTACTACCAGTGTCAAATATGGACATTGAATAAGGCCCAGGAACGAAAGTTAGCCCCCTGCGAAATGCAGCGCCTACGAAAGGTCACTGAGAACACCAGAAGAGATATAATCACAAATATTAGTATTCGGGAGAAGGTTGGAACGATTCCCTGCCTACAGTACATCAATTCACAATAAATGAATTGGTTTGGCCACATTGTGAGAATGCAACCAGATCATATTGTTCATGCAACCTACTACAGGAGAACATCAGGAAGAAGGACGACAGATAGACCAAGGAAAAGGTGGATAGACAGCATGAACGAGACCTGCCGTAAAATGTGGAAAATGTTACTCGAGCCACGAGACAGGCTAAGAAAGACTAATAAATACCATGCCATTGGGCTACAATCCGGTAGAAAGTGAGACGAAAAAAGAAGAAGAATGCCCTCAGTTTATAAATGTGTGTCGTATGCAGCGCCAACAACGTATCACATCATGTTCTACTGATATATATCAAGTATCAACCAGTTATAATTATGTACACATGTTATTCGTTGCCGATGGTAAGAAATTATTACAATAACATTGAAAGATGGAGATGAACGCATTATTTATGCAACGAAAACAGTTCTACTATTCTGAACATACAATTTGATACTCGAAAAGTATCAACTAAATTAATGTATTACAATTCATTAAAGAAAATAGAACGATTTGGGCACCCACACCATCAAGAAATTCAATACTTCAGGATTATAACCAAAATGACTTGCTACGTGGTTGAACAAGTTGGTGCCCCTCGAAAATGAAACTAAAATGTATAAAAAGCAAACATGCAGTGCTGAATCGACAATAACTTTTTCTATGAATTCTAGAATGGTGGTCTGATGGATATTTCTGGTTGTTTGTTCAAATATTACACAGCTTAATAGCTTATAGATCATGCCAATTCGTTTTCTGTTTCAATTAATAAAAATGTTTTATGCGATATTTTAAAACAATATTTCTATAACGATATTCAAATTGAAAAATATATTTGAGGTGAGATCTGGATCCAACAAAAGACGTTTAAAAAAATATACACAAATGATATTTTCTATCTTATAGATAACACCGCTAATATTGTGTAGTTCTCAAAGAATACCTCATAGATTTTTCTGTATTCCAAGAAAACTTAGGCAGAAAGCCTCAAGCTGACTTGGCAGGCAAACAAAACAATAGCAGTATCACGAATTAATGGCTCTCTATCTTTCACATGTGAACGTTCATAGCAGGTAAAACAGTTTAGAATCGACACCAGCATAAACAAAGATATCTCTTGCACGCCATTTCTATAGAATATAAGACTCCATTTGTACCAGCTCACACTCTGACAGGGAGAGAATTGGCACCAATCACATTTGCCTGCAGGTACCAAGTGTGTGTTACAATGTTGTTAAATCGACGTGTATGGAACGTGCTTATCTGCCAAAATATTGTTACATAGCTTTGAAAAAAATGATCAAAGGTAAGGCTATCAGAGGCAATCACATTTTTAGTCCGCTATTGTCTTCTACCCTTCATCTAAATTGGAGTATCAAGTGACTACTGTAAGTCGACCCGGTAAATGACATTTACGTCTAAACATCTCTGTGCTCGTATATTTGTTGTGGGTTCTGTACCATTTTACTTTTCGTTATGAAGATGCTAATTCCTTACACAATCTCCATTGTTGTCTAATGTGCTTTATGATTAAGGTACATCAGGCATTTTTCTCTAAAATGTGGGTTACGGGAAGCAACGGGATTTGTTGCTTGCATTACAATCCAATAAACAAATACAGTTGTCGATCCACACTGTACACCGATTAATGTCATTACAACGCCATGATGAGTAATACAATTGATGAACTACACTGTACATAATTGAGTGTCATTACAACCTTTTTAACTGTATAGTTTCGTACCACGCGCACCTAAGTTAACTTACCACGCCAATACTGCAGAATGACTATCAAAAAGTACACCTTAGTGGGGTCTAATAGAGAACATGTGCTGGAATTAGACCCTCGAAAATCTTTGGGGCTTCCCTTTAAGAAACTTGACATCTCGCTAAGGGAATTGACGAAAGGGCACCACCAGGTGTGGAACCTGCGGCTTAATTTGACTGAACACGCCAATGCTGTAGAACAACTGACAAATTGAGAGCGCTGCCGTTTGGGTCTAATAATGAACGTACGCTGGTATTAGACTCACGGACGACAAGTCAGCTCAAATGAAAGAACGCTACGGAAATCGTGTTTAACTCCGCAGATTTCAAATACCTGGTCATTGACAAACAAAAGCCCTCAATAAATTCGTCTGACCAAATAGTGAACGGGTGCTGGAAATAGATCTGAAGACAGGTCAGTTTTACCCTACAAATGACAGGGCGTTGCTACGGAAAACCAGCTCAAATCGAGAGGAGCCGCAGACACTTTGGTTCACGTACCAGGCTGATAAGCCAAGGGCGCGAGGCTACCATGTGGGGGATTACGGCCGAACCCTTGAAAGCCGCAATCCCGCCCAAAATCTCAGCACCACTGCAATGGGAGGCCCCTACATGCTCGGGACCTGGGGCTTGCGCCCCAGCCCTATCAGGTAGAGCCACAGTAAGAGGTCCTTGCCGCCCGCAAATCAAAGCGGGCGGAAAACTGCTTGATACTCACCCTATACGGCGATGGGGTGCGAAAAACACCAACCAAAGACTTAGAACCTGGTCGGGGTGTCGAAAACAGTAGAGCAGCCACCACACTGTGAACTGTCAAGACTCAACCACTGACCATGAGAGTTGTCCGCACACCAGGCGACCAACATCTCTGTGACATTACCAGGCTTGTCCTCTGGCTAAATGCACTCCGGTTACGATATCTACCTCTGTACGTTATCAGCCATAACTATCATGCTGGACGCAGAAGAGATGCAGACCAGCGGACATTGCACACCTGCCCCACTGTGTCAACACCCCAGGTGGCGGGGAATGCTAGGCGTACCATCCCTGCATAGAAGCCAAGAAAACAAAGGGAAAAAGAGATACCCCACTCACATGCAAATGCTACGTTTCTGGCAGGACGTGACGATCCTGGGATACAGACACACTGGACTGCCTCTCTTCCGGGTAAACCAGTCCATCTCATATATCACAAACCATCATTGCACCCTATAGACACGAGTAGTGAAGACTCGATAGTCTGGAAAGACAACTTCCATAGGAGAGAAAACTCTGATCGTAAACAACTGCTGCCTTGCAGATAGGCTGGGGACAGCCAAAGGCTAAGGAGGGCATCCCTACAGAAACGCCTGTTGAAATCGGATGCACGGGGCCGCAAGCCTAACAAAACAGTGCAACGTAAATCACAGTATGATGGCAGCACAACCTATTCGAAAAACGTATGGCGCTCATCCTGAGGAGACCCGCCAGGCAGCGATAGCGCCGGGCCTCACGCCTCGAAGGGGCCCACCCTTGACTACTGGTGGTCACCCACCCATGTGTCGTGGAGTCAAGGCACATGGCTATGGGGTAACGTCTATTGGCCAAAACTTCAAGACCCTCAGAATACTACAGTGGAATGCAGAGGGAGTCATTAACAAAAAACTTTCCCTAACACACCACCTGCATGAAGGTAAGATTGACGTGGCATGTATCCAGGAAACGCACCTCAACAATAACCATAAATTCTCAATCAGAGGATACCAGACCTTCCGTCTAGATAGAGAAGGTCACAAAGGAGGGGTCCTGATACTGACCAGAAACAGCATACCGAGTAGCGCGGTACCTGTCAATCACACCGGACAAGCAGAAATTGTAGGAGTTGACATAATGGCTCTAGAGACGAAACTCCGCATTTTCAATCTGTACGGACCACCAAACAGAGACCTATCGCTCTCGAGTATGGAGGTCAGAGACTCCAACTGCATAGTAGTTGGAGATTTCAACAGCCACTCGGAGAGATGGGGATACTCTGACACAGACAGTAGAGGTGACGAAGTGGAAGATTGGGAGATAGATGCAAATCTCTCCCTAATCAATAGGCCGGAGGATAGCCCTAGCTTCTATTCAAGAACATGGCATACCACCTCGACTCCAGATTTGGCCTTCTCCACACAGGACATACACTATAAAATAGACCGCCAGGTGCTAAACCAACTGGCAGGTAGCGACCACAGGCCGATCAGGCTAACTATCGACATGGAAGTAGGCCCACAGGAAACAAAACCGCTCCCACGTTGGAATTACAAACGAGCCGACTGGGACAGATTTGCAATCCTGACAGATGGGCTGTGTGAAACCATCAACACACGAAACACCAAAATGAAGCCCATGGTAGAGAGCCTAAGCAAGGCAATAATGCAAGCCGCCACTGAAACCATCCCAAGAGGAGCTAGGAAAAACTATAAGCCCTACTGGAATGATGAGTTACAGAAAGTGGAAGATGCAGTAACAAATGCGAGGAACATGGCAGAACGAGAAAAATCCGTGGAGGCAAACATCGCCCTCAAAGCCGCCGCGGCGAAGTACAAACACAATCTCAAGCAAACAGCAAGAGAAAGTTGGAAAAATAAAACGGAAAGTTTAAACCTGGACAAAGAAGGGAACAAGCTATGGAAGCTAGTCAAAGCCATGAACGACGAAACCCCGTCAAATAAACAAATTACTATCAAGCAAGGCGAGAACTTGATCACAGGTAAGAAAGCCGCAAACGCCTTTGTCGATCACTATGCCAGAGCAAACCACATCGAGGTCCCTGCAGATAAGCATACAGACATTAGCGAAGAGCTAAAGGGGCACGAAAACATAAATACGGCTCCTGAAGAGCACATGATGGCCAAACTAACAATGCGCGAAATGGAAGAGGCTATGAGAACACTAAAGAGAAGGAAATCTCCCGGAAAAGACGGGATAACAAACGAAATGCTGATGGGGCTGGGCCAAACAGCGAAGGAAAAACTACTATCAGTCCTGAACCAAAGCTGGAAAAGGGGTATTGTACCCCAGGCATGGAAAGATGCAATACTGGTACCAGTACCAAAAACAGGAAAGGACAAAACAGATCCGAATGGATACAGGCCCATAAGCCTACTGAGCTGTGTCGGCAAGCTGATGGAACGGATGATAAACACCAGACTGATGTGGCATCTGGAAGAAAAACGAATACTAATTCCACAGCAAGCCGGCTTTAGACAACACAGATCCACTGAGGACCAGGTCATCCTCATAGCCCAGGAGATAGAAGATGCCTACCAGGCACAGAAACACACAGTAGCTGTTTGGGTGGATCTGGAAAAGGCATTTGACAAAGTCTGGAAGGATGGACTTAGAGTCAAGCTAAGAAGAAGTGATGTTTGTGGGAAGATGTACAAGTGGATCAACCACTACCTCAAACAAAGAACGGCCAGAGTCCAAGTACAAGGGCAGATGAGCAAAAAGGTGACACTCGAGCAGGGAGTACCCCAAGGGGGAGTACTGTCACCCACACTCTTCCTGGTATATATAAACGATATTACAGAGAATGTACCAAGAAGAGTCCATAGCTCAATGTTTGCAGACGATCTGGCTATGTGGACCTCTGAAAAGAATCTCACCATAGCAAGAAATCGGATGCAAACGGCCCTAACATCGCTGGAAGAGTGGGCGAACTCATGGCTGGTCAAAATAAACGAGGAGAAAACCACGTGCACAATATTCTCGCTCTCATTAAAACCCCAAAGTACCAAACTAAGCCTAAATGGCAAAATCCTGCAGCCAAACGACAACCCAACCTATCTGGGAGTCACATTTGATCGGCGCATGACATGGAAAAGTCAGATTGAGAGAAACCGAATGAAAGCCAGAGAAAGAATGGCGATCATGAGGAAACTTGCTGGCACAAGCTGGGGAGCAGACGAAGGCATACTAAAGAAACTGTTTACTGGAAGAGTGAGACCAGTTCTCGAGTATGGCATCGCGGCTTGGACAACAGCAGCGAAGGCGAACTTCGACAAAGTTAACAAACTTCAAAACCAAGCTATGAGAATCATAACTGGTGGCATGAAGTCAACGCCAATTGTAGAACTTGAAAAGATTACAAAACTGCAATCCATGACCGACAGAAGAGACTGCAGAGCCCAGCTGCAGTCAGAGAAACTCCGAAGACTGACGGACCATCCAATGTACCAGAGGCTAAACAATTTGGGAACTGGGAAACTAAAGCGGAGAAACTTTGCAGAAATAGCCAAAGCAAAGATGCACGAAGATCCCATAAACGCACTAACAACACCAAAACCCATCACTACTGTACGAAAACCTACTTGGAGGCAGGATATATTTCCAGAGGTGGTAGAAAATATACCAGGCATTGCAAACAAAAACTGCCAGACCGAAAAAGAAAGGAGAGATACTACCCTAAGCTTCATAACGAAAAGCTACCCAAGCATGGACTGGACCCATGCATACACCGACGGCTCTGTAACAAACACTACACAGAACGGAGGGGCAGGAGCATTCCTGAACCTACCAAATGGCAGAAAAATAACACTGTCATTCGCTACTGGTAAGTACACGAGCAATTTCAGAGCAGAGGCAGAGGCACTGAGGGCGGCAGTGGAAGAAATGGTAACACACAGTGAAAATGAGAGCCATATAGTCCTGCTGACAGACGCTCTCGAAGTAGTCACAGCGCTAAAAAGCCAGAAAAACACTGAGCTTAATGACTTAAGAGCAGCACTCTGCAAACTGTGCCAACAGTCCGCACCAAAAAGGGTAGTGGTACAGTGGGTTCCGTCACACTGCAACATCCAAGGCAACGAGGAGGCAGACAGACTGGCAAAAGAAGGTGCAAGGCTACCACAAATAGATACCAGTATGACGTACGAAGAGTCAAAACGGCTTATCAAAGCCAGGTACATGTCCAAATGGGAAACCGAACATACTGGTTACACCAAAAACGATGCCTATTACCAGTTGAACCGAAGAGAGCAGGTCGTTGTCTTCAGACTTCGCACTGGCCACAACAGACTGAGGTACCACCTCTTCAACAAATTGAAGATAGGGTGTACCGACGAATGCCCGTGCGGTACTGGTAAAATGACCACTGAACATCTGCTGCAGAACTGCCCGACATACGAGGATCAGAGAGAGCAGATGTGGCCATTGCCAGTGGAACTGCAAGACAAGCTCTATGGTAGTGGCGAGAGTCTCAGGATGACCGCCGCTTTTTTCGAGAAAATAATGGTTACTGTCTGACTGTGTACGCAGAAGAAGAAGAAGAAGTACCACGCGCGTGCGTGCGCGTGTGCGTGCGCCGTGTGTGTGTGGTACGCGTGCGCGCGTGTGTGTGGGTATGTGTGGCACGCGTGTGTGTGTGTGTGGCACGCGTGTGTGGCGCACGCGCGCGTGTATGTATATACATATATATACATATTCATACATATATATACATTTACATATATATACATATATATACATATACATATATATATATATATATATATACATATATATATATAAATATACATATATATACATACACATTTACACAACGAAAAGAACAACTTTCCAGTTTTTGTGTACGTGTTTATGTTTGTAAGTTGTCATGTAATATCACACCGATGCATTCTTGGCTTCTACTGGAAGCCGTATAATTGTCTTAGTGTAGTCTGAGTGTGAAACGACCGTTCACTGACCTTCAAAATCTGGTTTCATGAAATTAACGAATACTCACTTTCTCACAATTCACGTGCCGATCACAACATTGACACGAGAGGTGTTCACTGTCGATCTGTGATTACTTTGCCATTCACTTTGTTTCGAAGCAAACTATTGGAAAGATTGCCACGTACGGCGCTAAATGGAAGGTTATGAGCTGTTGCCATGCGCCAGGCATTGTACTTCATGGCAATGTCCGTCCTCACTTTTCCAGAGTTGTGCAGGATGAATTCCAAACAAATGTCCGTCCTCACTTTTCCAGAGTTGTGCATGATGAATTCCAAACAAATTCCCGTCCTCACTTTGCCAGAGTTGTGCATGATGAACTCCAAACAAATTCCCGTCCTCACTTTGCCAGAGTTGTGTATGATGAATTCCAAGTCAGATAGATTGACATTTTGCCATGGCCAGGTATTTCATTAGACCTATCACCAATTGAACATTTCTAGGACGATCTGAAACGTCGACTTCAGCAACGACAGCAACCACTGCAGACTTTGAAGCAACTTCGTCAAGTAGTTGTACAGGAGTGGCTGAACATTCCACAGGGTTTGCTGACCCCCATTCTTACAAACGCTGAGCAAAAAATCAAGCGTGACATGAAAATGCCTTTTTTTTCAGTTTTGAACTATGCAATTTAGTTTCTTCTCCACAAAATGTCGTTGCTTTTAAATGATAGAATAAAATTATATGACGAAAAACATTGACTCGTAAGTTACTTTTTTCATAGAGTGTATATATATATATATATATATATATATATATATATATATATATATATATATATATATACATATACACACACATATATGTATATAAATATATATAAATATTTATAATAAATATTTATTTATAAATATATATATATATATATAAATATGTATATATAACTATATATATATGTATGTACATATAACTATATATATATATATATATATATATATATATATATAAATATATATATATATATATATATAAATATATATATATATAAATATGTACATATAACTATATATATATATACATAAATATTTATATATAAATATGTACATATAACTATATATATATGTACATATATATATATATATATATATATATATATGTGTACATATATATATATGTACATATATATATATACATACATATATATATATATATATATATATATATATATATATATATATATACACACACAATCAATCACGCGTGCACGCACGTACACAAACACACACTCACACAGAGGAAATAAACCAGTGCAGTTTGCCAACAGATCAACTTGGAATTATATATTACATAATAAATTGAACATTCTTGCTTATGCGTTCTATTTCTATGACAAATTTTCGTTATTTATCAACCAAGGTCCACATTTTATGTCTTTAATCAAGTCAGGCTTAGTACTTCTCGTCCGGTCAGCATTCCTACTGCTTTGATACATACTAAGTAGATCACCCTCAGAGCGAATTGTTCTCCCAGGCAAGTGATCTTAAGGCAGGAGAAGCCTGCTACTATTAAACATAATTTTAGCAAAATTGTTAACATGACCTGTGTCTGTACGTTTGAATGATACAGCTCTTAAAATAACTAGATCTACTCAAATTATAACATGAATGCCTGGCTTCTATTTCTGTACAGTTATAAGGCGTTAGCTTTATATCAATCACAACTTTCACCCTCCTTTATATTCTCCCTCTACCTGTCCGTCTCATTCTCTCTCTCTCACTCGTTCTCTCTGTTTCTGTATACAGCCATATCAAATCATTGCTTGAATATTATCATGCTGATCAAATAGTTTGTAGTTTAAGACACCCATCGTTTAATGTTATTGACATTGTACATTGATATCTCTTAAAGTACAAGGGAGTTGGAGAAGGAGAGGCTAGGCGAGGCTACTTCTATTGAGGTCATGCTGTCTATCTCTGGCTGAGTTTGCAATCACTTTTTGTATTAATGTATAAGTTTATGACGAACTATGGATCTACAAATACTATCACTATTAAAATAATTTCGTTACAGTATATTTTTGCTATATATTATTATATTTACATGATATGCGTCATCAAATCAAATACTGTCTTCGCATGTATTTGTCTTGTTAGAACACCGTGGTGTTATTAATTATCGTACCATTTTTCTTTCTGTCTCACTGATAGAGCAGTCATTCTTCTGCTTATTTGCCGTGAACTTGTTAGTTGAATGCTTTAATTGTCTAATTTCTTCCCATTCATTATTTCCATGTTATTTCATCATATCATCAGGATACTGCCAGTCTGAAAAAGAAAGAAGAGATAATACCCTGAGTTACATTACGGAAAACTATCCAAGCATGGACTGGACCCATGCATACACCGACGGTTCCGTAACAAATACAACACAGAACGGAGGAGCAGGAGCATTTCTGAGCCTACCAAATGGCAGAATAATAACACTGTCATTCGTTCTTGGAAAATACACAAGTAACTTCAGAGCGGAGGCAGAGGCACTGAGGGCGGCAGTGGAAGAAATGGTGACAGATAAAAGGAATGAAAGCCACATAGTCCTGCTTACAGATGCACTGGCCGTAGTCACAGCACTGAAAAGCCAGAAAAATACTGAACTTAATGATTTAATAGCAGTACTCTGTCAACTATGCCAGCAGGCCGAACCAAAAAAGAGTAGTGGTGCAGTGGGTCCCATCTCACTGCAACATCCAAGGCAACGAGGAGGCAGACAGACTGCCAAAAGAAGGTGCAAATCTACCAAAACCTGATACTAGTATGACATACGAAGAGTCAAAACGGCTTATTATACATGACCAAATGAGAAATCGAACATACTGGCTACACCAAAAACGATGCCTATTACCAGTTAAACAGAAAAGAGCAGGTCGTAGTCTTCAGACTTCGCACTGGCCACAATAGACTCAGGTACCACCTATTCAACAAATTGAAGATATGTGGCACCGACGAATGCCCGTGTGGTACCGGGAAAATGACCGCTGAGCATTTGCTGCAAAACTGCCCGACATACGAGTATCAGAGAGAGCAGATATGGCCATCACCAGTGGCAACACTACACAAGCTCTATGGCAGTGTCGACAGCCTCAAGATGACGGCTGCTTTTTTCGAAAAAATAATCGTTACTGTCTGACTGCGTACGAAGAAGAAGAATATCATCATGATGATATTATAATTTGCCGATGAAGAGGCTGAACGAGAATAATGCTATTGTATGATTAAAGACTACATGTGCCGTTTAGATTTAGTTTTCAACTTTTGTAGTATTTTAGTAGGTAAACCATAGACAGGAAGGTTAAGGTTACATTAAAACTAAGGTTTTTGACGGGCATACGATCAGGTTCAGTCATGTCATAATATCTCTCATTCACACATTAGTCTGGTTCAGTAATGTCATGATATCTCTCATTCACACACTGGTCTGGTTCAGTCATGTCATGATATCTCCTTCATACATTGGTCTGGTTCAGTCATGGCATGATATCTCTCATTCACACATCGGTCTGGTTCAGGCATGTCATAATATCTCTCATACACATTTGCCTGGTTCAGTCATGTCATGCTATCTCTCATTCACACATTGGTCTGGTTCAGTTATGTCATGATCTCTCTCATTCACACATTGTCTGGGAAATGAGACGCTAATCCGATCAGGCACAACATACAAACCAGCACGTCGCGTCAGGGTCAGGCACAACATACAAACCAGTACGCCTCGTCACGGTCAGACGTATTTTACATACCAAGGCAACATCCGTCTTCCATGCGACCTTCCATGGAAACAAGCTGTTTTCAAGACAGTCTGAATGACGAGATGTGGATTGGCGTGATCTCCGTAGTAATGAGCGTCATATAGATGAAGCCAAGCATAGCATAACAGCTTGGATGACCTTAGTCTACTATTCATCAGCACGTTCGCGGAGGAAGAATAACTTCTGGTCAGGCAAAATATGCTGATAAGACATGTTAGTCAGGGTCAGGCAGAACATACTTGTCAAGACCCTCACCTCGGCTTCCTAGCACCACTCCCTGGAAAGGGACTGTTTTCATGGCAGCCTGACTAACGAGGTGAGGGATCGACATGATCCCCATAGAAGTGAGCGACACATAGATGAAGCCAAGAATAGCACAACCGCCTGCAGGAAACCGGTCCACCTTCATCAGGACGCTCGGGATGTGAGGAAAGCTACTGCAGCCCGCCACTTACCGTCCGTTTCAGAGCGCACAAAAGAGTAACCTACTCATTGTGGGCATTCGCAAACAACAACAACATCAGCACGCACAGGGTGTGAAGAGAGCATTGCAACCGGCCATCTAACATCCTTTTCAGAGTCCACAAAAGAGTAATCACTCCTTGTGGGCATTAAACAACAACACATCGGTTAAGATTGTTTTAAACGAAACATTATTTGTGGTTCTATCTTCTGATGACTTCTACTGCTACTATACACCTGAATTCCATCTGTCATACCAGTTGATGACAAACAGAATGGTTTCAGAACAAGTTGGTCCAAGAACAACATGGATTAATGGTGTTAAATAAGTATTATGGTGACATGCTCTGAAAATAAGAACACGCCACACTTGACATATGGAGAAGATTGTATCTCTACACATCCTCAAACGACTTCAGCTGTCAGATGAGATGATATGGCATCAACTGAGTGGCACGTAGCGCAACCAAATTCTACATATAGATATATTGGTGCAACACGCTGACCCTGTTCCCACCTCACACTCACACGGTACACCTGAAAACATGTTGTGCTGCAGTAGTCTGGTCAACAAGGTGACTTTCCTAGCAGTGGGTCTGCCGAGAAGCATTGTACTATAGCGAGGAGAACTAAACTCTACCTTCTGAAGTACAACTCGAAATGTAAGAAGAGTCACTGCCCACCAACTATCAAATAACATCGGCAGCAATTCATCTTGATTGAGGACACAACACGGAAGCTGGCAGTCTTCGGGTCATATGTCCCACCCGATTGGCGTGAAGAAGGGGTGCCACGGGTAAGCTTCAACGGTGGGAGGTATCATCCCATCCCATTGGTCGACTGGCGCCCGCCTCAGCCGGGCAGTCTCCGGACAGCAGGGTGTCGACTCGCCAACCGGGCAGTCTCCGGGCAGTAGGGTGTCGACTCGCCAGCCAGGCAGCCCCCCGGTCACTAGGGTGTCGACTCGCCAGCCGGGCAGCCCTCCGGTCAGTGGGTGTCGACTCGCCAACATCTGCCTGCTCCAGTGGTTGCCTGGAGCTTAGTTCATGCATGACAAGCGGATGTTAATCTTGCACCAAACAAAACCAAAAATAAAAAGAAGACTCCAGCTCTTCGATTAACAAGCTGGAAGATGCGTATTATGTGTACAGGCATCTCCGATGTTCTTCAAGAGGTTGGTGATGCCAGAAAACAGCCATCATTGATGGGGAGCTCTTCCGATTGAATGTGGACATAGCTGCCCTACAGGAGACCAGACTTGCCTCTAGTGGCTCACTAAGGGGAAAAAAACTACCCTTTTTTTCTGGATGGGTCGTTAACCGTAGAAATTTCTACAGCATTGTGTTAGTTTTGCTATTAAAAACACACTTAAGGCCTCAGTCGATCCGCCTTTGGAGGGCTGAGAGTTTACTGTCCATTCGCCTCATTGCCGCTACATGTCCTGTTAGTATCCTTAGCGTCTATGCCCCAACCCTGACATCTCCGGAGGAAGCGAAAGATCAATTCTACGGACAGTTGGAGGAAATGATCAAGAACAGACCAGGGAAGAAGCACTCATCCTTCTTGGCAACTTTAATACTATAGTGGGTGGGGACCACATAGCATGGCCCACCTATATAGAGCCATAACGATGGGACTCGGTCCTACTGCGAGAGGTTCTGCCCACGGAAATCTGACATGTGTGAGAATCATGGACCGACAGATGGTCAAATTAGTGGAGAACTACTCTGAATTTTACTGTCGGGAAACGGTGGTCACTGATGAGGTATTGTGCAGGCTACAGGTCCTGCCCATTATGAAGGAACTTGACAGACCACCTATTCTAGATGAGTTTAATAAGGCTATCAACTACCTCTCAAATGGCAGAGCACTTTGGGAGATGGTATCTCATCCAAAGCCATCAAATGTGGAAAATCAGCACTAGCCCGGCCGAAGTTCGATTTTCTATGCCTCTGCTGGGACGAAGGTGCAGTCCTCCAAGATATGTGTGACTATATATTGTGACTATTTACAAAAACAAAGGTGACCGAGGGAAGTGCAATAACTTTAGAGGGATCTCGCTCCTGAGCATTGTAGACAAAGTTTACGCCGCATGCTACTAAACAGGTTGAGGCTTCTTGCGGACAGGGTGCACCTAGAATTCCAATGTGGCTTTAGAGTAGATAAACCAACAACGGATATGATTTTCTCTCTTCGCCAAATGCAGGAGAAGTGCACAGAACAACACCAGCCACTTTTTATGATGGTTCTAGACCTCACCAAAGCCTTCGACTTGGTTAGTAGGAAGGGTCTATTCAAACTCCTCGAGAAGATCGGCTGCCCGCCAAAACTGCGTAGCATGATAATTTCTTTTCACACTGATATGAAGGGCTCAGTTCTATACGACGGATCATCTTCAAACTCTTTTCACACTGATATGAAGGGCTCAGTTCTATACGATGGATCATCTCCAAACTCTTTTCACACTGATATGAAGGGCTCAGTTCTTTACGACGGATCTTCTTCAAACTCTTTTCACACTGATATGAAGGGCTCAGTTCTATACGATGGATCATCTCCAAACTCTTTTCACACTGATATGAAGGGCTCAGTTCTTTACGACGGATCTTCTTCAAACTCTTTTCCCATCAAGAGTTGAGGGAAGCAGGGATGTATGCTCGCGCCGACCCTCTTTGTGATCTTCTCTATGCTCCAATTCTATGCTTATGACACATCTGAGGACGGCGTCTATAGGCTCACCAGATCACATGAGCGCCTGTTTGACTTGTCTGCGACTGCGTGCGAGGACCAAGGTGAGGATGGTGCTCATTAGGGAGATGTTATTTGCGGATGATGCAGTTCTATTGATCAATAGTGAGGAGGCCCTGCAGAGACCTGGACACAGATTCAGTGTACAAGCAATTTGGGCTCACCATAAGCCTGGAAAAGACAAAGGTTTGCGCACGGAGCATTACCACTACGTCCTCCATAAAGATTGATGGCGTCGCTCTGGAGGTCATCATCAGTTTCACTTATCTGGGTCTGCCATCAGCAACATTCTCTCGCTCGAGAATGAGTAGGGCTTGGTAGGGCAAGTACCGTCACGGCTGACCTGACGAAGAGAGTCCTGGAAGAACACTGCACTGTCTCACTACACGAAGGTCCGAGTCTATCAGACCTATGTTTTGGCACTCTCATGTATGGAAGCGAGACTTGGAGCACGTACTCTAATCAGAAACGGCGGCTCAACACCTTTCAGATGAGGTGTCTACGACTTATATTGGGGATTAGGCGGCAAGAGAGAATGTCGCATAATACTGTCTTACAGAGAGCAAACACTCACAGTATGTAGTCGATGTTTAGCCAGCGACGTCTACGGTGGTTCGGACATGTTTATTGAATGGAGGACTGGAGGCTGTAAAGGATATCCTTAACGGACTGCAAGCCATTGGTGTTAGAAGAATCGGCCGTCCCACACTGCGAGTATGCAAGAGGAACATGAAGTCATGCGACATCCCATCCAAAGGTTGGGAAGAAATTTATCAGGATCGAGCGATTTGGATACAGTCAGTTACAGGGGGCATAGTGACAGCTGACGCTCGTTTAGGTTTTCTGGCTGCAGAGAAAAGAGAAAGACTGAAGAGATCAAGGCACAACCAGGCAAGCCAGCCTCCTCAGTATGGTTGTACGATATGTTGCAGGAACTATCACTCGCGGATCGGCCTTTACAGCCATAGCAGACAGTGTCAAAATACAGGAGACAGATCTAGTCAAAACTTACAGGGCACCAAGCTCATGGTCTATACAGACTGAGACGCTTATGATGAACTGTATAGAGCTGCAGAAGAGACCAGGGCCACACCGCCAAGTATTTGAGGGTTCTTTGATAGGATTAACGGTATAGAGCTACAAGAGAGACCAGGGCCACTCAGCCAAGTGTAGGAGGGTTCAATGAGAGGATTAATGGTATAGAGCTACAAGAGAGACCAGGGACATACCGCCAAGTTTATAAGTCCAATTTATGTGACTATATGAGATGGCAAATTGTATAGCCACGAGAGAGACCTGAGCCACATCGCCATGTACACGAAGAAAATATGTGACTATATGAGAACGAATGACGAATAGGAGAAAGTAATTATTTATAGTTCAGCTTTTCTACTCAACAGTCCATCTGCCAAACATAAAACCATTTGGCCATAACATCACCGACGAGACTCCCACCGAAACCAGAAATTAAAGCAATTTAACAATAACTGACTACATACATTTCTTACAACAGTGCAGGTAATGGTGACCCCACTGCCGCCAGAGATTGAGTTTTAGAGACTATATTGTGGAAGGTCTCATAGTGAGGTTAGGTAGAGTGTCCAGTTCCCATCTTCGTCGTCATGACGTCCCTCATGGCAAGTTATGTACTCATTTACAGCTATGTAGATTTTAGTATGTCAAGAAAAATAATAGAATATGGTTCCTTGTCCACAAGAAGTCAGGCATTATAACCACTCCTGAACGGTCTTTGTCAATGTGTTCGAAAAAGTTATCACTTTCTTGACTGGTCCCACTTGAATAGGAGTCTTGACAAATGTGGCCTTCGGGCTGCATGCAGCACGCGACGTAATTGGCATTATAGTGAAAGCTAGTGTGAGATTTGCAATAATAATGGCTGGTCAAGTATACGCAACACTGCTGTTCTGTTTTCACTCCTTCCGGAATATAGAGCAGCCAACACAGTTGTCCTTCTTTACGATGACTGCACTAAAGCGCCTTGAGTGATTCTGCAATGGTGGTTTCTGTTTAAATTTGTTTAACCCAATGCGGTTGTTAGCCACATGCACAATTTTCTGTATCCGTCTTTTACGACATCAATGGAATTGCAGTGCCCAGTTCTTTGCTCCTCAATAAGAGACTTCAGGATCAAATTTGGAATCAATAAAGCATTACCTGTCATAAAATATGTAATTTGAATTTTTACCAAAATAGCGATATAGTCTAAATAAAGATTAGTTTCGATCAAATGTGAGTGTAAAACATAATCAAGAAAAGCAAGTGCTGCCGGGGAGCCCTCGACAAATTTAAGAACAGAGCAAAAGCCAATAATTGAAGCAGCCAAATTATTGAATGAAAAGAAATTTAAAGGATAACAGAATAGTGGTTTTGTGTGACGGCATGGACATTTTGCAGGCCACACAAAGAGAACCACGAGACAGTATTGAGAGGGAACTGAAATTCCAGTTAAATAAACTCTCAGACCACAATCAAAATCACCCTCCAGTAGGATTCCAGCTCACTGCGGCATACCTTGGAATGAATGGGTGGACAGACTGACCAGGGAGGGAAGACAAAGAGAACAATTCACCCACCCATTGTCACTGCCAGAAGTCAAGGCACACATCCAAACAAAATATATAATACGGTGGAAAGAGAGAGAACAAGCAGCAAATTCCCACAGGACTCAATCAATAGACTGAATAGAAAACAATTGACCACAATTTTCCGCCTCAGAACAGGTCATTGCAGACTAAATGCACACATGCATAAAATGAAAGCAGCGCAGATTGTACAATGCACATGTCAGAGAGGACCCCAGATTCCAGAACACATCCTGCAAACATGTCCACTGCACCAAGCCTCCCGTGAGAAGACCTGGCCCGAGGAAAGAAACATGCAAGACAAACCGTGGGGAAACCATTGAGGACCTGCGACTGGCGTGTCTATTCATGGAGGCGGCCCATCTGGTGGCATAAAACGAGCATACAAGACCGAACGCAAAGAAAAAGAAGAAAAGCAGGAGTGCGCAGCAGCTTTAACCGAAGTATAGTTCCAACTGAAAATAAATGTATTTTAATAAACATGACTGCACAATGTATACGAATCCTGCGAAGTAAATAAACCAGAAGGAAGAAGTAAAAGTCTCATTTCCTACTAATATTTTCCTCCGTAGGTCTTTTAACTTTGCCAACCTGCGTAGGTTTTTCAAGGTGAGAATTGTGTTTGGTAACAAGTTATAAAATGCTCGTTGACTAATGTAAAATAGTATAACTGCTCAACCATGCATTAAACACTATGTTTTCTACTATACGTTTTCTACGTTTCCCTTTTTCACAGTACATGTTCGATCAACACACTGCATACTACTTTATATACTGTAAACTGTACTCTACCTTCTTTGCTATAAACTGCGCACTAGATTCTCTACTTAAAATTGTACACTAGCTTCTCTACTGTAAACTGCACACTAACGTCTCTACTATAAACTGAACGCTACCTTCTCTAATGCAAACTCAATACTACCTTTTATATTATAATATGCTCCCTTAGTGGGTGGCCGTCGATATAAATTCAGGCGTTATTCACAAAACCAAATCAAGACACAAAGCGATGAGCTTCCTTCGTGACCTTTGATCTTCTTCAATCCCTTAATCGGATGCTATCATGCAACGAAGAAATGTGCTTGCACATTCTGATACATCTAAATCTGTTCGACGCAACTGTAGCGACGAAACATAGTATAAGCTGCGCTAACAAAAGAATGGCACGATTGCGTCGCGCAGGAACATGGAATATGTTTACATATGTATGTTGACATAACATTTGTGGGAGATATCGCCAAACGGGTACTGAAATCGAGCCGTCTAACTATGAAGGGGATTATTGGCTACGTAAGCTGTTGTTCGACCTTCCGGTTAACCTTGTTTCTTTGGGTTACATGTTTAAAAGGGCAGATCCAAGTGTATTATTTGTCTTGGCCCGACGCATAGTATCGGAATTGTAGTAGAGTATGTGACAACATGAGATGAAGCCAATTGATTTGAACTCATCGATCAGACATAACACATTTCTCTAAATGATTGATTTAAACTTCGCATGTGCGCAATGTACCAACACATTTTGACAAAACAAAGAGTAATACAGTGATATGTAATCCTTTAAATCTAACAAATACTTATTGATGTTATACTCACACATGTGGTCTTATAAGGGAATTAATTTATTGGTCTAATCTCAGAGGAACAGAGGTGCCAATGACCACATATTTAATATGAAGAATATCTGCGAAAAATGTAGAGAGTTTAATGTAGACATGTACACATGTTTCATTGATTACAACAAGGTCTTCGACACGGTGAAACATCAAAATCTGTGGAAAATCATGAAGGAAATGGGGTTTCCTGTGCACATTAACATCTCATTGAAACATACCAAGATCAACGACCCCCTGTCCGAGTACCTGGGCAAACATGACATTGGTTCGCAGTACACAAGGGAGTAAGACAGGAATGTATACTTTCACCTTATTTATATAGCATCTATGCAGAATTTATAATGAGAAATGTTAGAGAAGACGAGAACACTGAAAGTTTTGACACATTTACGATTGGGGGTACGGGATTCCAGAGTTACGATAGGTAGACGACACAGTGATACTATCAAGAAGTGTAGAAGGACTAGAGCAGCTAATTTCAGCTGTAAATCGATACAGCAAAGATCAAAGCCTGATTATAAACATAAATAAAACAAAGATAATGATCACAGAAAAAACAATGTCAACATAAATTTACAGTAGATGGTGACGAAATAGATCAGGTCACACATTTTGAACATCTGGGCTCCAGAATAGATAAGAATGGCAAGGGCTTGAAATAAATCAGAAGAAAAATAGCCAAGGCAATGCAGAGACTGAACAGCCTGAAGAAATTATGGTTGAGCACCAACAAAACGACAAATGTACAAGTTTTGAGAGTATGTGTTTTTCCTAAGGCAGCGTATGGCTATGAATCATTGACGATTACCAAAACATCTAGACAAAGAATCGAATTCTCCGGATCAGAATGTTACAGAATCATCATCAGAATACCCTGCACAGGGATAAAAACAATTATAGACATTCGGCAAGAGTTGAGCATAGAGGAGAACTGGTTTATCAATTCCATTATGGCCAGAAAATGTAAATACTTTGGTCACATCAAGAGACACAGTGGTCTTGAGAGAATAGTGATGGAAGGTATTGTGCCATGCAAAAGAAGAAGACGATGACACAAAGATATCCAGGAATGCCTGGGTATGACTGGCGGAGGCTTGAGTTTTTACAAGGGAAAGAGTTTCTTTTAGACAGACTGCGATGGGAGCGACGTTCTATAAAGGACATGCTACATGATGAAGAATCTTATGGTCATATGGTCTAAAACAAAAAATGGTCTACCTATCTTATCTATACCGCTTCTTAGTGGTGTACCACAAAAAATAGTGATTTATGTAATCTCGTCCATGCACTCTAGCGCAACAAATAAATGTTCTAATCTAATCCATGCCCCCCAACGCAACAAATGATTGGTCTAATCTAATCTAATCCTTGCGCTCTAACACGACAAATGATTGGTCTAATCTAATCCATGCGATATAACACAACAAATGATTGGTCTAATCAAATACATGCGCTGTAATACGACAAATGATTGATTGATTATATTTCCTCTGAGAGGTCTAAACATAACTAATTAATGATTAATATCACTCATCTCAGAAGTAAAATATTGCAAAGAATTGTCTATAGCAATCTCCTCTTAGACGTTTAACATAACTAAACACTGGCTGACCCCATCCATCTTTGATGTCCAACATGCAATTAATTGACTAATCTAATATCATCTTAACGGTCTAACATGACCATTAACTGATTGATTCCACGCATCTTCAATGTTCTACAAGACAATTGGTTTGAATGATCTCATCTTAGTGGTCTAACGCGAAAAAGGATAGCTGTCTCGTGTGACACAAATATTGGCTGACTGATTGATCTCACCCATTTGATCCAACAAACTGTTCTTGCTAAACTCATTCATGTAATGTAGCTGCTGATCGACTGATTTATTCATTTGATTAAATATATTCGACCTGATGCTAATATTTGTCTGATTAATCTAGACTCATTCGTGTGTTCTTGCACGATTATTTATTGACCTTGACTAAACTGATCCGTGTGATCGGAAGAGAGCGGAAGATGTACAACTATATATGACGAACGTGGTTGTGAAAGCGAATGCAGACATTCATAAAAAACAGATGGTCATACAAACAAGCACCCACTGACAATGAATAACTTCATCCTCTTCTTTGTCCGTCTTGTAAAGGGCGTTCTGTTACGTTGTGCATGGTTTACAGCGCGGTTGCGATATTTGCGCTTTTCGGTCGGACACACCACGTTACAGTACGGCGCCTTTTTTTTAACCAGGTTTGTCTTCCCTCTTTGATCGATTTCTATTATCTCAACCAGGCTGCACCGTGTGCAGCCTGTTTCCTGGACTGTCATTTGGGGTTCTGTCTTCAATTGATCCCTGTTCTCTTAATCAAGCGTAATTTATGCAACCTGTTTTCCGAGCTGTCACTTGGGGATGAAATCGGGTCCTGGATAGCTCTGATTCACTGACGCTGACTCAAGCAGCCAGGTATGAGTTGCTGATCGCTCACAATTCGTTCATTGCGTCTTCGGTCCCACGATGAATGTAAGAATGGATGTTAAATAGCACCAATATTTATTTCGGATGTAGATGGTTTGAAATAAATACATCAAAATAAATAAGTCACAACAACGCAAACAGAGAAGCAAATAAACAAACACTACTAGCATCAACATAATGTGGTTCCTGGCAAAAATTTTCACTAACGTGTGCACCAATAGCGGATACGTTAACACATAAATTAACTTATATACAAACAAAAGTCAGGCCAGTACAGTATATACATACCCTGTTTTATATCCGGAAAGTTGAAATCTCTAGAGGCTGTTGCACATCCGTTGAGCATTGAGACAAATATAAAGAGAACTGCAAGCGTGGAACGTCTGTTTTCGGTATATGTCTGTTGCTTTCCTTGTTCTTTAGAACGATGTTCACCTTGTGTCAAATCTCGAATGTCTGACGGATGTCCAAGAATGTTTGAATCGACATAAAATACATCGTTTCTATGGAAATGGCAAGCAGTGATATGGTCATCATTTACTTCGTGTCCATTACTTATATTATCAATGCCCGCAGAATATGCACATGAATGAGGACAGCACGCAGCGTCGTCCTCAGACTGTGGAGACGAAGCCGGACATCTGGGGCCTTGAGACCACATCTCGTACGTTTCTTGTTTCTACAGTTTCTTCCCCACTACCTTTTTTGATAAACTGACAAATAGCCAACGAATCGAGAGGTGGGTGACAGTCAATCACTGATGTATCCGGAGCAAATGCTCTACTTGTGATGTTCGTTAATTAAGCTCAGCTGAGACACTGAACGAGATCAGACAACAGAAGCTAGTTATGGTCCTGAAAGAAACAAAAAAGTAACGTGAAAATCATGAAATGTCTTCATTGTTTAGCAATTCTGATGAGCTGAATTTGACAAAATATTGTTAACAAATTTTCTGCTGCCTGAGTGTATTTGAATATTTAGAAATTTCATTCAAAACTTCATTGTGTGAGTCTTCTACTTTCAAATGGTGGCTTTACAAGTTTCCTTGTCAACGTTAATAGATACTAAACTCAAAAGTGTTGGCTACAAACTGTCTGCCTTTATTTCACTTTCTGTATATCAAGTATACCTTTACAACTAGGTAGACTCAAGATTCCTACGACTCGGGCGCACACTCAGCTGTCTAAAATAATCATCATCAGTCCCATGACCTAGAAGGTCGTTGAGGCACCGTCATTGCAGTTTGTAGTACAAGTTCCAGCCGTAAACAACGGTGTATCTTGGGCCGCTACACACCTGACTGAGCCCATCTCTCTCCAGCTGGCAGTTCATTAAAGTTGTGTCTAAATTTCATACAACAAAGCTGACAGTGTCTTCAGCTAAGGCGAAGGGTACCCATCTCGTGAAGTTCAGCCGTGTGAACTAGACCGTGAAATATGGCACATGTTTAAGCGTAGTATTCATAAAGCCGATGTCAATTCAATGATAATCGGACTGGTGAAAACACACAAAACGAACGATTTAACCAGCCCAAATGGAAAACAACAACACGTTGCCGTGAACTAGTAGTTGTCGACTAGTGTGAATTCACAGCAAATTCATGGTTTGCTGGCATCTAAAATGAACTAAAACAGAAAAGCAATGTAGATCCGAAGCCAGTTATGGTGCCATCTTTGCTGCTCTTCCTTAGATAATCGGCCGAAAAACTCTTCTGAACAAAGTTAATGAATTAAAGAATAATACAATCTTTCCCACCCTAGAGCTTAGTTCTACAAGAAAGAAACGAGTAAAATACTATTAATATGGTGTCAATTCGATGACTTCATTTTCTTCTCCGGACGTCTTGGAAAATACGTTCCGTTACGTTGTGCTGTGTAGTTTACAGCTAGCTACGACATCTGCGACTTTCGGCCCGACACTCTAGTTAAAGTGGGACATTTTTAGGAACCGGATTTGTCTTCTCTCTTCGATCCATTTTCTCTCAGCCTAGCCTTACATGTTTATCGCATGAAGACGACAGGCTGTCAAAGTAAATCCTTTATGGACAGCTAGCCATTGGAGTTAGCAGAATCGGCCGTCCCACACTGTGATTCAAGGACGTGTGCAAGAGGGACATGAAGTCATGTGACATCCCATCCGAGGGCTGGGAAGAAATTGCTTAGGATCGAGCTATCTGGAGACAGTCAGTTGGAGGGGGCATAGTGGCTGCTGACGCTCGTAGAGGTTTTCTGGCTGCAGAGAAAATAGAAAGACTGAAGAGATTAAGGAACAGCCAGGCAAGCGAGCCTCTTCGATATGGTTGTACGATCTGTCGCAGTATCTATCACTCGCGGATCGGCCTTTATAGCTATAGCAGACAGTGTCGAAACATAGGAGACAGATCTAGACAAAACTTACAGGGCGCCACGCGTATGATCTATAGAGACTGATACGGCTATGACGATGAGCCTTACATGAGAGGGTCTTTTTCTGGGGCCGCAACCTACAGGCTGAGTAGGGTCGCTGGCTGTTATTTGCTTATTCACTGCGTCTTTGGTTCCATTTTATGACTAATGGGCGGCTGTAAGTGAGTACACTGTCAGAAATGTAGGATTCAAGGAGCACAATCTAGTTAATGACGACTGTGACAACGATCCTGATGTGCTTGTGATAACTATCAATGTATGTAATACATAGACATATCTAGGCTCAGTTTATACAGTGTTCTAAATCCCAATCTCATAAGTTTGAAAATAAAACTGCCGAATCCTCTGAAGACGTCAGTCAACCAAAAAATTGCATGCATTCAACTTTCTGAATTCTCAATGGAGATGGTAGCCATATTTATAGAGTCATAGCTAACATTGTTTTTTTTCGGTTTATTATTTTTTGTTTCGTTTATATCAGCAAAGATTTTGTTCCATCTTGTATCTAAAATAAACATACTGAAAACAAAACATAATGGCTGTCCACAAAGATAAACGGGAACGGGATTGTGACTCGTTACGTAGTTTGCGTGGGTTTTCATACACGAAGTAGTGTTACATAAATAATTTACAGATCTTTACATAAATAATCTAAAGCAATGTTTTAAATTCTCTGATACACGACGCCATGTCTTTCAGTCATTGACACCGAGGCTGAATGCAGGCCTTTCGTTAAATTGTTTGTTGTTTATTGTTTAATACATTTTGAATTAATGAACTTCTACCACGTCTAACAGGCTGTAAATTAAACACAGAACAGTGTTATTCGAGTAATAATGACTAATAATATGTTAACAACATACACACATAAATAAATTATTATTATCCACAGATTGCGATAACACTCTCTTTTTCTTCGATTATTGGTTAATGAGTGGCAAAACGATCAATGACACTTACTTAAGTAGCATCTCCACTGTATAACTCGGAGTTAGATGTCGAGCTTTGAACTATTACCCAATTTATAATTAGAGAAGACAAGGCATGGAGATAAATAATTGGTATCCCTAGCCAGAGAAAAAGAAAAACGGACCGAGTGTAAAATATCTTCAACTCACTAATATATTTCCGACACACAAATTACGAAACCCAGGAGTTTCAGAACCGCCACCAAGGCTTTGGACGTGTGGTCGGGTTTAGAGCCTTTGAGAGTATCAGGCAATTAAAGTTCGAATATATCAGAGACGTAACCGTTCCCGTCAGTGACGACCCCTACTCTACTAATCAAGGTAGACGGTGACTAGTCATCAGAATAAACGACGTAACAGAAAGCACATCTATGCCAATCGAAGCGATCAGAACAGCAACTTGAACGAAGTCAGTTTATTGTGTCAGACCCAAGCACCTTAGCCATTATGGTGAGATTTACGATGATTGGTTGGAAATCGATAAAGCGTGTCCGTTAAGAACGCGAGCATAAGTCTAGATAGATGATTCATGATTTTCAAGACAATAAGACAATCATTTCAGGGAGACGCAGGGCGAGCCGTCGGTCTCACCCGTAGAGATATTGCAGATACACGAAAGTACGTTCTGGAAAACATAATTCTATTAATTGTTCAACGCGAAGTCAGTGAAATAGAGAGAGAGAGAGAGAGAGAGAGAGAGAGAGAGAGAGAAAGAGAGAGAGAGAAAGAGAGAGAGAGAAAGAGAGAGAGAGAGAGAGAGAGAGAGAGAAAGAGTGAAAGAGAGAGAGCGGTCGGGTGTCACTTAAACAGAAAGAGACAGAGATACAGAAGACACAAAGTTCAGAAATTTAAGACATCCTTTCATTAAGACGTGGGGAAGATCTCACAGCACCAGATCAACAAAATAATATTTCCAAGAGCAACTTAGAAATAAGACCGCTACCTCTCACAGAGCCCTACAGAAACATGGCAGGATCTTTGTGGATCAATATACACGCTCATGTTTCTTCCTTCAAATATATGAATTGTGACCTGAAGCGCTGAGTAGTTTATAATAGGCATAATGAAACTTAGAAGCTACATACGTATCTAGAGGTAGCGAGATATTGACCGCAGGATCAAACACTGGGTTGTTTTGTTACGAGACCAACATACGTGCATTTGCACCACATTCCTCAATAATTGAAATAGACAGAGGACAGAAATCTTAAGAAAAGCGTTAGAGCTATATGTATGTATACTAGACATATGCAAGGGAGCGTGAAGAACTTTTAAAACGTTTCTTTACTACTTATGAATCACATCAATCTGTGTTATGGAAATTTAGTGTAAGTGTACCACGGTTGAGTAGGAGTCAGTGTGCTTACACAAGATATAAATATCAGGTGCAGGTTGGCAGTTGACTGTCAGCTCTAATACATGTAATAGAGTTGGCAGTGATGACAACAATAACAGTGATCAGAACAGAAAACAGTGTGAGTACAATAATTATATATTGGAGTGAAGATGAATGAGTGCAAGTCTACTACACGAGTTCTATTCCCTGTCTTGACACGCTCAAGTCCACCAAGCATGTAAAAAGATATTACTTTAAGTTCGGGAATATTGCACGGAGAGGAATGGATCTGCTCAACTAACCTCAGAAAAAGGCTGAGAGCACATTTGTTTCGAAAACTTCATCCTCGACCGCAATACTGAACTACTTTGATATATTTTTTTACCTATATCTTCTTCTTCGTACGCAGTCAGACAGTAACCATTATTTTTTCGAAAAAAGCGGCGGTCATCCTGAGGCTGTCGCCACTGCCATAGAGCTTGTCTTGCAGTTCCACTGGTGATGGCCACATCTGATCTCTCTGATCCTCGTATGTCGGGCAGTTCTGCAGCAGATGTTCAGCGGTCATTTTACCAGTACCGCACGGGCATTCGTCGGTACACCCTATCTTCAATTTGTTGAATAGGTGGTACCTCAGTCTATTGTGGCCAGTGCGAAGTCTGAAGACAACGACCTGCTCTCTTCGGTTCAACTGGTAATAGGCATCGTTTTTGGTGTAACCAGTATGTTCGGTTTCCCATTTGGTCATGTATCTGGCTTTGATAAGCCGTTTTGACTCTTCGTACGTCATACTAGTATCTGTTTGTGGTAGTCTTGCACCTTCTTTTGCCAGTCTGTCTACCTCCTCGTTGCCTTGGATGTTGCAGTGTGATGGGACCCACTGTACCACTACCCTTTTTGGTGCGGACTGCTGGCACAGTTTGCAGAGTGCTGCTCTTAAGTCATTAAGCTCAGTATTTTTCTGGCTTTTTAGCGCTGTGACTACGGCGAGAGCATCTGTAAGCAGGACTATATGGCTTTCATTTTCACTGTGTGTCTTTTTACCTATATAAACGTAGTGAAAGTATGCTGCAGACATTTTGAAAACATTGCCGGCGAGGTCACAATCCAATTAAGGAGGTGATGGTGCTAGAATATGGGTCGTAGCATCAGGTTTGAGATACAAGTAAGCATTAACAGGTTTGAGATACAAGTAAGCATTAACAAGGCTTATTAGATAGATCGCCTTTATCTTGTCGTCTTGCTTCCAAACTTCAAGCTACTTCAAATGGCTGACACTCAACTGGTGCCAGGTGGGTTAAGCAGAAGGAAGGATTCCATTCAACTGCTTCTATAGTTAATGCTGTTTTAAAATTAGCACAGTAAAACGAAATTCACACAACGAAAGGTGCTTATGTAAACACAGTTTGATCTGAGTGGTATCCGACCTTGAAAGAATTGGGTCACTGTAACCTTCCAAGAATGTAGTAGAAGACGATTAAAGAAGATCGCGCATGGGACGTGCAACCTCACTATATAAAACCATTGCTATAGAAATTACAACTACAGGTGTTTGGATACAGTAAGTGAGTCAGACGATGTAGGGGGGTCAAATGAAAATGGGGCCAGATGGAGAGGAGGGGGACAGATGGAGAGGGGGCAGATGGAGAGAAGCGGGGCAAATTGAGAGGGGGCAGATGGATTGCGGGCCAGATAGAGAGGTAACAAGATGTAGAGGAGCAGATGGAGGGGGGAGACATATAGATTGCGGGCCAGATGGAGATAACTAGGTGGATAGGAGCAGATGGAGAGGGGGACAGATATATTGCGGGCCAGATAGAGAGGTAAACAGATGGAGAGGGCACATGAAGAGTGGGCAGATGGAGAGTGGGCCAGATGAAGAGTGGGGCAGATGGAGAGGTAACCAGATGGACATGGCAGATAGGGGAGGGGCAGTTAGATTGTGGGGCAGCTGGAAAGTTACCAAATGGAGAGGGGGCAGATAGATTGCTGGCCAGATGAAGAGGTAACCAGATGTATAGGGCAGATACAGAGTGTAGTAGGTAGAGGGTGGGGGCAGAGAGGGGGCAGATGGAGAGGCGGCAGATAGGGAGGGGGGCAGATGGAGAGGTAACCAGATGGAAAGGGAGATAGATTGCGAGCCAGATGGAGAGGTATTCAAATGGAGAAGGCAGATGGATAGGGGGGCAGCTGTAGACAGGACAGATGGAAAGGGGAACATATACATAGCGGGACATATGGAAAGGGACAGACGAAGAAAGGGAGATAGAGAGGGGGATATGGAGAGCGGCAGATGAAGAGGGCAGGTGAGAGGGAGATGGGTCAGGTGAAGAGGGGCATATGGAATAAAAGATACATGAAGAGGGAATTGGCTAAATAGGTGGCTGATAAAGAGGTAACCGGATGCAGAGGGGACACGATGGAGAGGAAAACTTTTGAATATATGACCAGATTGGGGGAGGGAGGGAATGAAAAGGGGGCCAGATATATAGACACTCTATTCTTCATGTAGGATGAAGAGGCAAATACAATTAAAGGAAGGCGATGAAAAGAGACGTAGCTCCTACCATTACGAAACTAGACACACACACTCAGCAGGGAGACAACTGTTGAATCCTAACGACTAGCATTTCCAAATCTGATTCTATTCTTGTTTCCTTTATGTTTATCGTCTAGCTTTTCTGCTGTAATTTTTTTTAATGTCAAACGAACGTATGCACACACGTGCATGCATGTTCCAACATGTAATTGCATTACATGCTTGCAACTTTTTGCAGCAACTGTAGGAACAGGTTTAGCATTTTATCTGTGTATTTTCTCAGTGTCTGATCAGTAGAGTATTACCATAGCTGACAATGTTGTGGGGGACGAAGTGGTAGAGATTTGATTCTGCTTCGTTTCAGCTTTTTATGAGGAGTGACCAATTAATTTTTACTCTGCCTATCCTTTGTTATGAATAGACCAGGTATCAATTTACTGTTCGGTCGACTAGAACTTGTCGATAACTTGAATAAAACACGACAGCTTTGTTATGAGACCTGAGAGATATATCGCGCTGCTACTCAGACTATCATATGAGAAATAGAATTGATACGTTCCAACACTGCTACTCAGACTATCAAATGAGTAATAGATTTGATCAGTTCCCCACACTGAAATCAAATGAGTAATAGATTTGATCAGTTCCCCACACTGCTTCTCAGACTATCACATGTGTAATATAATGTATATGTTCCCGCACTGTTACTCAGACTTTCATAAGCGTAATAGAATTGATATGTTCCCACACTGTTACTCAGACTAGCATATGTGTAATAGAAATTATCAGTTCCCACACCCTCTTGCCTCGACATGATTGCAATCTATCCAGCTTGTGAATGGATACGCGGCTACCCTATATAAAAAACACCAAGGCTTAGTAAAATAAATTATATAACACTTCATCCTTGACGACTGTATCTTCTATGTGACCACATTTTCCTTTATCTGCACGTTTTCAGTAATCTATTAACAAATACATTCTTTGAAAGTAAATATACCATTTACAAAAATAAAGGAACGTGAATATCAGACTATTCAATTAATAAAGTTATCAACTATGAACGAATTTATACTAAGCAGAAATCATTTTTTTTGTGGATGTCTTCGGTAATAACATGTAGAAGTTTTGCAAGGCGTTTATTGTTGCTTCAAAATCGACTGTAAGTTGAAAATGAGCAAGAGGTACCTGGAAAAAAAAATCGTGATTATGTCTAGATGAATGTATATTTATAGATTTACACATAAAAAAAACTGGATGAAGCGTCTAGCTGCGGTCTTATCTGGCAAACTATTTATGCTGTTTTATTTTCTTAGTACTTTATATTTGGGTGTTTTTTTTTCCTTTCTATCCGAAAGACACAATCTTGACATCAACAGCTCAAAACTCAAAAGAAAGTGTTCCAATTTATCGCGTATTTGGCTGCAGACTGTATGAACCTGTGATAATTTAAGTCGTTTCATGATCGCCTATGTGGATTCAGGAGAGCAAACATAGGCCATACATATGTCATCCACACATGTTAGAGGCTACCAAAAAAGGTGTTGTGTGTAAAGCTAGATATTTAATTGTGGAAAACAAAATGTTTTGAAATCATCGCTGGAGGAACACAATATGCTTTGCGCAGGTTGGCATAAAGGATCAACTGCATGAATGTTCCAATGCTTAGAGGACATAGAAGAAAGACAGTGCAGATTGCATTTGCGAGGCTGTACAAAATAACAATGATTAAAAAGCTTGTCAAAGCACAATTTTAGATATTGACAAAATCCAGTTTAGGATCAATGTTTCACATATGCATTAGCTCAAGGGCTTCAAGGTAGATGAGGATTTCCTCTTGACGATTGGCTGCTCTAACACATTGCTGCAGAAATAGCATCATTTCATGAGAATATGAAAGAAACAGCCAAATTTGACGGAAATGCATCACAACCATTCAGCATTCACATTTTTGTTAAACAGAGCTCGTCCTGGCCCCAACAATTATCTGAAGCTTCTATGCGCTGCTACTGAATCGTACATTTGGTAATGCTTCTTCTTCTTCGTACGCAGTCAGACAGTAACCATTATTTCTTTCGAAAAAAGCAGCCGTCATCCTGAGGCTGTCGACACTGCCATAGAGCTTGTCTAGTGTTGCCACTGGTGATGGCCACATCTGCTCTCTCTGATCCTCGTATGTCGAGCAGTATTGCAGCAAATGCTCAGCGGTCATTTTCCCGGTACCACACGGGCATTCGTCGGTGCCACCTATTTTCAATTTGTTGAATAAGTGGTACCAGAGTCTATTGTGGCCAGTGCGAAGTCTGAAGACCACGACCTGCTCTTTTCTGTTCAACTGGTAATAGGCATCGTTTTTGGTGTATCCAGTAGTACATTTGGTAATGCAACAGAAGGCATCTGATTTCACACTATGTCGAGTGGTCGGTTGTTTAACCTTGCTTAGGGCAAATACCAAGATCAGGAAGGTTACTCCTCTTCTCCTTCTTCTTCGTTCGTTCTCAATCTCCCGCTACCAAACCACGTAAGGGCTTAACTAGCAGAATGTAGTCCAGAGAACGGAATGCGCTGTGTTGTAGTTTACAGCTTGACTGCGATATTTGCACCTTTCGGTCCAACACATCCGACTGCAGGAAGTATTTTTTGACTGCCGGGTTAGCATTCCTTCTTCGATCCCTTTTCCTTAGCCAGTCTGCCCTGCTGCAGCCTGTTATCCAGGATCACCGCGTGGAGGTGTAGAAGGGTCTTGGCAGCTCTGGTTCGATGGTCCTGACGCTAGCAGTCAGCTATGGGTCGCTAACCACTGCAGCTCATGCGCTGCTCAGCGTCTTGATCCCAGGAAGGTTACTATCAGGGACTAGTTATTTGCTGATGATGCTGAAATTGTCACTCACAGTCAGCAGGAACTCCATAGCTTGATAGATCGCTAATCCCAGACGTACACATATGTTGGTCTCACAATAAGCCTGAATAAAACAAGGGTTCTTTGACAAGACGTAGCTGCTACCCTAAAAATTGCCATTCACAATTATGAATTGTGTCAACACCTTTTATTTACGGCACCTTTGGCATCTCATGGAGAGATAGCGTTACAAACGCAGACGTGCATTCTCCCATTGATCTCCCAAGTGTGTGCACAGTCCTTAGCAATGTCTGTGATGGCTTGGTCATATTCGCCTCATGGCAGACTGTCACATCCCCAAATATGCTGTATATGGACAGCTGAAGGTGATAAAAGGGCAGTTGATCGACCACAGTTGAGGTTCAAAGACGTGTGTAAGCGGAGAATGAAGGCACATGATTTGATTCTGACATATTGGGAAGACATAGCTGAAGACTGAACCAAATGGAGTTTCAACCTAAAGAGCGACCTCAGACTTGGTCAAAATAAGCTCTTGCAACACTGAACTGAAAAGTCAAAGACGCAAAGAAAAGGAAAATCAAAAACCAATTAGAGCGTTGGTATTCCAAGATCGCTTAATCCAATAGACAGTTATGGCGAGTTATGACTGAAACGGGGCCAGCAGTGCTCTTCTTGTATGTCAAGATAATGTCAGTGCAGACACTGTCATCAAGATAATGTGTCAGTATCTTCACTGTATTAAATCATTGTTATGTTTCAGGTGGAGGGACAAGTTCCCTACCTCGCCGCCCTGATGACATGACAGTAAGTCATGTACCAACTGACTGTCGGGTAAACTATAGCGTATTAAAACAAGGATGTAATCCCATTTCCCTTTCATAACAGACAAACACTATAGCTGTTCTGCTTGATTCAAATTGGGAAATTCAAAACGAATATACGTTAATAGAGAGAGATATGATTTTACTTATCGATTTCTTGCACAAATTGACTGCTTGTGCAATTCTCTGTGATAAAACATTGTTACTGCTTTGTTTTTTATGTGCATGTGGTGTCCACGAGGGCTCTGTGTGTGAGACAATTACGAGAATAGTATAACTGCCCCACTGAGAGCATACGTAAGAGTCAACATAACAGTGTGCTAAAATCCCATATTCTAGAAGAATATCCAACTCATGACTTTGCGTGTTCCAACATCTGAACTGGAAATATTCTTCTGAGTTTGAGTCAAAGCTCTATAAACAAGGATCAATAGTTGATGCAGGTAACTATAAACAATAGCTGATAATTGGTATAGGTAACTAACTATAAGCAATCTCCCTAAAGTCCGTTACCATGAAATGGTGATGAGGGAGCTTGTGTGTCTCGATGATCACAGGAGCTAAGCCAACGGAAGTGAAAGCTTCCATAAGGGTCACCCAAGTTTGATAGGTCACGGAGCAGGGAATAGACGAAACACGAACAACTCACCTAGAGCATATTAGGTTAGGTTAGGGCCAACCACCCAAATCTATACAAAAAAGTATGTTTCGAAAACATGGATAACAATGCAAAAGCACACTGCCTTGGGAAAGGAAGAGCCTTCGGAAACTAGAAAAATGAAGCAGTGGAGTGAACGCCGCAAGGAAGCTCCACGGATATCTCTGAATATCAAGAATAAAACAAATATAACGTCATGGAATCTTAGAACAATGTACAAGGCAGATACAACAACCCAGATAGCTAAAGAGATGAGGAATTACAAATTGGTAGTGCTAGGACTGTGCGAAGCAAGTTAGACACAATCAAGAAAGATGAGACTGACTACTGGGGAAATGATAATGTATTCTGGAAATGAGGAAACTGATGCCAAACATACAGAGGGAGTAGCAACGATGATCTCCAGAGAAGGATAGGGGGTGCTCATAAAGTTGGAGGCTATTACCAACCGAATCATGAGCGCAAGCACTAGACCGAGGAACAAACACATCAATATAAACATCATTCAGTGATATTTCCCAATTAACGAGGCTGACGATGATAAAAAGCAAGAGTTTTACAACAAGCTGGAAGAAGTCCTTGACATGCAGAAAAGAAAGATCTCTTAATTTTAATGGGATACTTCAATGCTAAAGTGGGAGCAGACAACCTAGGTTACGAACAGATTATGGAACGACAAAAAATGGGACAGATGAATGAAAATGGAGAAATATTTACATAGATATGTGCGCTACACAAAATGATAATTGGAGGAAGCATGTTTTCACATGAAAAGATACATATACCACATAGCGATCTTCAGACTATGTAATGGAAAATCAGATTGAAAACATATGTGTCAAAACATATGTGTCAAAAAATATGTGTCAAAACATATGTGACAAAACATATGTGTCAAAACATATGTGTCAAAACATATGTGTCAGTCAAGCGTTCAGAATAAGAATAAGAGATGTTAGAGTAAAGCGAGGTGCAGATGTAGCGTCAGACCACCACATGTTGATGGGAATTTTGCAGCTCAAACTAAAAATATACCCAGTGCAGGAGGCAAAGAGAACAAGATATAACGTATACGTATTACAACATCAGGAGAAGAAGACGGAATTTAGCTTAAAATGTAATAACCCATATCAAGGGCTACAAGAGCTATATGAGGATGAAGAAAAGAACATTATGTGGGACCAGGCTAAAGAGATGTGGAATACGACATGTGAAGAAACTGTGGGATTCAAGAGAAACCAACACAAAGAATGGATCAGAACAGAGACATTACATAAAATAGAAGAAAGGAAAACAAAGAAAGCTATAATCAACAATTGCAGAACCCGAGCCACCAAAGCAGAAGCACAAAGTAATTATACTGTTACAGACAAAGAGGTCAAGACATGTATAAGGAAAAATAAAAAGGAATATATTGACAAGTTGGCACAGGAGGCAGAAGAGACAGCAAAGATAGGAAATATGAGAGATATCTTCTCATTAACAAAGAAAATTAAAATTGCAAATAGGCATATACAGACAGACAAACCAATCAAAGATAGAGAAGGCAAGATATTGACATCATCGGAGGAACAATACAAATGATGGGTTGAGTATTTCAAAGAAATCTCCACCATAAGAAACACCAAACATCCTGCAAGCAGAGGAGACCCTTTACTTGGGCGGCCACCCACCAAGTAAGATATCAATCTAAAGGGCCATATCTAAGCTCAAGAAAGGGAAAGCGACATGACCAGATGGAATAGCAGCAGAAGCCATAATGGCATATATATATATAAGGTAACTGATACATTGCAATGACTAATCGAAGACGATATGAGAAGAGAAGAGAGTACCAATAGAATGGAAAGAAGGACATCTGATTAAACTGCCTAAGAAGGGGGAATTTTCAGATTGCAGCAATTATTGGGGGATTGCATTGCTGTCGGTGCCAGGCAAGATATTCAACAGAATCAGCTTGGACAGTTTAAAAGCTGAAGTAGACAAAAAGCTCAGAGAGGAACAGGCAGGATTTCACCAGGGAAGATCATGCATAGATCATATAGCTATGCAACGCATCATAGTAGAACAAACTCATTGAATGGAAATTATCTCTATACGCAAATTTTATAGACTATGAAAAGGCGTTTGACAGTGTGGATCGAAGTACTCTATAGCAACTGTTGAGACACTATGGAATGCCAGAGAAGTACACAACGCTCATCCAGATTATGTACAAGAACACAGTTAGTAGAGTGGTACATGAAGGCGTACTGACTGACAGCTTCGGGGTGCAAACAGGGATGAGACAGGGATGAGACAGGGATGAGACAGGCATGAGACAGGGATGAGACAGGGATGAGACAGGGATGAGACAGGGATGAGACAGGGATGAGACAGGGATGCCTGCTCTCACCCTTCCTGTTCTTGTTGGCTATAGATTGGATAATGAAGACATCAATCGAAGGCCAAAAAAACTGGTATTCAGTGGACACTGTTGTCACAATTGGAAGACCTGGACTACGCATATGATCTGGTACCTTTGTCACACGGTCATAATCATATGCAAGAGAGGGGATGGCGTGGTCTAGTGGTTAAGTGATATGGCTCACAACCAGAAGGTGCTGGGTTCGATCCCCATCACATCACCGGCCGTTACCCAGGGGAAGCAAACCCTTAGAAATTGCAGGAGGAAGCAGACCCTTACATAAAAATGCATGCTGAACTCGGATGCACTGGGCCGACAGGCGCAAAATAAAAACCACAGTGTAACGCACACCGCCTTGGGGATTAGAGAAATAAGGCGATCGCAAAACAAAACAAAAAACACAAAAATAAATATGCAAGAGAAACTTGATAGGGTGAAAGAACAGTCGGTCAAACTGGGACTGAATATCAACATGAAGAAAACTAAGTTCCTTAAACTCAACATTAACAACACAATCATGCTGGAGGGAGAGCAGTTGGAGGAAGTGGATACCTTTACCTATTTAGGCAGCACAATAGACACATCAGGATGTACAAATGCAGATGTAATGATCAGAATTGGAAAGGCACGAGGGGCATTCGTGACACTAAACAATAAATGAAGATCCAGAGATATCATGGTTCACGCCAAAATTAAAATATTCAACGCAAATGTCAAGTCGGTGTTGCTGTATGGAGCGGAGACATGGAGAACTACCAAGGTCATACAACAAAGACACCAGTCCTTCGTTAACAAATGCCTACGGAGGATAGCTTTATCTTAAAGATTTCAAGGTCGTGAGCACGAAAATGAAAATGGACCCCCAACAATTCAAGTGGGAATAGAGACAGTGAGATTGTATGATGTACTGCAGACAATTTTTTTATACAGATACAACATGTCCTTAACCTGTTGCTTGTAGTCTTCTGCACTGACTTTCCCGAGGACGTTAGTTGAGACCAGACGAAACTCGTGTGACTAATTTGTCTCGCCACCCTCAAGCATATCCTCTGGGGAGGGAGACTAACGTCTGGTAGGGTAAAATATACTGATCTGACACTATTAGTCAGGGTCAGGAAAACATACTGATCTGAAACTATTAGTCAGGGTCGGGTAAAATATACTGATCTGAAACTATTAGTCAGGGTCAGGTAAGACATACTGATCTGACACTATTAGTCAGGGTCAAGTTTAACATACTGATCTGACACTACTAGGGTCAGATAAAACATACTGATCTGACACAATATAGTCAGGGTCAGGTAAAACATACTGATCTGACACTATTAGTCAGGGTCAGGTAAAACATACTGATCTGACACTATTAGTCAGGTTCAGGTAAAACATACTGGCCGAGATCTTCACCTCACTTCCACGCATTTGCCTTAGAAATTGGATGTTTACATGTAGCCTTGCTTACGAGGTTGAGGATCGACATGATTCCCATAGTAGTTAGCAGCACACAGATGAAGCGATGCATAGCACAACCGTCTGGAGGACCCAGGTCTACCTTATCAGCACGATCTGGGGTAAAGCTACTACGACCAGCCACTTAACGTCCTTTCTAAAAGAGTAATCCTAATCATCGATGGCAATCAACTGACAACGGCATATCGCCACTGCAGAGATTGCGAATATGACGACCGACACACATTATCTCTGTTATTTTCGATTCGCTGAGTCGAGGAAATTTATCAGCGATATAGTGAAAGCTAATCCAGTGCGGTCTGTGCTTTTAACGAAGATTTTTATCACAACGAGTTTGATTTGTAATGCAGGTAGCAGAATTGTGCGCATTTCTGCCAGTGCTGGGTGGTGCACATTATTTTCTCCGACCATGACATATTTTCTCTGAGGTCAGTTTCTCTACACGTAGTGCAGTCTTCACATAAATAACTACAGTGGTATTGTGTATATCCAAGCTGCAGGCACATTAACAATCACAACCTTCAGATTACAACAGAGAGGTCAGCCATATTTGCTGTATTGAGAACCATTCCAGAACTGGTTTATGTTATCGTAGGTTTTTTTCATCATCATCATGTAGCATGTCCTTTGTAGAACGTCGCTCCTATCACAGTCTGTCTGATAGAAACTCGTTCCCTTGCCAAAACACCAGCCTCTTCCACAGTCATACTCAGGCATTCATGGATATCTTGATGCCATCGTCTTCTTGGTCTACCCCTTCCTCTTTTGCCTGGCACCATACCTTCCATCACCGTTCTCTCAAGATCATTGTGTCTCTTGATGTGACCAAAGTACTTGCATTTTCTAGCCAAAATGGAATTGATAAACCAGTTCTCATCTATGCTAAACTCTTGCCGAATGTCTGCATTTGTTTGTTTTTTCTCTGTCCAGGGTATTCCTAGGATCTTTCTGTAACATTTTGACACGAAGGATTCGATTCTTTGTCTAGAAGTTTTGGTAATCGTCCATGATTCACAGCCAATAAGCTGCCACAGGAAAAACACAGGCTCTGAAGACTTTTACTTTTATCATTTTGTTGGTGCCCTGCCATAATTTCTTCAGGCTGTTCAGTCTCTGCATTGCCATAGCTAGTCTTCTTCTGATTTCTTTCGAGCAGACGCCATTTTTGTCAATCCTGGAGCCCAGATATTCAAAATGTGTGACCTGATGTATTTCCTCACCACCCACTGTAAATGTATGTTGACATTGTGTTTTGTCGGTGGTCATTATCTTTGTTTTATTTATGTTTATAAACAGATTTTGATCTTTACTATGTCCATTAACGGCTGAAAGTAGCTGCTCTAGCCCTTTTGCACTTTTTGATAGTATCACTGTGTCATATGCGTATCGTAACTCTGGAATCTCGTACCCCCAAATCGTAAATGGGTCGAAACTTTCAATGGTCACATCTTCTCGAACATTTCTCATTATACATTCCGCATATATATTGTACAGATAAGGTGAGAGGATACATCCCTGTCGGACTCCTTTTTGTACTGCAAACCAATCCGATGTTTGCCCAGATACTCGGACAGCAGCTTGTTGATCTTGGTATGTATAGTGTTTCAATGAGATGGACTATGTGCAAAGCAAACCCCATTTCTCCCATGATTCTCCACATATTTTGATGTTTTACCGTGTCGAAGGCCTTAGTGTAATCAATGAAACATGTGTACATGTCTACATTAAACTCTCTACATTTTTCATAGATATTCCTTAAATTGAATATGTGGTCCCGGGTCTCTCTGTCTTTCCTACAACCTGCCTGGACTACGTGAATTTCAGATTCAAACCTTTTCTCTATCCTTCTTAACAGGATTCGCAAGAGTATCTTGCTAGCATGGCTGATCAGCGCGATAGTTTGGTAGGTCGTGCACAGCTTCAGGTTGCCTTTTTTTGGGAGAGGAATATGAATGGATCTCTTCCATGCTTCTGGCCACTCTGCACTGTGCCATATCTGTTTACACAGCTTGTGATACTCGAGCACATGCCTTCCCTCCTGCTTGTATTAGCTCTGCTGGGATATCATCGCATCCTGGGGACTTTCCCTTTTTCAGACTTTTAATTGCAGAGCGTACTTCCTCCAAAGTTGGTTCAAGTTCTTTCTCTTCCTTAGGTAGGATTGTAACTGAGCGCTTTGTGCTATCTCCATACATGGTTCTGCAGTACTCTCTCCATCTGTTCAGTATGTTTCTTTCATGTACACAGCATATCCTAGGGGATTGAAAGGAAGTCCGTTTTGGTTAAACACCTCCTTGAAATTCATTTTACAGAAACCGTAAACAATTCCCATTCTTGAGGGTTATATTTGATTTCTAAGACATTTACCAGACAATCTGCGTCGGAGCAGAATTTGAAGACATCTCCCTACGAAATGAAGTAGCTGGGACAGTTTCCTTGAGTAGATGCCATTACTTAATTCTTGATCCAAGAAACTCTGCTTTGGCCTTGGACAGTTCCAGAACATGAGCAACATCGTGCTTCGTAGAAGAGATTGTGGGGCACAGACGACGCACCGGGGCAGAAGTATGGATCATTAATAGACGCTGAATGATGAGTATAAACAGACGTTGGTTCGTCTAAATGCTCTTGCCTGAATCGATGGAAAATTTATTTGGAGGTTTCGGAATAGAAGGACCTTGGTTGTGCGGAACTGGTTGAAGAACAGATTGCATATTTGAGTAGGTTATTGTTAACGTCTTTTTCATGGGGATGTCTACATAAACAGGTGTAATCACCCATAAGTAAAGGCAAATTGCGTGATTATTTGACTCTCTCAACACCATATAAACAACAAATGGCATCGCCACTTTCTCGCTTTTCAGCCACTATGAATCCACACGTACTGACATTTTTGTGTGGGGGCCACGATTTTTCTTGACCCCTAATCTAGCATCATCAATAAAGATCATACGCCATTTTCATATTTTGAGAAATGACCCTTTTCTGGATTACAAACGTAACTTCCCGGGACATGTGACACATTGTATCTGCACTATTAATTAACAGTTACGAGACACCTAATACTGCTGGGTGTAAAGTGAGAGTTGCTCAAAAACTTGTTGACTCTACTAGACGTTGCTTACAACTTACTGCTTCGTCATTGTCATCAGCAATAGTAATGTCACGAAGTCGTGGTTTAGCTACATTGTACCAGAACATGATGCAAATACCCTTTTGGGTGTTGATGCAACCGACGCAATATGGAGACATAAATATAGCTTTACAAAACGGTTACCTATGTACTCAATGCAGGCTGAGCCGTTTATAAATCCAAATACATTTTTCTTTAAAATGAAACTAATCAAACCTAACCCATTATTGCTCTTTTTGTGTTGCGGATCAATAAATTAGTTTAAAGATTGACTTATTTCATTCAATGGCAATTTGTATGATATCCAGTGTAATTGATGCGGGAGTAAATTAGTCGAATCTCGCTTTCTTGAGCATCAGAATAGGTACTAGTAATTTTCTATTTTTGCCAAGCAAGCTAACGGCATGTGATAAACAGAGTGGTTAGAGTACTATCTACGCACAGCATATAGCCAGGTATCGTGAGTCAACATGACACGCTTCTGTTCACTCAGAATATAAATGGTTTTTCCCACTCTACAGTAAGTTAGCGAAGAGAAGTCAGAGGGTAAGATTGCCTGTTACTTCGCCTAATATGGCTGCGGAGCAAGTTTAGGGAAGACAACTCTATGAACGGACTTCTTTTTACATTAAGACGAAGTTCACATCCCATTAAAAAACCGAAACGATACATATATGCAAAAAATACATAAACTAGTAACACTTAAATGCATTACCGTGGAACCAAAAATTTTGACAAAGAAACTGATAATCAAAGAATTTCAGGTAACCTGTGTCAGCATTTCCTTGAAATTTTGTCTCACCATTAGAATGAGGACACATTACTCTTAATATGTTGTCTTGTATCTGTAGCTGTGACGTCTTTCACTTGCATTTAATTGTTCTTCTAGAACAGGGATCTCCAAATTACGGGTCACATCCTGCCGGTCACACAATTTTATACGGAACAAATTTATTGTTTTCCTTCGTTATTTCTTAACCACACATTATAGTTGATTTTCCAAGGCCCTGTCCATATACACAATTTCCCTATAACACCAAACCAGATAATTTGACGGAACCGTAAACATAAATGTTCAGCAACATCTCCATATGATATATGACATCAAACCACAATGAATGAGACAGGCGGTATCATTCCAGATACCTACAACAGAACGGCTTACGATGATCGTTAGATGTTTCCAAGTCACCCGACAATCGTGCCAGCGGTGGTCATATAACAATATGGTGCTAGCAGTGGTAAGTCACATAACATGTTACACAATGACGATTTCTATGGCAGTTCATACTCTCCGAAGAGAGTGCCAAGAAAGGAATGTCATGAAATATGCTACATAATTAAACATCAAACTGGGATCAAGATGCTGAGCAGCGCATGAGCTGCAGTGGTGAGCGACTCATAGCTAACTGCTAGCGTCAGGGCCAGCGAACCAGAGCTGCCAAGACCCTTCTCCACTTCCACCCGGTGATCCTGGATAACAGGCTGCAGCAGGGCAGACTGCCTAAGGAGAAGGGATCGAAGATGGAATGCTAACCCGGTACTCAAAAAATGCTTGCTGAAGTCGGATGTGTTGGACCGAAAAGTGCAAATATCGCAATCAGGCTGTAAACTACGACACAACGCATTCCATTCTCTGGACTACATTCTGCAACTTAAGCCCTTTCAATGTTTGGTAGTGGGAGATTAAGAATGAACGAAGCCAAGCCAAGCCAAACATCAAGCTTCCAACACAACCAGATAAAAAGTAGTAAGTTATATTTTCACTAACACAAAAAAATCCAATCATCGACGGAGATCTTATAAAAGAATATAAGATGGAACATTGGGCGACTTACTTACTTACTTACTTACTTACTAACTTACTTACTAACGTACTAACTTACTTACTTACTTACTAACTGACTGACTTACGTACTAACTTACTTACTTACTTACTTACTTACTAACTTACTTACTTACTAACTTACTTACTAACTTACTTACTTAGTAACTTACTTACTTATTTACTTTTTCCATCTGTTGATAATGTGAAGTGTAGTGGGGAGCTGTAGGTGTCGCTCTTGGGCCAGACGTGTTGCTCTGATTGCTTGCACGTGTGATGGCAGAGAATGTCTTTGATGTTGTCTATCCATTTGCCTCGCGGTCTTCGCTTGGCTTTAAACCACGATCTCATACTGATGTGTGTTTTTAATATCAGCCAATCTGGTTTCATTCTCATGAGATAGTCAACACACTTGACTTTCTGCCTGTCGGCCTTTTTGTCTCCTCTTGTGACGTTGATGACTTTCTTAGGCTGCAATGTTCGCTTCCTGTGCCTTGGACCGGATCATGTCTGATATTGTTAAGACGGAGTTAGTAAGAAAATAGCGTTTTTCTTTTTGCTGTTTTGTTTCACTCATATGTTCTGACAATGTTCTCGGACGTTTTGGAGAGTTATCCCTGGATTATCAGTCTTGTCCCACATCCCATTTCTCGTAAGTTGAGGTTATTAAAAGCCATATTGTTCATCAAAATCCGTACTCGGTGAAAAGTGTTCCGTTGTATTCTCGCACTTGATGAATCGACTGATGAGTGTGGCACTTCACAACACTTAGTATTCATCTATGGTGTAGACACTGAATTGAGTGTCACCCAAGAATTCATATTAGTGCATGCCATGCACAACACGGTAACTGGTGAGGACATCTTCAGAGATTTGAAATATAAACTGCGACAAAATATCACCGGGAGTGCAATATACTAAAAAAAGAACGCAACAATTAATTGAGGAAAGACAACCTCTAGAGTAAATGGAAGGTTTGGTTTTGCAAGTCATACCAATGTGTGAGGTAGGTGGATTTTCAAAGCCTATGTTTGTTCATTGCATTATCCATTAATACACATTGTGGGCTAAATATGTTTTTGTACTCACATTCTTTATTTTAATAGTTACTTTAATTGTATGTTAAGGGCTTATTCAGCACCAGTTTGGTGATTTTCTCAAAAAAATTACTGTTCTTTCCGTTTTACTTATTATACAGGAACTCAATGGCGTTCTGATAGAAAATGTATCGGGTGGTTCTTTTAACTCAGAAATAATTTCATTCTTTTCTCACAGGGAAGAATCAATCCCAACCACTTGTATCAAACAGTGGCTGGCTTTTCAACTTGTCATTTGTTTCAGATGTGACTTGCCATATGAATCAATTGAATCCAAAATTGCAACCTGAAGTAAATTTGATGTATGATACGTTCGCTATTGTCGAAGTTGTATGTTGAAGACGAACGACGATTGTCCTTGGTGAATGATGCGGTAATATTTGCAGACAAGGCAAAACATAGATGGGCAACACACATGTTTCAACGAAACTATGGTGGACGGAGCACGGTGACAGCAATCTACTACCCTCGAGACATAGAGAGACCCGGGGCAGACCTCCCATGCGTTCGTCAGACAACCTTGCTGTCCCCAACAACATCGAAATGGCTCTGGAGGAGTGCTTACAACCCACTTCCTTTGCTCAAGATAGGATCTGATGAAGATGAAGTTGCGACCACTAACTACGTTGAGGAATGGGTCATCAAGATCAAGATCTATTTGCGCATGGCAAAGCACTCAGTGAAAAAAACGTATGCACTTGAAGAAAATGTGGAAGTTGATAATATGGGTAATTGTTCATGTTGTGAGAAACTTCATTGTAATGTTGTACTGTCTTGATGTGCATTGTAATGTTGTACTGTCTTGATGTGCATTGTAATGTTGTACTGTCTTGTAAAAACAATTTCATAAATTCTTTTCTTGTCGATGAAATAACATACAATAAGACTGTTTCAAAATCCATTTCACACGTCTCATGTCAGATTCAAATGGAAATTATTCACTTCCAATCAGAGGAAATCCACAATAGACTGAGGTACCACCTATTCAACAAATTGAAGATAGGTGGTACCGACGAATGCCCGTGCGGTACTGGTAAAATGACCGCTGAACATCTGCTGCAGAACTGCCCGACATACGAGGATCAGAGAGAGCAGATGTGGCCATCACCAGTGGAACTGCAAGACAAGCTCTATGGCAGTGGCGACAGCCTCAGGATGACTGCCGCTTTTTTCGAAAAAATAATGGTTACTGTCTGACTGCGTACGAAGAAGAAGAAGACAATCAGAGGAAATGACGAAAGACTGATATCAAGAAGTAAATCTGACCTATTTTTATAAATCTGTGCAGCCTGAACAATTTTCTAATTTTAGTTAATTTATGGTGGATTTATGTTGGTTGTAGACAACCATTCTCAAGAATAAAGTACGCCAAGTCGTTATCAGGCACATTTACCTGGTCAGCATTTCAAATGCATTTTTATTAACTGGTACCTCAAGTCTTAGCAAAATCTTGACATTTAAAATATAGGTCATTCCAATGTATCTTGTTTAACAAATGTCCATGATTTGTTAGATGCGACTGAAATCTCCAAGTGCTAGCACAAAATACATTTCAGTTTTTGTTCCTAGAAAATATATATAACCTAACTTCCTTTCTTTGAAATTGCTACATGCTTCTGTCGTTATGAGTGACAACAGGCTGATTGCCTCAAATAGATCCAAATAAAATGCATTAATTCCTCTACAGGACTGATTTTTTTCTGTGTCCCGCAACATTATGTAAAAAATACAAGCAGTCATACCCCATTTTCCTGTGCATGTCCTGTTTACTTCCAATGTTTCGTGCTCCACGTGGAAAACAACGAATTGATAAATTATGGCTTTATAAAAAGTCTAATCAGGTTGAGATACACACATTGGTCAAGCTTCAATGAGTAAAAGTATGTTTCTATTGAAAGAAAGTCTCTTAATGTTTTTGTTATGCCTTGACTATCAGCACAAAAGCAAATTGTAAGCTGTTGGTATACTCAATAGTGGAATGGCGACCAGAGAATGAGCTATACATTTTAATTGTGAGGAATTCACCTAGTAAAAATGAACCAGCTGTTTCGGGCGACAGGTACCACCAATGGCCGTCCGAGTGAACTTCGTGCAACAACACAAGCTCAAGATCATCAAATTCATTTGATACATCTGCGCATCCATTTCCAAACAGCAACTCAGACAGCAGCTCTATTTTCTGACGATGTGAGACTTGTCAGCGCATGAACTGTATGACGGAGACTTCGCGCACTGGTTAGAAAACATACCTCCAAACATTGGATTCTTCTTCACTTGACGTCACCAGAGCAGCAGTTTGGCTTGGGCCTACAATATTCGTCGTGCTAGAGCAGAATGCGATTGACGATATTCTCTGATGAAATTCGGTTTAATGTCTCCTTTGCTGAAAGAAGATATATCGCCTGACGTTGTCCTGGAGAAAGATATGTTGATGCCTGTGTAGTCCAGCGTGACAGAATTGGAGGAGGAAATGCACATGTGCAGCGTGGATTATCTAATGACTACCGTACTCCCGTTCGTGTTTTTAGAGCTAATGTTACCGCAGATGTCAGCGTTTATCAAGTACTTCGACCAATCTTACTTATTTTCTTCCAGAATCACAAAGATCTGGGAACCTTTCAGCACGATAACGCTAGGCCTAACAGAGGCTAACGTTACAAGGAATTCCTTAACCCAGCAACCTTTTTTGTGTACTGGAATGGCCTGCAATCTCTCATGACATCAGCACTCATTGCACTCATTGCAGTTTGGAACATCATACCCCAAACTTTTGTCGAGGCACACTGCAATAGCGTGAGACGCCGATGCCAAGCCTGTATTAATGCTGCAGTTGGTCACACACAGTATTAATGATGGATGTGGTTTCATGACACTGAGTGCGACTTTTTGTTTTTTGTACCTACGGTTGACAAATGCTTAGGAGTCACCTCTGAAGTGTCATATGTTTAAGAAGAATACAGCATATTTGGCACAGACAATGGATCAAAAGTGTGAAATCAGTAGTTTCAGATTTAGCAAAATGTTCTTATAAAAGTCATGCGTGTTTAATGACTGCTGACACATATTATCTGTCTCCGCCAACAAAATAGTTTTGAGACCACTTTTTTAGATTAAGACGTTTGTACACGTATGCATATCATAAAAGTCGAATACAATGAGATGTGCATGTTGCTAGCAATCTCGTCACGTCCATTGTTAAGTAATATTGAAGAACAACGGTAGGTAACGTACCTGAAGAGAAAATATGTAGCATTGTCATATTTCGGACGCATCTAAAATAAATCATGTCACATGCACATTGTTACAGAAATCACCAATGCAAGGGCGCACTAATTTTCTTTGATTCCTGTAATGGGCCATCTACAGTGATGACCCAATGCCCATAATGAATGGAGAACATGCCCTGTTTCACTCGTGTTTTGTCTGAAATCAGGCCCGATTATTATAATGGCAGCATGTTTATTGCTTGGCTGCCGACTTCATTGATCCGTAGCAGTATGTTTTACAATCGCATTACATTCTCATGCAATTTGAAAGCAGATCATTGACAATTAATAATAAAATATGAATATCAATTGGAGCCAAATAGATGTGGTTTTGGGCAAAAAAATAACCAGATCAATAAACAGCTTAAAGGGTTAGTGAAGATGAAATGAGGCACACCGCCATGCTAAGGAAGAAAGAGGATATATGTCGTAATGATCTTCGCAATTGTTTGAGCATATAATGCGATAAAGTGGGTTAGAACACACTGTAATAAAATGACAATTTTTGGGGGAAATGAGAAAATACACTGGTCGGTTTAAAGCCAGTGCATAACATAAAGTATTAAACAGAGCACAATCAACTACACCAGTCAGCATGCCAGCTAAAATAAAAAGAGGTGAAACTACAAATTCCCAAATAGTTTGAATGCAAAGAAATTTAAATGTAAGCTGTAACGTTCACTTCTATACAAAAAAACTAAACATATTTAAGCTGAACAAACTATGCATTTCAAATAAAAACTCAGTTAGATACATGCATATTTAGATACAATCTGTCATGCCAAAGTGGGATATTTGTCTTATGAGGAGCCGATGCATGTTTGTTGTCAGTGGAATATATCAGATTTATTTTGCCGTCTACGCTACATATATAAATAATTACTGTGAGCATACATCTGATGTCCCTGATGTAACAAGTATTGTAATTACATCAGACGTGAAATGTATCCACATGTTAAGCAATCTTTAAGGACAACGGAAGGCAGTATACATGAAGAGGAACTATGTAGCAGTCAAGCTCGTTATCATGTGTCTGGCACATCTCAAATATATCATAACACATACTTGGAAACATGTTTCCTGGTCTCACTGAGATATGACTGGCTAAAATAACTTACTTTTCATCAGCTGTTTCTCGTTATACGTCGCCCAAGTTTACAAAAGGCAATTTTATTATTATCAAACAAATACACGTAGTGTCAAGATCCAGCACCAGCGTCCGGCTACAAGTGAGTGATGTGAATGTTTTCTTTCACTCTGGTATGCATGTCTTGCTGTGTATGTTTTAAGCATTACAAACATTTCCATAGAATCTGTGTCATGTCAACACGCACTGCATGTTCTACTCTCCATCGTCTTCTTCTTCTTCCTCTTCTTTTTCTTTTATTTATTTTTATTTTTCATCGTTCGTCCTGATAAGGACGTTGCTACGTTATGTCATAGTTTACACTGAAGCTGCGATGCCTGCACCTTTTGGCTAGACATACCCGATTAAAGCAATTTATGAGACCGTGTTTGCCTTACTTCTTTGATCCATGTTCTCTTAACTATACTGCATAGATCCAGCCTGTATTCAGGGCCACCACTTGGAAGCGGAATTGGGTCTTGCTTAGGTTTGATTCGCTGACTCTGATGCAAGCAACCGGCTATGAGTTACTGGCGCCCCTCAGTTCATTCACTGATGTGTCTTCAAGCTCCACTCTCGAACATCCCGGCATAAGAAGCTATATGGCAATGTTAAAAACCTTGGGCTGACTGCTGTCTTTGTTAAGAGTTATTGGTGCAAACGTCTGGTGGCGAACTAGAAAAAGAAGATCTAGAAGAAGGTAGCCCTAAATAGCTACTGGCGTTAGGAAAGAAGTGGCGTTAGGAATGAAGTGATTTCGGAAAAGAATCAACTTTAGAAACCTAGTGACATTGGGAGCAAAGTGACATTGGGAACGAAGTAACAATAAAAATGAAAATACATTGCGAATTAAGTCATATTTGGGAATGAAGTGACATAGGGAATGAAGCGGCCTTGGGAATCAAGGGACATTGAGAGTGAAGTGACATTGGAAATGAAGTGACTAGAGGTTTTAACTTTTGTGAAGTATATTGATTCGTTCTTGCCTTCCATAGTTCGAAAGAGTAATTTACCAATCTAAATCTTGGAACAAATCTACTTGAAGCAAGTAGGTAACCTTTTCTTACCGTGGATCCGAACCAAGCATTGGGCTAAGACTGTAAAAGGGATCTAAGGATCGTACTTAATTGATCACGTTTCACGTGAATGGAAGACCACTATTGGCATTAACGATTTTAAAGTAAAAAAAATAGCTGTGACGTTCATTCCCAGTACTGGGATCCGTCTGGATGATTTTTAAGGATGAAGGGTAAGGGTCGCTTGCTCCTGCATTTGACCCACTGCCTGATGGATAAGTTTCTATTTTACACCAGATAAGGAAACACCAAGGTCATGCTGTAGTTATTATCTCGTGCTCCTTTGGGTCGAGAAGCCGGTATATTAACAGCCTGGTCGTCTACTCTTTCTGCTTTTGAAGAACTTGAGAAACATTGAAATTATATATTATTAATATCTTCAAGTCACCAAAGTGGTACCCGGGTGGGGAGGTGAGAATAGAGCGACTTCTTCCATGCAACCGTAAAAGGCAGCCAACTAGCTATATAAATGGGGTTAGCAGCCTCATCATGAATAACAAATTGCTATGTAAACCATCTCTGCAAGAGCACACCAATGCTGTGATATAAACGTCCTATAAGGGAAAAGCATGTACTGGTGATGTTATAATCCGCAAAGAGGATTAACGGTACCAGAAAAAAAAGAAGAATATATTAAAGTTGAAGGTAGCAGTAGCAGTAGTGCAAGTATCATTCGTAGTAGTAGTAGAAGTAGTAGTAGTAGTAGTAGAAGTAGTAGTAGTAGTAGTAGAAGTAGAAGTAGCAGTAGTAGTAGTAGTAGTAGAAGTAGCAGTAGTAGTAGTAGTAGTAGAAGTAGCAGTAATAGTAGTAGCAGTGGTAGTAGAAGTAGTAGTAGTAGTAGTAGAAGTAGTAGTAGAAGTAGCAGTAGTATTAGTAGCAGTGGTAGTAGAAGTAGTAGTAGTAGTAGTAGAATTAGCAGTAGTAGTAGTAGCAGTGGTAGTAGAAGTAGCAGTAGTAGTAGTAGCAGTGGTAGTAGAAGTAGCAGTAGTAGTAGTAGAAGTAGCAGTAGTAGCAGCAGTAGTAGTAGCAGTGGTAGTAGAAGTGGTAGTAGAAAACCTTTTCCGCTATAACTGACTACTGGATGATGCAATCTTGTACTGGGACATCTCTACTAAGTTTTTTTATTTCATTGTCTTTGCAACGTTGTCGTTTCCCTTCTCAGCTGCTCTGTGTTGCAAACACTTTCTTTTACCCAATTTGAGGTGTCTCTTTATAGTACATTTCCACTTGGATAAGTCTCCAGCTTAGACTTCACATGATGTCAGATCCATGCCCAGTCCATTCATGTCTCGCTTTGAACCTCAGCCGACTGTCCTATTTCAATTCGCAAATTGAACATAGAGAATATCATCATGCGGTGAACATAGCAAAGTCATCGAAGTCTAAGATACTTAAGGAGAATATACAAGTTTGGGAGACATTTACAATAGTGCACCTCTGCATTTGTCAGTCTGTCACTTCATGTAATTTCAATACCGTAGATGTAGGTGTTAAGCCTTTGCTTTGTTTGGCACACGTTCCACAAGTTTTGTTACCAAAATAAGAACGTGTTGCCGGCACATGCATTGTAACCATTGCGTTGATTTTAAGTGAAGGTTTAAAGTTATACAAATTTACCCGTTTTGAGACGAACGAATGGGGCAGTTACGTTGTCAAGCTAAAGGTTGTTGTTGTTGTTTAATGCCCACAATAAGTAAGTTTACCCTTTTGTGCGCCCTGAAAAGGACCTTAAGTGGCAGATTGTAGTCGCTTTCCTCGCATTCCGAGCATGCTGATGAATGTGAACCGCAGTTCTCCAGGCAGTTGTGCTATGCTTGGCTTCATCTGCGTGGCGCTCACTACTACGGGGATCACATTGATCCACATCTTGTCAGCTAAACTGCCTTGAAAACAGCCTGTTTCAAGAGAACGCTCCATGGAAGAGAGATTGTGGGCTTTGTCGATGTATTGACCCTGAAGCGACATTGTGGTCAGCATTTTGTGTCTGACTAGACTAGCGTCTCAGTTCCCCAAGTTAACGGCAAATGACGCTTATACAGACTGAGCAGAGTATAGTATTATAATTTTGCAATCAGAAAATAAATCAGTAATAAAATATACCATTAGCCTTTTCATGTCTTAACTATGAACAAATTAATTCCACATGACTGGACCCAATCATATGTGTAATTGCCGCGTAGTCCAACAAATCAGTAAATCATATAATCAATCAAGCAATCATTCAAAACCTTTCATCTCTTTGTGGAACACAGGTCTTCAACACAAGTGCGGCAAGTCCTCCTGTCAAAGCTCTGTCCAAGCTCTGTCCAAGCTCTGTCAAAGCTTTGTCCAAGATGTGTCCAATCTCTGTCCAAGCTCTGTCCAAGCTCTGTCAAAGCTTTGTCCAAGATGTGTCCAAGCTCTGTCCAAGCTCTGTCTAAGCTCTGTTAAAACTTTGTCCAAGATGTGTCCAAGCTCTGTCCAAGCTCTGTCAAAGCTTTGTCCAAGATGTGTCCAAGCTCTGTCCAAGCTCTGTCAAAGCTTTGTCCAAGATGTGTCCAAGCTCTGTCTAAGCTCTGTCCAAACTCTGTCAAAGCTATGTCTAAGATGTGTCCAAGCTCTGTCCAAGCTCTGTCCAAGCTCTGTCTAAGCTCTTTCCAAGCTCTGTCAAAGCTTTGTCCAAGCTCTGTCCAAGCTCTGTCCACATCTTCCAGAAAAGTCAACCATGCAGATGCCTTGTGGATTCCCCTGCACCCCGTTATTTGTCATCTTGATAGAAGTGAGATCGTCGCTGTCCAAGCAAGGAACGTGATTAACCTTTTCGTCTTACCGTCTCAGCTATACCCTTTCACCCGCCTCAATGTGTCTTCGGCGCTCTTTGGAATTCAACAGCCAACTCAGAAATCCGACTATGTAATTAAAACAAAGCATTTCGAGGCTCGCCATGTGAAATTAACGCAGTGTGATTTCTGCCCAGTGCTCTGAATGTGAACGTGAAGAAATTAAACCATTACAGATAAACGATGGGGGTAACAATGACTCTCTTCTTTTAATGTAGCCAAATACCTAGCCATCTAATTAATTATACCTTTTGATCCTGCTTTTTCATCTGTGGACCTGGCTCTGCCTTTGATGGTTTGGTGGTTTTTTTCTTTCTAATTGACATGCACATATTTGTTGAAGATTGTGTGAATTAGAGTTTCTATGGGGTACTAGCTGACTGCATACAAAACCCTCTTCAATCGTTTCTCATAACCTGCTTAGCAGGTTTATAGGGTGACTATTTTTCTTTCACCTCCGGGCCTGGGAACACGTAAACAAAGTGCACACAAAAAACGCTTATAAAACATTGTAAGACATGTCGTAAAAGGCATTTAGAAGGGCTGTGCAAACACTAGCAATCTTATCATGTAAAGTATATTGTTAGAGAAACCACCATGTTGAGATCGTGCACAGTATTTTAGAGGTGTCTTCCTGCAAGTAGGCGGCTGTAATGGTCGCCATATGTTTCATAAAGGACAAAAAAAGGACAAGCATTGGAGAGGTAAACATGGAGAATTGTGTGTTTTTGTGCAGCCTTTTGTCGACTGTTTGGAGAAAGCATGTCCTGAAACAATGGAAACATTGGAAACTATAAACATTCATTTCCTTTGATATTATCAGGTGTTTATCTGCGATGAAACTGAGGTAATAGGGTACAGCAGTCAAAGCTTGTTGCCAAAACTGAACATGCCAGGTTCCTTAATTGTAACGACGAGTGCAGTGCATAAAGTGTTTTCCAGCTTTCCAAGAGGACAATCTGCTCTCGTGGACAGCTTATTACTGTTATGAGTAGATGTGTAGAGTGTGTATATAGATGTACACGAACAAAGTCAACAGAATAGTGGGCAGAGAATAATGAAAGTAGCATTCTGAACAGGATAAACTAACAACCTATACAACAGGCAGCAAGTATGTCAGATTGACCGATGCTGGTTTGAGCATGGCCTTCTTAAAATACAGTAGGCTGTGGCTCGAGACATTTATTCTAAAAATAGTAACCATTCTTATGTAGTTTCATTAGAGTAATTGGGCGACCGATCTGGTTGGAATCCTTTCAGACACTATTGGACAACCGCCATGGTTGTTATACTTGCAGGAACCAGACACCGCTGTGCTTACATGCACAGACAGTGATAACATCTTCAGCACATTATATGACATGATGAGGTTGCAAGACACCATACGCAGTGATCCTTTGTCGCCATATATATAAAATACATAATTCGATGCAGTGGATCTATTTGCTTTGCATGTTTGTGTCTGTATGAGTGCGTGTGTGGTGGGTTTTTTCTCTTTCTATAAGTAACAGAAAATTCATCTAAATTGGAAACATATAACATTCGTACTTGTCATTCTTCTAATGTTGAACATGATTAGAAGTGTTTATCATTCTTTATATTGAAACAACACATAATTTCCCAGAGTGACTCTTCGGTGCAATATAATACATATGTCATGTATTTCTCTGAATTATATCATAATATAAATATATAAATATATATATATATATATAAATATAGTTCCTGTAGACTGAAGCATTATAAAGAGATACCCGTGGTTTCTCTAAATTGCTACATAGTTGAAGATTATAAGATTCCCCTAAATTGGAACAGAAGGGTCTAACATTACTCTAAATGCGAACATAACGCGCCTGTAGACTGGGCCAGCACGATTCAAATATTTGGAGCCAGGCCATGACACCTGCGATAAGTTCGCTTGCAAATGATTTTAACCTGCGCAGCGCTCAAGACTGGCAGGATAACGGCAACACTGGACACAATTCTAACGGTACACAAGACCGGTCCTAGCGCTAACATCAGGCATGACTGGTCTTAGTTCCAACATCACACAAGACTGGTGTTAGCTCTAGCATTGCGCAAGACTGGTCTTAGCGCTAACATCGCGCGAGACTGGTCTAGCTCTACCAGCAAACAAAACGGGTCTTAGCTCTACCGGCACACAAGACTGTTTTTAGCTCTACCGGCACAAAAGACTGGTTTTAGCTCTACCATCACACAAGACTGGTCTTAGCTCCTACAGCATACACGACTAATGTTAGCTCTATCATTACACAATACTGGTCTAATCTCTAACATTACACAGAACTGGTTGTTATAGCCGGGGGTGGGGTTGAGAATGAACTCTCAACACCAACTAAATGCTCATATAGCGTGCGTCTAATATAGCCTCTGACAACAAAGTCCATAACCTGGCCTTTGGGCGGCGGAACTGCTTTGACTAACAAGAGAAGGGGCGGGCGGAAGGCGAGGCATTGGCGCCTTAAGACCAGTAGTTTCGGGCAGATGGGGCTCGAATGCCTATGAAGGCAGCTCATCTAGGAGAAGTAAAACTGATTTCAAACCATCTGAAGCCAGACAGATAAGATATTGACGTAGCTTGTCAAGTTTTGTCATAGCTTCCTGTTTTCTGGTAACTCTGAAAGTTGGTCAGCGTCTACCATGCATGACAACCGACGAGGAGCACACACAAGAGGATACAAAGCCTTATGCTAGAGTCAGGAAGAGCAACCTCATTTGAGTGTTGTGGCAGGGCAGACCAGGCCCTTAGCCTTGGTTGGCGACTGGTCTAGGAGTGAAGCCCCGACAGGCTAACAGATAGAGCATTGCTCTGCTGATCCGGCTGCTTCTGTAGCTTGCCTTGTTCCAAATGTATTGGTATCATCTTTCCATTGGAGCAAACAAGGCAGATCGAGAGAGGGACCATACTGCATGGGCAACACATGGTCTTTATATTTCTGCCCGGGCTTTGTTCTATGGAGAGGTGCAACTCCATCCCTGGCCTTAACAGGTCTCGGAATCAAAACAGGAGACAGCAATTTACGACAGTGAGACATGGTTTACCTACATGCACCAGGAGAGACGGCTAAACAGCTATCACATGAGGTGCCTGTGGAGAATCCTGGGCGTTGGGTGGCAAGACAAGATCACCAACGCAGAGGTGTTGGAGAGAACAGGCACTGTCACAATTTTTTCCATGCTTAATCATCGAAGGCTCCGCTGGCGGAGGATGCATAATGGCAGAATACCAAAATATCTTTTCTATGGGGAATTACAGTTGGGGAAAAGGTCTCAGGATCGGCCACTACTTCGGTAAAAGGATGTATGCAAGCGGGATATGAATGATGCGGGCATCGATTTGGAATCATGGGAGCAGGACGTCGTGAATCGTGTTACATGGAGGGGTAGGATTAAGCATGGAAAACAGACAAAGAAGATACTGATTGCTGTTGGCTAAAGACTCAGAGTTTTAGAATACACGCCCCACCATGCGATGCCGCAAACGGTCATGATTTTCTTGCACACACTGTGGAAGATGCTTCTCTGCCCGGATTGGTCTTACGAGTCACATTCGTTACCGTCATAGACTGTAGTTGCATACTTTTTCAAAGCACAATTACTATCATCTGACAAGACAGAAAGGGTTAATGATGACACAAAACTGGCATTAGTTCGAACAGAATACGAGACATAAGGTAGCTCTAACATTACGCAAGACTGACCTTAGTATTAGCAGCACAGCATTATTTGACTTCATCACAAAAGACTGGTCTAATCTCTGACATTAGACAAGACTGGTCTTATCTTCAACGTCACACAAGTTCGGTCTAATCTCTGACATTATACAAGACAAGTCTACTCTCTAACAGATCATAAGATTTTAAAAAAAAGCTGAATAAAAACACAAAATACGAACAAATAATTAAGAAACCTGTAACCTTAAAAGGCACTTACTAAAACAGTGTGCATTGTAATACGCAACTACCTTCACAACCTAAAAATCATTCACATTAAGAGAAAAAATACAGGCACACAAATAACGCATAAATCCACAAAAGAACTCATTAACTTACTGCACGCTCTGTGTTAGATGATACTTTTGTGGTGACAAAACATTTAAAAAAATTGTTGTCCTTCTTATTTCCATGATTTATAGTGTTTACTTAACTTTATTTAATTGCATGTCTGTATAGAGTTCATGACTATTATTTTCTCTGCAAGAATTGTTACATTATGATTAATACATATTTCAAAAGCACATTATCTGAAATGGAGAGGGAAGCAAGACAATACAGCACAACATTGTCTGGCAATATTTTGCGAACATGGGGAAATTGTACTCTTAATTTCATAGTATTAATCATGAGAGCTTCTCATCGCAAGCGAAGATGAGATTCTTTCGGACGTTTAGAGTCCTATCTTATTACGGCACGCTCTGTCGCACGTGGGGCACACATGCAAGGACTCGGCTGTTGGGTCGTCGTGCGGCCTGTTCTTTTGTCCTGCTCACTTTCTCGTATCCTCTGCCGTGAAATTCTGCTCGGCGAACTGAGAACTTTGTGTTATTTTAGCTCACCAGAATGGATGATACTGTGTAAGCGTCTCCCAAGAGGTGACATCGATGCTGAAACTTTTCAGACATTTTCAAAGAGCTTCTGTAACATTTCTTCTGACTACCCATCCCCATGGAGAGTCTATCTGTATGTATCTAACCGTACAGGAGCTGATTCGGGATGTACCTGTGTGGCATGAGAACAACGTGTCCTGTCCACCGTTTTTTTGGTCCGCTTGATAGACGTATGGATTCTAAACATATTAGACCTGCTGAATATTTCAGATTTAGGTACTCTGTCCTGCTAGCTAATTGTGAGGACTTGTCGAGTCCGCTAGTATATATATATATTTATATATATATATATATATATATATATATATATATATATATATATATATATATATATATATATTTATATATATATATATATATATATATATATATATATATGCTGGAGTTCTCTGGCACGTCTGTTTTATGATGTCCATATTCGCATACATATAGAAAAGTAGTTAGCAGTACAGCACGATACACTTTCAGCTCTCTGGCGACATGTATTCCTTGTCGATTCTAAACATTTGGATGCATTCTTGTAACAAAGGGTTTGCCTTGACAATCCTGTTACTGATTTCAGAATCAATATTGGCTGATCTAGGGAAGGTACTACTTAGACAGGTAAACTTTCGATTGTTTGGAGGTGTTGATTTTGTACAGCAATGTTAGGTTTGATGTAAAGAATACGGGAACAGAGTGGAAGAGCATATCAGTCTGCAGTGGTACTCAAGAGTTTATCTCGTATGCTCGCTCAACACAAGTTTACCTCGCATGGTCGCTCAATTCAAGAGTCTACCTCGTATGGTCGCTCAACACAAGTCTACCTCGTATGGTCGCTCAACACAAATCTACCTCGCATGGTCGCTCAACACAAATCTACCTCGCATGCTCGCTCAACTGAAAAGTCTACCTCGCATGCTCACTCAACTCAAGAGTCTACCTCGTATGGTCGCTCAACTCAAGAGTCTACCTCGTATGGTCGCTCAACTCAAGAGTCTACCTCGAATGGTCACTCAACTTAAGAGTCTACCTCGTATGGTCGCTCAACGCAAGTCTACCTCGTATGGTCGCTCAACTCAAGAGTCTACCTCGTATGGTCGCTCAACGCAAGTCTACCTCGTATGGTCGCTCAACTCAAGAGTCTACCTCGTATGGTCGGTCAAGAGTCTACTTCGTATGGTCGCTGAACGCAAGTCTACCTCGTATGGTCGCTCAACTCAAGAGTCTACCTCGTATGGTCGTTCAACTCAAGTCAACCTCGTAGGTCGCTCAACTCAAGTTGTAATGGCCGCTCAACTCAAGTGTAAAGGCCGCTCAACTCTTACATCATTCATGGCATGTTATAATGCTACTCTTCTTCTTTCGGACTATGATAACCATGGAGTGTTATATATTTTACTCTGTTATAAAGATTCAACATTACTGCACTCCGGTAGACTCAAAGAAACGCAATCCCTTTCAGCAAATGGAGAAGGGTGTGGAGATTGCTGACATTGACGATTCCAGCAGGCTGTACATCCTTCTGTCACTACCTCTCGAACCATGTTTGATACACAACTAACGCAGTTTGTGGATCTATAGTAAATGAGCAAGAAGGCGGCCATTAAGTGAAATCAATATGTTGCCCCATTCATATTTCATACACCTCATCCCTCCAAAGCGTGTCTTCTAAACTAACGCAGTAGGACTTTCATTGCCACCTCCACCAGAATGACCAGATCCGTACAGCTCTCTCATGGTTTTAAGCCTCTGCGTACGCTATCTACTGATTCCGTAGCCATAACTTCTGCATATTGCGAAGCAAGGATTGAGAGGTCGGACACAGTCACTCCCCTGATGAATCAAGTCTCACAGAGACACAGTATCTTCTCTGATGAATCGTCTCACAGAGTCAGATAGTGACTTTCTTGATGAATGAATGAAGTCTCACAGAATCAAAGACAGTGACTCACCTGATGGATCGTCTTAAAGACACAGTGACTCCTTTGATGAGTCAAGTCTCACAGTCAGAGACAGTGTCTCTCATGATGAATCGTTTCACAGAGTCAGACATGTTGACTTCCCTGACGAAACGTCTCACAGAGTCAGAAGCAGTGTCTCCCATGATGAATTGTCTCACAGAGCAAGACAGTGTTTCCCTTCATGAATCGACTCACAGAGTCACTCCAATGATGAATCGTCTCACAGTCAGAAGCAGTGTCTCCCATGATGAATTGTCTCACAGAGCAAGACAGTTTTTACCCTCCGGAATCGTCTATAGAGCAAGACAGTGCTTCCCCTCATGAATCGTCCCACAGAATCAGAGACAGTGTCTCCCATGATGAATTGTCTCACAGAGCAAGACAGTTTTTCCCATGAGGAATCGTCTCACAGAGTCACTCACCTCATGAATTGTCTCACAGAATCAGAGACAGTGTCTCCCATGATAAATTGTCTCACAGTCAGAGACAATCTCCCATGATGAATTGTCTCACAGAGCAAGACAGTGTCTCTCATGATGAATTGTCTCACAGAGCAAGACAGTGTCTCCCATGATGAATTGTCTCACAGACCAAGACAGTGTATCCCCTCATGAATCGTCTTACAGAGTCAAACACGGTGACTTCCCCGATGAATCGTCTCCAAGAGACAGAGACAGTACCACATTGGAGCTGGATCAACTGGTCAAATTGTTAAGGTTAGACAAACATGTTGTTCCATTGTTTCAAGAGTTGTCCATTTATCGTTGCAGCGTTAATTCCTAATTCTTGGGACCACAGAGGGGATTTATAAGGCTATTAAATAAAGGCTGCTTGCTCGATTTGTATGTCCCTGCGAATCGTATATGCTTTACAAAAAGTTGTTTTTTTTGTTTTGCGTTCCCCTTATTTCTCTATTCCCCAAGGCGGTATGCGTTGCACTATAATTTTATTTTGCGCCTGTCGGCCCAGTGCATCCTACATGCATTCTATGTAAGGGTCTGCTTCTTCCTCCTGCATTTTCTAAAGGTTTGCTTCAACAGGGTAACGGCCCGTCCTGTGATGGGGAGTAAACCCAACACCTACGGGTTGCGAGCCGTGCCCCTTAACCACTAGCACACGCCGTCACCACAGAAGGTTTGAACCCATGTGCTCTTCGACAAGTGATGATTTGTTTTCTAGTCGCTCGACCACCTGCTCGTTACCACATACTCTTCACTTTAATTAGTAAACGTTTCAACAACAAAACTTCAGAGTTGTGGGGCTACACGTAAAGATGATGTGGCTGAGATATACAGCCAACACCAAAGGAGTGATTGATTGTGTGAGGGATTACATGCTTTTCAGATCAAGGTAGTCAAGTAGCATTCACTGTCTTCGGGAATGAATTGTACAAGGTCGCAACGTTTTCTAATATGTGGTTACTAATTCATTTTCCCGGTTCCTGGCATTACTTAATTGTGAGTCAGGTACTGATTTACAACTTGGTAGACTGGAACGTGTCATCGTGAAAGTGTTGACAAGTAATCGCCCTAAAAGTGTTGGTGATCTATATTCACTTCTGTTGCAAATCTATAAATCTATCTGCTGCCGTAATTTAAAAAGGTTGTTCACGTGTATGTGATAACCTCAATGAACACGCCACCTGCATGTTAAAACCATTGACACTTGAAACTCAAGTTGCTTCATATAATCGATGTTTCTCATGCACCGCATTGTGCCATCACAGGTTGTATCTATCTCTTTTTAAATTGCTTTTTTATTCATATATTTTTTTGCTGTTGATTTAATTTGATAAGATCTTCCTTTTCAAATAAGCAAATGATAATCCCATATTAACGTATACAGTAATGAGTTAACGACATTGTAATGCAAGGCACTGAGTCTTATAATGATATTGCAATAGGTTATTTTCATCTCTGTCCGGCCTTCCCTAATTCAGAACAGAGTCAACTATCCATTTTTAGCCCGATAAGCTGGCGCATATCGCAACATGGTGACGAACTAGGCTCTATTGATATTATAGACAATGCATATTTTGACCAAAGACGTGTTGTGTGTCTTTTTTATGTCTTTCATTCTTCTTCTTAGATCATTGGTCTAAGGACTGAAACAATTATCAGTGTCCATTACCCCTGATGGCGTCTTTGATGGCAGCAACAATGAAACTTCAGCCGGACTACAACCAGTCGTCTCTCAAGTTCTGATTCATGATCATAATTTCGGTTTCTACGGTGCATCGACCCGGTGTCTTAGGTCGGCCTGCCTTCCGTCATCTTTCTTTGGCTCTTACTATGGTGGTTTTACTGATGGCTACCAAACTCTCTTGTCAGATTCCAATCCAGCTTCGTCCGGTTATGAAGATGTGATTGTCTTCTTGATCGCTATTTGCGAGCAATACTCGGTTGGTGATGGTGTTTGGCTAGAACATTAAATGATGATTATATCAAATTATATTACATTTCTAGATGAGTTGGGCAGAAAAATGACAATTGTAACGTTTCCATTTTAGTTACTCTCCAACACTCTGCGCTATACAGAAGTAAAGAGAGTAAGCAACTCTTGTATATTCTTATGTTGGTATCTGTGCTGTATTGCAAAGACTTCCAAACGTTCTATTTGCCAGTAAAAGATATTCTGGATTTGTTCATTCTGCTTTTCATGTCTTTGCCTGTTACACTTGCCTGGGTAACTTCGCTGTCGAGGTGTGTAAGTGTATCAGTCGTTGTTTGCTCTTCCATTTCCAATTGTAATCGGTGTGGAATTGAAGATGATTAGTGTCATAACTTCTGTCTTCTTTAAGGTAAGGTTAGCTAAAGATGAGAGAGTTAAAGGCGCGTGTCTCTCAAAAAAACGAAAAGGCCAAACAGTGTTTTTATGAATCATGCAAGTTTTAAGGTAGGAGAAACCAGTGACTAGTCATATTGGAGACTGACGATAAACTCAAAAATCCCGTTTGCACGGTGTACACGTAAACTATTCCTTGTCAATTAAAAATTCTAAAAAGTAAAGAAAATTATATATATATAATCATAAACCTTCATTTTCCTAAGTAGCAAGCCGCAGGAAGTAAACATTGCTACATAAAAAGAACGTACTACAAATAGCCTACGGCTACCAAGCAGCAGGCATTACCTGCTTGTTTGAATATAATGATTCCAAGTCTTCCATGTCCTTTTGTCTTATTGATATTAGCGTCCAGTCCAGGAGTTTGGATACAGGCACTCAGTATTTCTCTTTGTTTTTCTTGAGTGCGTTGGTGTGAGTAGGTATTGTAACATTCCTTTCTTCTAACATTCCCAAGCTGCATAGATTGCCACGAAATTCGTTCCCTTGAGTCATATTTCTATATTTTCAACGAATCAATCTGTTAACTACTTAACTCTGAATAATAGTAGTGTTTCTATTTAATACTGTTAGACACTCGTTCTCACATGTATGAAATAAATACACAAGTCTCCACCCCACAATGTCTGTATCGTTATCTACCTCTAATGTTACTGACTTATGTCTTGCCACAGTTCTATGGTAGCCCGGAACTAGAGAGTGAGGTTGATGATCAGCGCAGTTTATTCATCCCTATAATCCAAATAAAAAGCGCAAGTTACATCATCACGACAAATCCGTCTTCTGATGTCGCAATCATCGCTTGCGATGGGAAACTAACTAAATCACTAAACTAACTACACATGAGAACCTATACACACAGTTGATCCACATAAATGCACTCAGACTAACCCCACAAAATGTGCCAAAACGCAGTGACATAATCGAACATGGCACAAAAGATTGTGATATTATGTATTCGATAAACTAAAGAAAGAAAGTACTGATGATTGTCTGCTACACTGAAAACATTAAAATAATAACTGAACATCTGCTACAAAGAAACGAAAAACAGAAAAAGCACATATGACAATCACCAGAAGCGTTCCAGACTAATATCTGCTGAGATATCAGTACCCTGATGCTGACCATTGTTGTCTTTAGATAAGGTTGGCGTCTAACTACGTTCGAAGAAGAGGAAGATGGAGAGAAGAAGAAACAGAAGAAGAAAAAATCACGAAAAGGAGAAAAAAAATCAAAACATTGTCAAACATAGAACCTCTCAGCAGCAGTCATCATCTTTATTTGAAGCACATGGAAAAACAGCAAAATTATACCAATAACAACATCCTCATGCTAGGAGCAACTTGTTCACTAAAACGTTCACCTTCTTTTGGGCGAAGGTTTATATGAAGGTGAATGAAGCACTAGAAATTACTTCAAATCAAAGTATTAAACTCCATACAAACCATGTAATATTATACACATGATGCGCTGTAGCTCGGACTACCAACTATTGTAGTCCATTTTATCCAGATATTATATTCCTACAACCTTACCTATTGTGTGGAGTATTATTTCTCGAACCGTTCTTAACTGGGAACAACAATGACAAGAAACGGTGACTCTTGTATTACACTTTTGGCACAGACGGAAGGAAACAATTAAATCAGCAAAAGATACAAAAAACGAAAAAAAAACACGTACACGAGCACGCGCGCGCACGCACGCGCGCACGCACGCACACGCGCGCACACACACGCACAAACACACACACACGCTGAGAAACGAATACAATCGTATATGGCTTGTGTTGGTGCCTCACAAAATGAAAATGATACAGCGCTCGCTTCCCGCCAAATGTACGTTCTGTGAGCCAGCTCAATCGTTCCGCGAATATTTATTATGTTTTTTTGGATCAGTTTGCTACGTCCTCTGTGCTGTTCTGTTCAGAATTGATTGTAAGTTCTGTTGTTGTTGTGGAATTCACTCCAACTAAGTTAATTCAATTCTTGCCTACGTATCTTGGGTGGTTTGTTACAGTGGATCTTCTTACATCCCGAGGCGTTCCTGAGATAGGGGAACAGGGCCTCCTGGCCGGCGTTAATTGCAAAGCTCTTCAAGAAGCTCACCACTATAGGGATTATAGTGTCGTTCCCCACCTATTTGGCCAGACTACTGTCACTAGAGCCTGATCGATGGGAATATATAGTGTCGTTCCCCACCTATTTGGCCAGACTACTGTCACTAGAGCCTGATCGATGGGAAATAGCTCCTATAACAAGTACGGAAATTGAACCAATGTCCAAACATCTGACATCTACATTTTAAATAACTTTACCATAGTATCGGCTCAAATATACCAGTAAATCTCGTGCCTGCATCCCAAGTTAGCTCCAGTCGTCTCGACTGGTAGTCTGTCCACCCGTCCAAGGTACATCGGGAAGAGATGGTGAGACTAGGCAGATGTTCAGCACATTGCCTTTCTCACTATAATCCAAATACAGCGCATGCTACATCCCCGAGACCAAAAATCGTCAGAATATATCGTGATCATCGTTTGCAATGGTCAACTAACGCCATGTTTTCAGAAATGTACATTTGAAACACCTTTATATTTTTCGTTTCATGTACATTTGTTGTTATTATACAAAAATGAAAACATGTTAAATACATGATACACTATTTCATAACTGTGTTATTACGGTTATCTACTAAGAACACACTAATAGGATATGTCTGCAGTAGAATATCTACACGTTTCAATTGACAGCGCAGAATATGTATTCAATAAAATAACAGACTGAGGTACCACCTATTCAACAAATTGAAGATAGGGTGTACCGACGAATGCCCGTGCGGTACTGGTAAAATGACCACTGAACATCTGCTACAGAACTGCCCGACATACGAGGATCAGAGAGAGCAGATGTGGCCATTGCCAGTGGAACTGCAAGACAAGCTCTATGGCAGTGGCGAGAGCCTCAGGATGACCGCCGCTTTTTTCGAAAAAATAATGGTTACTGTCTGACTGCGTACGCAGAAGAAGAAGAAGAAGTATTCAATAAATGTGCATAAAATACAAGATAACATAACCTCCATCATGAGTGATCATCCGATATGTTTCCCCTTGTTTTCATGATTTATAATGTTTACTTAACTTTATTTAATTGCATGTCTGTAATAGAGTTCATAACTGTTATTTCATCTGCAAGAATGTTGACATTATGATTAATAAACATTTCAAAAGCACATTATTTGAAGGAGAGAGAGAAGCAAGACAATTCAACACATCATTGTCTGGCATGATTGTGCGAACAAGGCGTAACCTCCACCACGAGTGCTCATCCGATATGGAATCAAAGTAGGAGCTACTTGAAAGGAAAGGGAAACAATCCGAGAACACTTGTCTGATGTTAATAGAAAGTTTCGTGACGCCCTCTTTCAAGTAGCGCCCATGGCAGGTTCCATAACCACTGTATCTTAAATATGCAACTGACTGTCACATAGCCTGTTTCCAGGACGCCTGGCGCGGAAGGCAGGTGAAATGTTGATGAGTATGTTCCATCTGACGTTCTTGTTACTCTTCGCTTCACTGCGTTATTCTAAGAAACGACGGAACTGAACTCCAGGAGAACGGTAAATGTACTATTTATTTTAGCAACTGGTAAACGGAGTAGATACTGATAGTTCTTGTAGCTCATTGGTTGTGCACACTCCTGTGCCGTCCTCTGAGAGTTCGTTGGTGTTAAAAACCAGGCTGAATTCAAACATTTGTAACATTATGACTGTCAGATCATTGATTTCAATGTCATCATTCAAGAGATGTTAATTGATTGACTTCGAAATAGGGCTGTCTTAATATTCAAAATCGTTACCCAGGGTGCCTTCGACGCCAGGATATCAGCCCTTTCATTGGCGCAAACTTCTGCATGACAAGAATATTAGATTCACACAAGTCTCAGATTGTTTAAGGTCAGCGTATTCGTTATTCTATGGCGTGCTTGTTGAAAAACCTTTTTCCAGTTGAAACTAAAAATATCAGACTTTTATGCGCTATCCGGAAAAAACAAATTTAGAAAAATAATGCAATTCCTATTCAGTACACCACATACCTACCCTTCCTCCACCCACTTCACGCCAAATAAACCCCCTCCCCCCCCCCCCCACCTCCCTACCAACCGCACACGGCCAAGGAAGCTGCTGGAATCGAAATATTGAAATAGTAAAAACCACATACTGTGGATAGCCTTCGGCTACTTGGCAGGAGGCACATACTGACCTATATAAATACCAATATCCTAAGTAAGTACTCACAGTAAGCACCTGTAGCAGTTGTATCGCATTAAATCGAAGATTTTGAGCTGAAATGTTCGTCAAGTTCTGATACGCTCACCATAACATACCAAACACACAAGCAAATTGGCTGCATAAAACCAATTACTTAAAGTCAGAAAGAAGATTTTTTAAAATTCAAGCAAAAGATAAATGCTCGGAAACAGAGTCAATTAAGAGCCAGCTACGGAGAAGAAGATAAAACAGAAGCGATGATTATATGTACAACTAACTTGGACACCGACTTTTGGCATCAGTCGAGTTGGGCAGGAATGAACCAGTGTAGGAATGTCGAACTGGTGAAGATCAAAATGCACATGTAGGACAGAGGATAGGATCTGGCATAGCTGTAGTGGTTGACGTGTCTTTGGAGAAATGGAGAAGGCTACATAGGAGCGAGAAGATGACGCGTGTAAGTAAGCGTCTAAGCTCTCATGGGTAATAAAGCCACTGGCTAATTGACTGGTTGAAATTACATCTGTTCTCACAGCTAGAAACAACAAAAATGTGACAGCCACCTTGTACTTGTCTTCCTAAGTTTATGTGTTTGTGGTATTTATACAAAGGTGTCGTCTGAGAACATAATATGTTTAATATGCCTTTAACTATGCATTAAATGTTTGCATGGAGCAGTGCGAATATTTATCTATTCTTAATACTGCATTGTATGTGTTATCACTTAAAACACTTGGTTCACAATAATATCAGGACAATGGTAAACAGTGGTAAGACTGTTTTCACTAGCAGGTAAAGCAAATGATATTTACTAAGATAGAGTGCACTGTCTACCTAGCCGAATGATATTGGTCGAATCACTGATCAATGCAAGATATGTTTTCTATTGCAAACGGCTCTGTAGCCGACCCAGCTTAAAAAATCAGGTACCATAGCAAGTTTGTGAAGTAATGACGTCAGGTGGTATAGTACCACTAGTTTGCCGTTGGTCAAGAAAACACAGGCCTAAACACAAGGTTCCCAATATGCCACATGTCGTGTACATGAGATCTTTCCATTTTTTTTAATTAGTAAGAAAAACTTAAGATGGTGTAAGAAAACACCATAATCCAAACACGTCAATTCCCATTGAAGCACATATCTTCAATAAATGCCCGCAAGCCTTTGTGTCATGTGATATGCAGCCCAGCTCCTTAGCTCGTCATGTTTGCCACTTTGAAGTCTGCCTGACGTTCTCTGTAACATTTTGTTGTTTAAATCGCCCATTTCATCTTGGGGATTTGAAAGCAGATACGGCCATGTAATGCTATAAATTATGGCTTCTCTGTGTGTCTTTTCCAACACCTGCGACTTCTTCTCATCATCAGTTTAATTTAAATGTCTTTTTTCTAGCCAAAAATTCGGCATTAGTTATCTTATATGGTTTAATCAAAAGCCATCTATTTCGATTATTGATCTGGCAGACAAATGTATGATGCCGTTCAGAAAGACATAGAAACACTATGATGCGATAAAAAACTGGCGACCTGTAATAGGGGTAGCTGTAGTGGTGGTTCTGAACTCCTCTTGGGTTGAGAATGTGAAACATCATCGAAAGCTGTTTTCTTTGTACTATATTATATAATGTATTAAATGTGGACAGTATGACGTGTAAACCTTTGGCACGTGTTCTTGGTGTAAAAGATGCTAAGTCCAAGCTACTGCGCCGCATCAATATATGTATTTCGTCATCCCTATCGATTTTTGCTGCAGGTACTGTTCATATTACCCGATCTTCTTCAGGTTAGCCTTGAAATATGTATCATGCCCCTGCAAACATTTGGCACTGAAGAGGAGAATAACTCATGCCCCTGCTAACATTTGGCACTATCTTCTACAGATCCGCGTCCATTTCCTTTTTATGTTCAGCCTTGAAATATGGAGCATGTCCCATGCCAACATTATGTACATTCCTCTACATATCCTTGTCCCTCCCTATTCTTAAGCCAACTTAAAAAACTAGCCCCTAAAGTGACCTTTGATCAAGCCTTTCAATGTAATCAGCTTGAATCTGTGGCGTATGGACATTGTTCGATCGTCACACCCATGCGCATCTCCCCGCGCCTGTGGTACCCTGCCATCCAGTAGCAGGAGACTACGGGCAATATTTGTCTAGTGTTTGTAAAACGCACAAACTAACATCAGATGAAGACTACTACAAGCAGTTGGTAAAGTTGTACTTATCATAACTGGCTCATTATTCAACAACTCAAAATTAGTTTGTTTAATTAAAATGTAAAATCAGTATTGTTGTACAGAGCAGAATTTGGACATGGACAAAGGCAAAACAGAGCAAATTCCAGTCGTTTGTTCATACATGCAAAATAATGAGTATAGGATGGCAAGACATGATGAGGAATGAAGAGCGATGGGCAAGGAACAAACAATAGCCAACGGAGAAACAGCTCAAACGTAGGAAATGGGGTTGGATAGGACACACACTACGAAAAGCACTATCAAACGGAGACAGACATGCCCTGACACGGACTCTACAGGGAAAGAGGAAGACCACAAAACCCCAGTGAAGAGACTGAAAATGAATTTCAGTCCCTGGATCCCATCTGGAGAGAGACAGGTAGTGCAGTTCAAGATCGAACTTGTTGCCTACGCACGGAAAGGAGTGACGGACATTAATTTGTTGATTGATATACAAAAGTGAGTGGAAGTAGATCCGCCATTGATCTTAGTGCAAACAACCGTCAATGATTGGGTGTAGATCCGCCTTTGATCCTAGTGATAACAATCGTCAATACAAAACCTTGTCAGCTCTATGTGGATCAAAGGCTGGCGTTTTGTGGCATAAAGTTATTGAAGGGTGGGGAAAATAGCCAGATGCTTAGCCATTAGCCGCCATTTTCGACATGCCTGACAAGTTACAGTGTTACTATTCTGTTATCCCTTTTAGGGCCCCAATAACACTCAGATGTTGATCCTAGTTGGTGTCTCCATATAGATAATCTGAAGTCTTCCGCAATTAACTTGTATAAATATAAGACAGACTCTGTGCCACTCCGGAAGATTTGAGTTATCATTGTCCGTCATTATCGGTGAGGTTTAGAGTATACCATTTCAATGTCTGCTTGCTAGATATTGCTGTCTCAGGTTGTCTCATCAACTGCTGTCCATGAATTCCAGATACCTTTGACAGTCTATACTTACGTTCTTCTCCATATTGTCCTTTGTCTTCAACTTTTCTTTTGTTATCGGTGGTTCCCGTCGAGCAAACTGTAATTATATGTTGTAGTTGTTGGCTGAGCTATTGATTGGCTTTGTATTTTAGGTAATGTCATATTCCATTGAAGCATTTAATTGCACTGTATTCATACTCATTAATCATTCATGGAGAAAGTAGCAGGGACTTCAGTAATTGACGGTCTTCCGGTTTATTGATTCCCTAATGCGATATTTCTAATAACAAAATGGAAGATATTTCATAATCAGCTTAGATGTGTGGGATCTATTCCCGATTTGCAGAAAATTAAATATAATGTCAGAGATGTAGTAGTCTTGTCACAGTGAGATTTCTGCCACGCTGGGTATCAAGGTAAAATTAACGTTAATATTAGAGTTTGGCACGACACAACTATTGCCATTAAAGCAGTCCCTCACAAAATTTCCATTGCTTGAGGATTACGTGCATGTTTAGGTATATCCACTGACACGTCTCGCAGGCTATGAAAAGAAAAGAACTCTACAATCAGAGTCGAATGATTCCCGATAAATGACAGTTAAATCCTAGACGGTTAAGTCAGTTGCGTTGCTCAGGTGCGAGGATGTAGTTTTACACCTGAGGCGTCAGCCCGTCTAGGTGTGGGTATAGTGTCCTATCCCGTCGATATATTCCGAACTGTCAGTGTGGTACGAAACCAGGGAAAACAAGTTCCGAAAACCAATGCTCCAAACCTCTATTTTGACTACCGGTTCAAAACACTTGGGGAACAAACTCCGACTGTGACCGCAGCTGGTTGTCTCTTTTAGGTGAATAGTAGGCGCATCTACCCAACCCCTTATTCTCACCCCCCCCCCCCCCCCCCACCCCTTCCCACTTTCCCAAGTAGAACAAGAAACAAATCACACTTACCGAAATTATACTACGGGTACGTTATTATTTATTTAACAGAGGTTAAGAAAGTATGGCGTCTGGTGGAACAATGAGACCACACGCGAAGGCAGTATTAGTTTGACTCATTTTATTGGGAGATACATATTTCTATGAGATAGTATGGACAATTAGTTTCAGAAATGTCTTAGACATTCCGGAAACAGATGGGCGCTAAGTTTAAGCTTCATTAGAAAACAGCAAATGCAATCGTTTGGCCACATATCGCGACAGCAACACAGCAGCGTCCCACATATGGTTCTATCACTTAAACACAGCGGTATTAGAGATAGAGGCCGACTTCGCAAAATATGGATTGACGGAGTATCCGAGGCAGCAAGTTCCACGTTATATGATGCGCACACCAAGGTGCTGTCGAAAACTCACTTATACACCTGACGCCAAAAGGCAAACCAGGATCCGAAAATAGATAGATGTCCTAGACATAGGTCTCGATTTTTCGCCAGGGTATTACCACATTCTGCAGGAATGCCCAATCTATAGGGAAATGAGATGCTAGACCTGCCCCAAGGGTGCGGACCTGAGACAAAAGCTGTGGGGCAGTCGCTCCGTCCTAGTGAAAACTACAGACTTCATCATGGCGACTGGCCTGCAGATATGGCATGACCTAAAGATCCTGAATGCAAAGAAGAAATAGAAAGTATCAGCTATAGACCTTCCCATCCACTCTTGTATTTTGTCCTCCAATCTATTTGATGGTCCTCCTTTCCACGTTTCCCAGGAAAAGTGCCTTACAAGACGTTCTTGGTCAGCCACACCGATCGTGATATATGTCCATACCATGTCAATTTTTTGTGTATTTACTATAGTCAATAAGTTGTTATAATGATCTAACTCTTTAATAACAATTTCAAGAATACTTTCGTTTGAAAATCGATCCAAATGTGAAATGCCAAAAATTCTTCGCAATTATCTCCTTTCCTTTGCACACATTTTACGTTCTAGGGCAGCCGTCAGAGTCCAAGTCTCACACGCGAAGATGGATACCGAAGTGACCAGTGTATACATTAAAGTCAGCTTCGATTTAAGGCTAATGTTATTATTTTTTCAGATTATTCGCAGTCCGGTCAGTGCGACCATGGCCGCAGTCCGGTCAGTGCGACCATGGCCATCGCAGTTCTTGACTGGATCTCCGCGATAGATCCCTCCGCATTCATTCATGCTCCCAGATATTTGAACCACATCATACTTTTCAGAAGTTCACAAATCGGGTTTAAAATGCCCACCGGGGAGTTAACCACGATCTTCCTCTTCTCTGCACTGATTTCCATTCCAAATTTCGCTGCAGAATTATCCAGGTTCGCGACTAGCCGTGCAAGTTCAGGCTCTGTTCCAGCCAGACGGGTAATGTCATCTGCAAACCGGAGATTTGTGAGTATGAATCCATCTATACTGATCGTCCCTACGTGTTCATTCAATGTTTCTTACATAATGCGTTCTAGAAAGACATTGAAAAGTGTCAGAGATAGCATGAATGCTGGTTTTTTAAGATAATATGGACATTTACTTTAAGAAGATTGTATGGAAATTTACTGTGTTGTGAGATATCATTGACATTTACTGTCGTATAAGATATCATGGACATTTACTATGTTATGAGAAAAAGGCGCGGTGCCGAATATGTTCGATGCCTGCCTGCCGACAAGGAGGGCAGCGGATCGAATCTACGGCAAGACATATGTTGTTTTTCTTTTTGGGTGTAAAATAAACAAACATAGCCAGCACACTACGTGACGACAACAGTGGCGTAGCAGCCTGTAGTCCTCGAACCCCTTGACTACCTTACCCCAGAAATGGGAATACAGTCGCATGACATTTGCTATGTTATGAGATAGCACGGACAATTTAGTGCGGTATGAGATAGCATGGACAATTAAGTATGGTATGTGATTGCATGGACAATTAAGTATGGTATGAGATAGCATGGACAATTAAGTATGGTATGTGATTGCATGGGCATTTACTATTTTGAGATAACATGTGCATTTATTTTATGATTTAGCATTGTCAGTTATTAAGTTATTATATAGTATGAACAGTTACTATGTTATGATATAGCATGAACAGTTACTAAGTTATGATATAGCATGTACAGTTACTAAGTTATGATATAGTATCTGGAGTTACTAAGTTATGATATAGCATGTACAGTTACTAAGTTATGATATAGCATCTAGAGTTACTAAGTTATGATATAGCATGTACAGTTACTAAGTTATGATATAGCATGTACAGTTACTAAGTTATGATATAGCATGTACAGTTACTAAGCTATGATATAGTATGTACAGTTACTAAGTTATGATATAGCATGTACAGTTACTAAGTTATGATATAACATGTACAATTTTCATGGCTTAGAACACTACATGAGCCCCACATCTTGAACCCAGTCCATTCAGCAATCTTGGAGATTTGTGAACGTCTATGCCTTTAACTATGCACAAATCATGACTGAGAGTTATATATATCCTCAGTTTTAGTTCCTGTTAACGGCAATTATTTTCTAATGTAACTTTAATCACAAGATACATTTCAATTGTATCTATTGAGGCCCATCGGATATTTATATTGTCTCTCTCTCTCTCAACGTAATGCTACAAACAAATTATTAATATTGCCAGATTAAATAAAGTAACTAAATGTCTCTCTCTTTCTCTCTCACACACATACATTACAATGATAATATATATATATATATATATATATATATATATATATATATATATATATATATATGTATATATATATATATTCATTTATACATGCATATATGTGGGGAGCGCAAACAAAGGAAAGATGTACTTAAGACTTAAGGTCTGTCGGCTCTACGAGAGACGCAGAGTAAGACTAAGGCCTTCGTCAATTCGAGGATAAACTGTGTGGCATACATCCGGGCATGACTAGAGGAGTCGACTTGGCTGCCGTTTCTATTCTCTACGTCGAGTAGAGAATGTTACCGAAAACTAAGCCACGGATTTATATAACCTGTACCGTCTTCATCCTACTCTAAGGTTCTGAAACCAGGTATATTCTGCAGAGCGATCAGAAACGCATTGACACCTTCCACAAGCGTAGCCAGAGGTGCATTCTTGGGATCCAATGGTACGCCTGGGACACAAATAGCTTGTCATCTAAGCGGTCTACCTACTTACCTGAGCGGCAGAAAGAGAAGCTTAGGACAAACCGTGAAGCTTATGTGTGAAATAGATGTGATTATTTGGGAGCGAACGACAAAGAAGAGAACTTCGCACAGAGCATTGGAATTCCATCTGCTCAAAAAACAAGAAATGATTTACCGGCTAAGCTAGCTGTGTCACACTGACATACTGACTGCTGGGAATGTTCGCGACATATTAGAAACCAGTAACTTTCCTAGATAAATTATATAGACATGCTAGTGGCGTCGGACAGACAAATACGTTTTTTAGATACACTCAACACCTTAAAAAACCATTAGAAGAAGAAGAAGAAGACGATAAGGAAGAAGAAGAAGAACAGAAGTGTCAGACACACAACTACGTTGTTTAGATACACTCAACACCTGAAAGCATGTAACGAAGAAGAACAAGAAGAAGAAGAATAATAATAAGAAGAAGAAGAAGAAGAAAAAGAATTAGACAAATAAAAAGAAAGAAGAATAAGGTCTACATCTAGTCATATCATTGTCATCATATTGGTGGCTCGTTTGAACAGAATTGGCTTCTGTAGCCTTCGAAGACTATTATAAAGGTGACTTTCATAGAATTGGTGACATCACGTACAAGCAATGATTTTAACACCACCTCTGCAGTTTCTTGGATTTAAGCGTCCCGTAACGGGCCATCTTTAGTGGTGACCTTATCCTTCACTTTGAGAGAAAAAGTAAATCATCATATGAGTTATGTGTCGTCATACACTACCTCTGCATAATTATCATACACAAGCAGTATCATTCTACGTCTGTTGGACACAACTCTACCGTAGTACTAAAGGTATCAATATGTGGATAGCGACTACACTCTTTCTGGCGAAATCACAAAAAGAAAAAGTGCAGTGACGCGCAACAATCTACATTTGCAATACATCCCGCTTTAGTTGTACAGAACCTCAAAAGTTATATCCCACTAAAGTTGTACAGAATCTCAAAAGTCACATTCCACTTAAGTTGTACAGAACCTCAAAAGTTCCATCCCTCTAAAGTTGTACAGAACCTCAAAAGTCACATGCCACTAAAGTTGTACAGAACCTCAAAAGTCATATCCCACTAAAGTTGTACAGAAACTCAAAAGTCACATTAAATTTAAATCGCGCACTACCTCAAAAATCACATTCTACTGTTTCTGTTTCTAAGAATCGGCGTCACTGCATTTCGGACATACCTATAGGTCCTCAGTCTCTCTCTCAGCAAATGCGGCAGTATCTGAATGCTGATGGTCTCTGTAGCTCGCTGGTACACACTCTCCTGCTACGTCTTCTCATGCGCCCCAGCCCGGTCGAACCTCGATTGATGTCGAAACTTAACATTCTACTAAAGCCGTGTACTACCTCAGAAGTCACATTCTACTAAAGCCGTGTACTACCTCAGATGTGATATTCTACAAAAGCCTTGTACTACCTCAGAAGTGACATTCTACCAATGCCGTGTACTACCTCAGAAGTCATATTCTACTAAAGCCCCCCTCCCACCTCGCAATCTCTCATGTGCGATTGTTGTTGATGCTGTTCTAGTAGGATTACTCTTTTGCACGACCTAACAAAAGTGTAAAGTTGCGAGTTACAGTAGCTTCACTCACATCCCGAGCATGCTGATGAAGATCAACCGAGACACTCCATGCGGATGTGCTATGTTTGGCTTCATTTGCGTGTCGCTAAATACTATGGGGATCACGTCGATCCCTCACCTTGTTAGCCAGGCTGCCATGAAAACAACCCGTGTTACTAGGTTGGTTAGTTTATAATGCCCACAATGGAAAGGACGGAACTTGTGACAGCTTGTTGTAGCTTCCACGACAAACCGATCGTGCTGATGAAGTGGACCGATGCCCACCAGGCGGTTGTGTAATGCTTGACTTCATCTGCGTGTCACTCACTACAACGGGATCACGTCGAACATCACCTTGCTAGACAGACTGTTGTCCTCGACAACAGCTCGTTTCCGGGACACCGAATGAAGAGGTCAGGTGAGGGTCTTGGCCAGTACATTTCTCCTGACCATGGCTTACATTGTCTGATCAGTGTGTTTTGCCTTACCAGACGTTAGCCTCATCCTCCCAGGTCTGCTAGGAAGCCGAGGTGAAGGTCTTGGCCAGTATGTTTTGCCTGGTCCTGACACACATGTCTGATCTGTATGTTTTGCCTGACCAGACGTTAGTCTTCTTAATCCCTCCCCATCTCATTTGCAGTAACATTAAAATGTGTGGCGCTATGATTTGATCGTCCGGTCAGTTTATGGTCATATTTGTCATCATTTAACTGACGCTGTTCCCATCTCTGATTGCGGTGGGGAACTAACTATAATTATAGTTAAGGGGAAGCTAGTGCAACAGTTTACGGTATTCAAGTACAGAAAATCTTTGTAATAAGTATAATGGAAATGTTTAATATATTTCGGCAGTTACTAGCAGCCGAAGCTGTGAAGTCATTCTTTCAGTGTTTTGCGGAACTATCAGTGTTTCGTGGATCAGAATCTTGGAAATGACTTAAGAACCAGCAAAATGACTTGCAATAAAAGACAACGCACTTGGTACAGCATTTTAAAAATGACATGCAGCAAAAAAACAGAACTGATGCAACTACAGAAACACTTGTTTTTAGCATTAAACAAATGTAATTCAACTACACCTGCAGCAACAAACATGTCTTCTCTGATAGACAGTTACAAAATAAATGGAACAAATCTTAGTGAAAAACAATATTACACAAGGTTTTTACTAGAACAAATGCAATTAAAAGAATGGGCCTACATAGACACACATAATGCTTTGAAGTGAGGAGAATATGTGACACCAAAAGACAAAGTAAAAGACACGGGGAAAAAAGAAAGCAGCGGATAAGGACAGACGCAAAAAGATGAACAATAAGAATAAGTAATAATTCAATTATCACAAAAGCAACGATTAGAGAAGTGATCGTTGAAGATAAAAGTGATAACTCTTCATTAACACAGGATAATGATAAATGGGTTGCCTTCCTGGGCTCACCTTGGTTACAGGTCACCCTGACAAAGCTTCACTGCTCCTACTTCCCCTTACAACCGCTTCACTTCTAGTTAACAGCCAAATTGTAAGCTGCCAAGACAGGTACACGACCTGACCGTGACCCATGGCGCAATTAACCTATCAATCACAGTGATCTATAGTTCAGCGTGTCTTCGCAATTTCGTATTTGTGTGTATATTTATGTACGAGTATGTGTGTATTTGCGTCTGTTTGTGTGTTTCGAGATGTATAAATGCCTAGATGCTTCGTTCTTTATACATGGACGATATGTTATGAATAGTATAGTGGTTTATACATAGATTTATGTTATGAATAGCATATACTGTATTTACGTACACTGAATGTGCCCATTATAAATAACACTTCTTACGTCTTTCTTTGTTATAACAAATAATTTTATTTTAATTTTATAATAAAGAAACTCAAAACTGCAGAAATTGGTTGGCGGTTCTAAAAACGTTTGGCAAAAGACATGATATTTGCATTTGTTGTTACAATTAACCTATTTACTCAAATAGCTTTAAGTCAAGTGAGGTGGCGATCCTAATCAAAATAAACCCAGATAACCTTCTTGGTTAAGTCGTTAACCTATTTCTTTTGTTTCTGCTTTGACATTTTTTTAATGGCAGAATTTATGAGATGTAGATCGCGTACACCTAGCAGCACAGGTACCGGGATAGACCCACGATCCCCATCCCTTCCAGTCTGTAAATGGGTACCTTACTTATTGCTAGAACGGTTGATTAGCGCAGTAGTAGAACACTCGTTTGTCATAGCAAAGGCACGAGGTTCAACTCCCACTACCGCAGCTCCAGTCAACCCAGCTGTAAATGGGTACCTGAGTTACGGTTAGAGAAGGCAAAGGCAGTGAGGAAGGGGACTGGCAACCGCACCTTACAAGCTGAAGCTTAGTATACTGAAGCCTCTAACAATTAATTTCTGATCGGCGGTTAAGTGCTGAAGGACTTACTTGTTTTCTACTTATTGTTAGTGAAAACAAGACAGCGAAGAAATGAACTGGTCACCCTACTTCGGAAAAGATATGGACACTTTCGACAATGAAGTCTCTAGCACACTTCATCATCGATGACAGTGGCTATAATGCAGTTAATTTAACCTTTGTGCTAGCTGACATTTACATATATTGTACCGTGATATTTAGTCATTCTCTGTATTACCTTGAAATCGTTCGCCTGTCCTCCACAGTACACAATCTCGATATAGACAAATAAACTCACTGATGTACAGTCAGGAATAAACATGTAGTCCGCATTTGTATTCCAGTTTGGTCCCTTCAGCTGTTAGTCCCCAAAGGATAACATATTATATGAATCCCAGACACCAGTTGCAGAACCCCACAGTTCACAAGTTCAATTATTAAACACAAACTGCACTTGAAGCATGCACCACGCTGCCACGGTGTAGAGCGGCAGGGTAGTCGGATAACCTGAAAACATCTCCACAGCTGGCGGAAAGCGCAGAAATTACGCTCGTTCCTAGGCCAGGTAAATTGTAGTAACGCGTCGACCTGGCGACCAATGTACGCGCTGCGGCAGGCAATGCCCGACATTTGTTCAGTTCGGCGGACAAATCCTCTCGTTGTGGGCCAGCGAACAGGGAAACCCGTGAACGAAGACAATACCGCACAAAAGCGATACGTTTTAAGTTTTCTCTATTTAATTCTCTTGTTTTCTAGAGTTTCAAATTCGTTTTGGCGAAGGTAAGCACCTTTTAACCATAGTCATGTTAGTTATATTACAGCGATTGCGTAATCCAAAAATAGTGCACAGGAAGGCCCAAACGGTTGTGTAACGCTGTTAAGCATTTGGCCCTGCAAGGGGACTGCAATCCGAGCCAAAATCAGTGTCATTTCTCTGGCGTGATGGTTCACAAATAAACGGTGAAGAGATGTTAGAAACGTCACTGTACGAGACAAGTTTGTATTTTGTAAGGTGGGCTGACCAATTTCCTTCCAAGCTGCCTTATCTTCTCCAACTACAGGTCTAGTATCCGTTTACAATTGGATAGACTGAAAGCATGTCGAGATCGCGGTCAGAGCATGGCCCTATGGCAGCGATGGAGTACTACATCCGTTGTGCTACTCGGGTGCCCTGCTTGTTAGTACATTCTATTGAAAGCTTCCATCCAAATCTCCCGCTTTTGAGTCGGCTTTTAGGTTATCACTTTATCATTGGTATGCATGCTTAATATGCAAAGACGCCTAGCGCATCGGCCGCTCATCTCCAGCTAGCTTGCCGTAATTATGTTTATCATTTTTGATTCAGCATATTGAATATATGATACATATACATGTACTAGTGCGAGAGGGCAAACAAACAGTAACATTTCATCTTTAAATATGTCGGCTCTATGAAAAGAGCAATACAAAGATTAAAGCTGCAGATTAGTTAGTAGCCCTCTCAGTCGTTACTGGCTACACGATGATAAGACCTTGCAGGGAATGTCCACAATGAGTAGGTTACTCTTTTGCGCGCCCTGAAAAGGACGTTAAGTATCGGGTTGCAGTAGCTTTCCTCGCATCCGAGGGTGCTGATGAAGGTGGACCGGGGACCTCCAGATGGTTGTGCTATGCTTGGCTATATATGCGTATTGCTCACTACAACGGAGATCACGTCGATCCCTTACCTCGTTAGCCAGGCTACTGTGAAAACAGTCCGTTTCAAGGGGGACCTTCTAAAAAGCCGAGGTGAGGATCTTGGCCAGTATGTTTTGCCTGACACTGACTAACATGTCTGATCAGTATGTTCTGAACAGACGTTAGTCTTTCTCTCCAACCTTGCAGTGGTAAATATACTCCCTACTTAGCATTTTTATTTTCTTTCTCATTGCGGCGTTGTCGTTTTACTTCTTTGTGTTGCATGAGCTTCTTTTCAGCTAACGAGAGGCGACCCTTTAGGGTACATCTCCACTTTGATCGGTCTGCAGCTTCGTCGTCTCTGGATGTCAGACGTATGTCCAGTGTCTTCGTATAATGCTTACACACATATTTGAACCTCAACTGTGGTCGACCCACTATTGTGTTGCTATTTTTCAACGGTCTATAGAGGACTTTTGGAATGTAATCATCTTCTATGCGACTAACATGGCCAACCATCGTAGTCTTTGCTGTCTAAGGATAGTGTACATGCTTGGGACACTGGCACGACAGTACGCCTTTGTCTAAGGATAGTGTACATGCTTGGGACACTGGCACGACAGTGCGCCTCTGTCTAAGGATAGTGTACATGCTTGGGACACTGGCACGACAGTGCGCCTCTGTCTAAGGATAGTGTACATGCTTGGGACACTGGCACGACAGTACGCCTTTGTCTAAGGATAGTGTACATGCTTGGGACACTGGCACGACAGTGCGCCTCTGTCTAAGGATAGTGTACATGCTTGGGACACTGGCACGACAGTGCGCCTCTGTATTTGTCACTCTGTATCTCCGTGTAATTTCATGAATGGATCGCAATCGCATGTGCTCTTGTTTGGCATAAGTTTTCAGTCTCGCTGCCATATAGAAGCGTGCTGACGACACATATATATTAGACAATGACCTTTTTTGTAATTGTGAGGTTCTGGTTTTCCCGAGCACGCTTTGTGAGGGTAGCAAATATAGCAGCCGCTCTGCCAATGCGACGGTCTATTTCTAGGTCTAGAGAGTGTTTGACGTTGATGAGGGACACTTGGCATAAGAATTGGTGCAAAACTGCAAGTTGACAATTAGCGATGCTAACAGTTGGCGTGGCGTCTACTTCCTCTCCCAGCACATTTGTTATACTTTCTAAGACTTTTGTGAAACCAAAACCATTGCAAGCTTGTGAGAAGCTTTCTATCAAGTTCTGAAGTTTCTTCTGACAGTAGGTGACAATTCCAGCATCGTCAGGAAAAGCAAGTTCCTGATAGTGATCACCGATCTGCGTTTTAATTTTGAACCTGACAAAGTTAGAAATCTGAAATCTGAAACCATCTGAAATAGTGTTAAGGCAGATTTCTTCATTTGCGTTAACAAATGCATTCTTCAGTAACAGAGCAAAGAAGAATCCGAGTAGTGTGGGGGCCAGAACACAGCCCTGCTTAATACTACTGTGAATATCAAATGTTTCTCATACAGTACCATCAAATGTAAGTGTTCCTTTTCATGCCTTCTTGTAACGATATAATTAGTCATAGCACAGCGCTTCTGCAACTTATTTTAGAGAGAAATTTAAAGAGTCCATACCTACTAACCAAATCAAATGGCTTTGGATCCTGGATAACAGGCTGCAGCAGGGCAGACTGGCTAAAGAGAAGGGATCGAAGAGGGAATGCTAGCCTGGTACTCAAAAAATATATCATGAAGTCGGATGTGTTGGACCGAAAAGTGCACATATTGCATTCAAGCTGTAAACTACAACACCAAGCATTCCGTTCTCTAGACTACATTCTGCTACTTAAGACTTTTCAGGGTTTGGTAGCGGGAGTTTGAGAACGAATGAAGCCAAGCCAAACCAAGCCAAATGGCTTTGTCGGGTCAAAGAAAGCGATATAAAAGTGATGATTCTGTTCACATGACTTTCCTGAAATTGCCGAAAAGAAAAGAAACATGTCGATCGTTGACGCTCCAGACCTGAATAGACAATACGACTCCAGATACGCATCCCCAGTCAATTTGTGTAGCCTAAGCTGTAAAAAGATTACTGAATATTGAATGTCGATACAAACACATTTAGAAAATGGCTCAGTGACCGGTCCAGGACAAAAGCAAAACGATACTTATGGTACAATCACAAGACGTTCGCCAAGGACAAATAACGAACAAAAACAACTAACGTGTCAAAGCAAACAAAAACTAGACATTATGTAAATTGAGTGGGTTAAGTTCGTCGCTATAACAGTAAGTACCATGACATTGTGTGGCACGGCATGCCATTTATAAAATAGCATGGGGCAATCAAGGAACGGTCAATATGATTATTGACAGAGAAAACAGACAAAACATGAACACAAAACAGAAAACAATAGACCACCTAAAAACCAATATCACAAATTACAAAGGAAAGAATATATATATATATATATATATTGATGAATCAATAATACTACGATGAGAGGGAAATATAAGAAGAAAAAATGGCGGTAAAGAAAGTCGAATGAGAAGAGGAGTGTATGTAATCGTTTGTAATCTAGTAAAATCAATAAATTTCAGGAAATACATAAGGAAAATCAAACTTTCCTCAAGCTGAACCCAGTGTCGATCATCGGAGAAGCAGGACGTGATGCCAGTGACTCTAAATTCTACCTCGTCTTAGTACCAAGAACTATTCAAGTACCTGGAGACAGAACAGGCGCAGTATTTGCAAATCTCATTGCTGTCAGCCATTACCTATATGTGTTTTTATCGACATTAAAGAAACAAAGTGACAACTTTAGCTAGACCAAACCATTGGAGATATTGCGATGAAAAGCCTAAGACAAATCTTCAGTTTTACTGGGGAGATTACGTTGACAGTCGCTGTTCTTATATCTCGAAGTGTACTGAAGATGGTGGTCTTGGATCCTCCTTGTTGTAGTGTAATGTGTATTTCTCTGATGGTTCACCACTATGGCCACGTTGAAGAATAATTCTTATCTCAACTTACCTGACCTGAGCAACTGACTCCACCATAGGATGTTGAGCTGTCCAGAGTTTCTTATCTCTCTCTATGTAATCGTCTTTCATAGCTTTTGTGTCTGTTATCACAGTATGTGTGGGGACGAGTCCAAAGTTATTTTGTTAGAGATTCAGTTATTTTTGTCCATTAGTTAGAAATATTTATTATGTCTTAACTAAAGTCTTGTTCATTCCTAATCTGTTGCCTCTTGAGACTGAATAGGTTGTTGGATGCTTCGTTTTATCGACTGTTTGCTCCAAACAAAGACTACGACTGAACACCCCCCCCCCCCCCTTTCCCCATGCATGTTGGAAGGCTATTCTCGTCTGGGATAGTATGCTAGAGTGGTTTGCCGGGGTCTGTGTGTATGACAAGGACAAGAATAGCACCCCTGCCCCACAGAGAGCATGTCGTAGGAGGCGACTAACTGTGTGACATGGAATAACACCAGCCAAGGTTAGGGGGTTTGTTAAGAGCAGCATAGATGGCGCCTAACAGGCTTCGGGTCTACTAGAGTTTGAGTCTATTAACATGGACTCGCACATCAGTTAACCATCCTCCATAGTGGAGTAATAAACTGCACAAACCTAGCCCGCTAAGCAAGAAATCCTAGTCCTGGCTAGACCCAGCTCACACCAGAGATGGAACCTGGACAGGGGCTTATGCCCCTTTAAAAATACACGTAAAATAAGACTGAGACTATTCCGGTCTTTATTTCTGTCATCCACGTTGGCATCATATATTTAATGATATAACTAAGAACTTTTTTTTTCAAAGTGCATACAGCTCTGAAGATAAATTAAGAAAAAAAACCATATATACAATTTTTTTCTCTCGAACAAACCGCAAAGCTCTAAACTAATTCTAAAATCGACAAATCTGCACCGTGATGAGAGTCCTAACTATTTATGTATTAAATTTTATCAGCGGCTGGCGTAGAAAACACAGATAGAGAGAGACAGGATGTGTTCAAGACAAAGATTGGTTCATGAAATAATTTACTTAAACAGCTTATGGTTTGGGGTGGGGGAAGGGGAGCAGATGGACGTGTATTAACGTAATGTACACTAGATGGGCGAGACCAGTCCTAAAATATGAAGCTGCCATATAGAAGCGTGCTGACGACACATATATATTAGACAATGGCCTTTTTTGTAATTGTGAGGTTCTGGTTTTCCCGAGCACGCTTTGTGAGGGTAGCAAATATAGCAGCCGCTCTGCCAATGCGACGGTCTATTTCACATGGGAAACTAGCTAAACCAAAATTTCAGAAAATAAATTCAAAACCAAGCATTGTGAATCATAACCGTGGGCAAGAGGAGCACGTTCATTGGCGAGCTGGAAATAATTGCCCAACCAGCAACCAATGGAGGACAGAAAACACGTCAGGACTCAGCAAAAAAAGGTGAGAAATTTGGTAACCTGATAGACCACCAACGTACCAGAGAATAAGTGAGCTTGGAAGGGAAAGACTCCAAGTGGAGCAGCAATGTGACATCAGTGAAACAAAGTGCAGAATAGATCATATGAATGACACATCACAAGTAAAACCTATGCGCACTACACACGTTTCCCACCTGCCTGGAGAAAACAGCGATTCCCAGAGCTGATAGAAAACGTAATCAGCAATATTTTTAAAAAGCAGCAAGAGAAAAACAGAAAGAAAATCCCTTTTTGTAAAAACACATAGATAATCACTACCAAAGCAAAAATCTGGATCCATGCATCAGCATCAAATGCAACAAAAAAATGGAGGTGGGCGGATCTTTCTAAGCCGAACAAAACTGTACACAAAGACAGCTTTCAGTAGCGACTGGACAACTTTCAAGTAACTTTAGAGCGGAGGAAGATGCCTTGAAAACTGCAGCAGAAAAATACAAAGAGACTATTGGTTTTCTTGACAGACGCGCTTTCAGGGTGTGCGGTACCTAGGATTCAGAAAAACACAGACCTATAGGAACTAAGATACTTTATAAACTATATCACCGGCTCAAGGGGGTTTTCATACAGTTCTCATTCTCATTCAAATGTTTTTGACATTGAAGAGGATGACAGAATGTCAAAAGAAGGTGGAAAGCGACCTCAACATCATATATATATAACTTATGAATAGGTCAAGAGGTTTACCAAGGTCTAGATACAAGAACAAGTGGGAAGAAGAGCACACAGGTCATCAACAAATTGACGCATATTACCAGTTCATCAGAGTTGAGCAGGTAGTAATGGTTAGACTCAGCACAGGTCCCAACATATTGAGATACCATCTGCTTAACAGAGGTGAGTAGGTCGTAATGGTTAGACTCATCACAGGTCACAACATATTGAGATACCATCTGCTTAACAGAGGTGAGTAGGTGGTAATGGTTAGACTCATCACAGGTCACAACAGATTGAGATACCTTCTGCTTAACAGAGGTGAGTAGGTTGTAATGGTTAGACTCATCACAGGTCACAACAGATTGAGATACCTTCTGCTTAACAGAGGTGAGTAGGTGGTAATGGTTAGACTCATCACAGGTCACAACAGATTGAGATACCTTCTGCTTAACAGAGGTGAGTAGGTGGTAATGGTTAGACTCATCACAGGTCACAACAGATTGAGATACCTTCTGCTTAACAGAGGTGAGTAGGTGGTAATGGTTAGACTCATCACAGGTCACAACAGATTGAGATACCTTCTGCTTAACAGAGGTGAGTAGGTGGTAATGGTTAGACTCATCACAGGTCACAACAGATTGAGATACCTTCTGCTTAACAGTCTAAGAAAAGGAAACACAGAAGAATGGTTCTGCTGCACTGACAAAATGGCTGCTGAGCATCTGCTACAAAGGTGTCGAAAATCCGTTTGGCCACCACAATGTCATTCATGGGTAAGCTCTATGGAGATCCCCATAGTCTCATGCTAACAACTGTTTTCTTTAAATATGTTCAAGTTGACGTCTGAGAGCGGTCCAAGAAGATCGTCTCTGCCGTCATTCTGATGTTTGCTTTTGACACTTACTATATCTAACGTATCAAATCTGCCCTACCTGTATCGCAATTGAGATAATATCGTCAGCATACATATAGAACGTAGTTATGTTTTACCAATTGCCAGGTTCTCATTGTGTTGAAACCATCCTATTAGAGTCGATATGGCGTCTGGGCACAAGGCCAAGCCTACATCAAATGGATATTGAGCGAATCTACAGCCTCTCTCGTCCAGGGTGCAGTGATCGTTGTGGCAGCTGCTGTCCGGCTGACAGTATAGGACATCCCTGCACAAAGCGTGCCCATAGCAACACCTTCTCGTGGGTGGCCCTGTTGTTTAATGAGTTTGTTTTGAGTAAACCAACTACCTGGCTGTATACCAGGCGAGTGGCAGTTTGGGGCCCCTTAAAGTGATAGCGCAGAACCCATCAACGAGTATAATATGCTCTACTGTTACCAACCCAAATCCCATCCATGGGTTAATGGTCCTTCTCTTCTGTTATCTACAAAACTTTCTTTATCTTATCTACGAGAGCCCTATCAAATGATCCAATAATGGTAGAGGTACCTAGAGAAGATCCTGGACTAGTCCAGTGCCCCAGCTTCGGCGAGAGCACCGGGTGCCATGACATTGCACATGCCATCGGACTACACTCTGACTCTAAGGATTGGGCAGTGAAGTGAATCCATTGGATTTCATTGGAAAACGGATACCGTTGGGGTGTGAAAGTACGAGGGGCGAGGGCAAGGATGGGGTGGGGAGAGATTGTTAAGACATAGTTAGCAGGTCATGCTTTGCGTGAAGCCCATCTGATACCTAACCTCGTCGCAATTTGCGCAGCGAACCTCCCAATGGCCAAGGACGAGAATCACTAAGTCAAAGTTTAATATTACTGGAGTATAAAACAAGCCACTGAGCTGACCAAAATACTACATAACCATCAAATCCAAATATCCATCCTCCTAGAAACGGTACTACTACATAGACAAAGTAACATCATAGACTGCACGCTAAATTACGAGTAAGAGCGAATGCACAAGTGCCAGGGTATTATGACTCCGTGCAGGAATTATACTGAAGCCGTTGTAATCAACGATCCTGTGGATGATATTGACATAAAACAATAAAGGTATGAGACAAAGCTAACATAAAATATATACTACAAAACATTTACTGGCCTCCAACTTCAACAACGTGCCTACATGAATTGAAGTCTTTATTACATAAAAGTGTTCATGGAAAATGTCAGTGCCCATTTGCCAAATCTTGAACATCGTCAGTTGAAAATAAGAGGCCTAGAGGTCGAAGACCTGTGTGATGGTACCAAAAATGCACTACTTCAGAGTCTGAAAACCCTGCCAACTCTTTTGCATATAGTGCACGGTACTACCAGCGACCCAATCTAACACTTGTACATCGGCTGGCTTGGTAGAAAACATCATCACTAAAATTCTGGAAGAAGTTGGGTGCGATCATCGTGTTTTTATGACAATCATTGAAACAATTAGTGAGGGATAAGATCGTTCAGGGCAAACCGTAATGCAATTTAACAAATACTGATTAGGTCCATTGTGGTCGGGAAACTGATGCTGGATTTAGTCAAATAAGGAAAAATGATGACATCAATAAAACTTTCAAACAACTAGGTACCGCCATCTTAACAGTTGCAATGAAATGCATCCCACGGGGTACGTACAGGAAATATAAACCGCACTGGAACCCAGAGATGGCTGCAGTCGCAAAATAGAGACAATCGACCTTCCTGAAGGTAGAACAATTGTAAAATACCCTAAATACAACAGAATACAATAGATGGACAACCAAAGTAAGGTATATCACTAAACAAAACAAGCGGGAGACTTGGAGAGAAAATTGTAGTAAGCTGGATATTTAAAAAAATGAAATAAGGCGTGGAGACTGCTGAGTAACCTTTAAGGGAACAAGAGAAGGCCAACCTCAACATCTCTGATCAGAAAACAAACTGAAGACGAAATAGTATCAAACATCACATTTTACACCAAATTTAGTATTTAACCATGTATTCTAGAGTAAATAAAGCAAAACCAATAAAATTACTAGATAAAACAGTTTTAAAAGAACTACTTTAACATTGATTCAAACAACATAGCTGTTTTCAAAATTCACTCCAGTTCACAATGAAGAAACGTGCAAAGAAAATTAAGCACCAGGACCAGATGCAGTTAAAACGAGATGATAAGCAAATTAGGACCAAATGCACTTTTAAAGTTTATTAACAGAACATGGAATGACGGACAGCTACTATTAATTTGAATTCAAGCAACTACTAAACCGAAATTAGGGACAGTACAAAAATCCCATTTTAACAAAGGCCAAGATCAAAAGAGAGCTGCTCATTATTTCAGTATACTACGAACTTGGAAACTGAAGTTTAGTTAATACACAGGAAACCTCAGTCATGAAAAAGCGAAGATAGTCATTAACAGCAGACTGGATAAGAAATTACTGTTAAAAGAGGATACCTAAGTTTATCTGGGAGTAACACAGAACAGACAGTTAAAATTGGACTGCCACATCTGGAATCTTAGAGTTAAGGCAGCCAAGCGATTAAACGTAATTAAGAGACACGATAGCACACATTTGGAGAGCTGATAAACAATCTCTTCGTCAACTATACTTTGGATACGTACGTCCAGTGATGGACTACACCCTTCCCATGCAGACCACTGTAACTAAAAATAGCATCTTATTTATTGGCAGGGTGGGGTCAACATCCACAGCGGCGTGCGAAATAGAGGCCAATATAGAACCGTTGGATATCAAGAGAAAAAAGGCACTACTGACCGAAGCGATAGAGAGATATGCTAGACTAGATGATAGCCACCCAAATAGGGTGAACAGAGACTTAGTTCTTAGTTCCTAGACGACCTGTACTTATACAGGAGCAAATGCCCTGTGCAGGACCCAGCTCTGGTATGAGTTCGATGTAGCTAGGAGAAGGGTTTCCTGCTTAGCCAATAAGGCTCAATCAGCTTAATACTACGCTGCGTTGGGGTGAGCGATTACGGAAAGTGGTTAATCGATGTGCAAGTCAATCCTAATTGACTCAAACACTAGAGCAAAGCAGGCCCGCAGCCTGTAAGGCGCCATCTATGCTGCTCTAAACAAACCACATAACCATGGCCGCTGTTATGCCATGTCACACAGTTAGTCGCCTCTTACGACATGCTCTCTGTGAGGCAGTGGTTCTATTCTTGTCATTCACAAAAACCCCGGCAAACCACTCGGGCAGACCACTCGGGGAAACACAAAGACCCCGGCAGGCCACTCGGGCAGACCTGTCTGGGAAACACAAAGACCCCGGCAGGCCACTCGGACAGACCCGTCGGAGAAACACAAAGACTCGGGCAGACCACTCTTGAAAAAACAACGACCCCGGCAGACCACTCGGGGGAATAGAACGACCCCGGCAGGCCACTCGAGGAAATACAAAGACCCTGGCAGACCACTCGGAGAAACACAAAGACTCCGGCAGACCACTCGGAGAAATAGAACGACCCCGGCAGACCACTCGGAGAAATAGAACGACCCCGGCAGACCACTCGGAGAAAAAGAACGACCCCGGCAGACCACTCGGAGAAATAGAACGACCCCGGCAGACCACTCGGGGAAATGGAACGACCCCGGCAGACCACTCGGGGAAATAGAACGACCCCGGCAGACCACTCGGGGAAAAAGAACGACCCCGGAAGCCCACTCAAGGAAATAGAACGACCCCGACAGACCACTCGGGAAAATACAACGACCCCGGCAGACCACTCCGGAAATCACAAAAGAAAATTGAAGCAACTGTCTCCACTTTATAAATCAAAGGAGGAAAGCCATATTCACCATCTAACTGAGGAGAGAGAAATGGAAAACATGTATTTTGGACCACCCCTAGGGATAATTGTTGTCTGCCAGTCATTAAAACACACTTAACAGAAAAGGTAGTTACCATCGAAGTTACACCTACCATCCTGAAGACATGCCTTGGAGACAGTCTGTAACTATCTTAATCGGCAGACCCGATATATACGGATGGATCAACATTCAAATCTACCACGTTTACAGGGTGTTTTGTTTTTTTGCGTTCGCTTATTTCTCTATTACCCAAGACGGTGTGCGTTGCACTGTGGTTTTTATTGTGCTCCTGTCGGCCCAGTGCATCCGATTTTAGCATGCATTGTATGTAAGGGTCTTCTTCCTCCTGCATTTTCTAAGGATTTGCTTCCCTAGGCTAACGACCGGTGCTGTGGTGGGGATCGAACCCAGCACCTTCTAGTTGTGAGCCGTGTCACTTAACCACTAGCCCACGCCGTCCCCGATTTTACAGGGTATAGTATCTAAATGAAATATCCGGACTGGTGATTATACTAGTTTGAGGATTTATGCTGCGAAAACCGTTGAAGTGTTGAAGCGGAGGCCGACGCTATAAAAATAGCAGTTTGGTTTTTCACCAACAGTTTGACCTAGAAGAATTGGTACTGAAAGACATTGTGTTTTTCAGTTACTCCAAGTCAGTTCTGGATGCACTGAAGCACACCACACGCACAACAAAAATGAGATTTTTGTTGGGGATGAGGATCAACAACATAATCACAGCCAACATAATTAACATCAGCTTGCTGTGGATCTCTGGACATGCCAGGCTACCAGGAAATAAAAACATCCATTCGCCGCTGTTATTGTTCTCAACTAAAACGTTTGCCCTAATACGTTCGTATTTGATACATTATGAGTATAACAATTTACTGCAGTGTTTCGTACATGTTTGGTTTTCATGGAAAGTGTATGGGCGAACGTTGAAAAACCTTAACTTTAGTCCACCTGTGTAACGATAAATCATTAGTCTCACTAATTACTGCGTGATCTTATCCGTCATTACTGAAATTAATTGTTCTTAGGCGATGCAAGCAGCATGTGTGAGTGTGTACCGAAATCGAGCACAGATAAAAGAAGGTGCGCTCATTTGCTTTATCAATCTGCTCCTACAGGAACTCTATCAGAAGGTCAGAACTTTGATAGTTTATGATGACCAATAGCTCTTCACATAAAATGCTATTTCGCTGAAGTTCTCATCCACAGAAAACCTTGTTACACACGTTTTATGATTTTGTATAATACAATTTAAGGATAATGAACATATTACATCAGCACTTATTTCTTTAATCGAATTGACTACAGACAGGGATAGCGTAGGATAATGAGTAAAACTGCTCTATGAGAGTAGTATCGAGGCATGGGAGATTGTCGACACCTGAGTTGATAAACACAACTCAAAACATGGTGATGTGTATATAATGGTCTATCAACCTTTACATGATGAGAATTAATTTGATACTGTAAATGAACCAAACCATCATTTAAAAAAACCAATTGAATATTATCTACCTCTTCATTGCCATTTGTCAGCCTTTGGTTATATAATACAATTCAAGGACTTCAGCCTACATGACAATCAATAATATGTTGCTCTTGGCAATGGCTTACACTCATATTTTGCCTTCGTTGGCAATGGCTTACACTCATATTTTGCCTTCGTTATTCTGGTTTTCTGCTTTTCGAGTTACCCTATTTGTCCATCTATCCATACGAGTACAGCTAGACTTAATACACAAAACTATTTGTTTCAACAGACATTATTTACAGATAGCCATAAATCTATCTTCTTCATTCTCATTCAAGCAGCGTGCTAGTCAAATTTATGACCTTGTGTAAAAACACAACGGCCAGCTCGTTTATTTCCTTAAGCTCTTTGACACAACCCTAATTTTCAAATTGACACAAAGTCACACTTCCTGCCATGTCTAAAAAACATATTGGAAAGACACCCAATAACAGCTGATTAAACTGTGATGGTCAGATCTGCAAAAGAAATGTATGTTAGTGTTAATTGCTACTACTATTTTGGAATTGAAACATAGAACAGTATTTGGGGGATGGGGGGGGGGGGGGGGAGAAGGGAGGGGGGGTGTTAAAAAAAAACATTTAAAAAAACATCGAGGATGAAAAAAGTAAACTATGTGACAGGGACTCTCAACCGGTTCAACTTCGGAGCATACCTAATTGAAAAAGAATATTCTACATCCAACGTAATTGAAGAATATTATTCTGCATTTCACTTAATTGAACTAGATTTCTTTCTTTAATAGAGTTAGGTTTACCATTTACACATGATTCGACCGTGCAGGTAACGAGCGTTTAACCCCGTCCCATTGATGTGAATAGCGAGGGCTCTAACACTATGCCAATCAGGCACTCATAACATTTAATTAAGCATGTCAGAAGAGATTAAACATTTCAATAGATAGGGACAACAGTAAGCAACATTGGTGGGAAATTAGATACATAGGTGGCAGAGAGGCAGAGACAGAGCCTGAGAGCTAGAGAAACAGAGAGAGAAAGAGAGAGAGAGAGAACGAGAGACAGCGAGAGAAAGAGAGAGA
>JAVGWX010000001.1:31477032-31507032 GCA_036924085.1 Ariolimax columbianus | reverse complement strand
CTTTGCCTTATGTCACATATAAACATGACGTACATGCATAATTTTATCTTCAATTCCGGTTTTCATTGACTCAGTCTAGCATCTCTTGGTTCAAGTTCTGTGATCTATTACATTTCCGCTTCCTTATCTTTTTTTATTATCCGAGACAACATTTCCGTCAAAACAAACTTGATAGACTTGAAGTTTTCATGATGCTTGGTTCATCAAGATTAAGCCAGTGAAATGTGTGCTACGAGACTATATTGTTTAGATGGAATTTAGAATGTCACTAACGTAGTACTTGGTTCAGTTAGATGAAGCCAGCAGGGATATGTACTAAGAGGCGCCATATTGTTTAGACGGTTTTTTAAACTGCAGTGTTGACTGTTTTTCATGTGTGTTGTTACAGCCATTAAAGAAGTAGTCCCAGACATTGCTGTCAGGAAAGAAGTATTAAAGATTGAATTGTACTAGGTCTAAGTTTTTGTCCTTTTTCTAGTTGAAAAATGTAGCCATAGAGTAGACAGTGCCGGGATGATTGAAGTGAAGGTCCGTTGGGATTGGCTGGCTAGATCTGCAGTCACCAGAAAGCAAGCAATTGACTTTTGCTGATGACACATCCACCCCCCCCCCCCCCCCCCCACCACACACAATAGTCCATCCGCCACAATATTCCACCTCCCACAATAATCCACCCCTCCCCTATCTCTCCCCCATCCTCACCTCCACTTACAACTTCTAATTCGTGTCTGGCTCCCCCGAACTGATCTGGCATCGTAGATCATAAAAAGGGGCGGACAGTTCTGACGGATATTTTCAATGGTTTGAAAGCCAGTCTCACAAGTAGCATTTACTTGTGTGAGATATCTGAAATGACTTGAGTGATTGAAGCGGCCTGTTTTTCAAGTGTTGGATGTCTCGTTGTACTATATGTCAGCTGTTTAGTAGCTGGTTCTATGATGTGTTGGGTATTTTGTTGTACAATATGGCAGCTGTATAGTGGCTGGTTCTGTGAAATGTTGAATGTTCTGTTGTACTATTGTGACAGTTCCAGCTGGAGAATGGGCGTTTAGGCAAGGAAGATTTGGGCTGGCGACGCTAAGAAACAAAGGTTGTTGGAATGCGTTAGACGAACGCAGGTTACGCCAGGGCAAGTCACCGTTTCGACACTAGGTCGACAAAGGAAACCAGGGGTTTAGGCGGAAGACTTTGTCTGGTATAAAGGTGGATGTTCGGAACTGAAGTGGTGGTTCGGAGCTGACCACTATGGCGTTCAGAATTGGCGTGGATGGAGGTTGGTGACAGTCTGATGCTGCCACGACCGGCTACGACATTTAGAGTGACAGTGATTCGTGGATAGTCCAATAACAATTTGTTGGTTGTAGTTCCAAATTAGAGTGATGGCTATGTCAGACAACCAACAAAAGGGCATTGGACAGCCATGTTATTGCTTGAGACTATAAAATACTATGCAAGGATGAACTCAGGACACTGGCAAGGAGATTGCCAGGGAGACTGAGAGTGAGTTTGAGAGTGCGTGAGTTTGCAGGGTGACTGTACCTTCACACACCTCAAGTTTTGGCCAGTCGCTCAATAGGTGCTTATGATGGACACCCTGTGAACAGTAAGAGATCTGAATTTGCGTCGTATGTGTAGGACACCTTGGGAACGATGTATGTTCTAAACGGTTACACGATTGTACAGATCGTCTAAGGACGAGATCTGAATATGTATGGTATGTGCAGGACACTTTTGGCACGATGTTTATTCTGATTATATGTGAATGCACAGATCAAGTATGTGATCACAAGTGAGTTCGTGATCCGACTATAAGTGACATGATCTAATTACATATGAATGCACAGATCGCCTGATCATACGTGAACCGATAGTATGTGAATGTACAGATCACCTGATTGAAAATGATCTGATTATATGTGAATGCACATAACGACTGAGTACGTAGTCCGATCGCGAGGACGAGTGTGTGATTGTGTGTTGAGTGTGCAGATAAGGGAGGACAGTGGCAAGAATCTTGGTACCATAGAACTAGGAAGAAATATCAAAAGCTAGTGCTTAAAACCTCATATTGCAGTTCAATATATATATATATTATTTAGTTATTTAGTTTGCTTTTTGTTGCTATTCATGTTATTAAATGATAGTTTTTTGTGGTATTGTCAGGATAGTGTTTACTGTGTTTTTCTGTGTTGAAGTCGTGTTTTGGTGTAGATACATGTTGTAACTCTTTAGATAAGTAAACTACTCAGCTAGATAACCTAGACTCTACCACACTATATGTCAGCTGTTTATTAGCTGGTTCTATGATGTTTTTGGTATTTTGTTGTACATGTCAGCTGTTTAGAGGCTGATTCTACGAAGTGTTGAGTATTTTGTTGTACTAGTTGACGGCTGTTTAGTAGCTGATTCTTTTAAGTGTTAGATGTTCTGCTGTACTAGATGTCATCAGTTCAGTGGATGGTTCTATGAACTGGATATTTTGTTGTACTGGATATCAGCTGTTTCGTAACTGGTTATTTGAAGTGTTGACAATTTTGTTGTACTAGATGTCAGCCTTTTCTGAGATGGAGTGAACAGCTGTCTTCATTACCACCATAACTGGTAGCCAGATCTCCATTTACATATGGGTCAACTGAAGCGAGCACTACCAGGAAGTGTTTACTGTTCCTTTAACTCTATAGACAATCGCACTAACTGCTCTGACACTTTGGTTCTACGACCGCTCCTTTTTGAGATTCCACTAAACTGCTGGTTTTCTTATCCTTCTTCTTGAGATTTCACTAATCTGCTCCTTGTCTATTCCTTCTTCTGGAGATTACGCTAATTTGCTCGTATTATATTCCTTCTTCTGGAGATTACGCTAAACTGCTCGTAATATATTCCTTCTTCTGGAGATTACGCTAAACTGCTCGTATTATATTAATTCTTCTTGAGATTACGCTAAACTGCTCGTATTGTATTCCTTCTTCTTGAAATTCCACTAAACTGCCCATTTTCCCAATTAAATTCACTCCGAACATTTCCCGGACATAGTTATTAATTAGAAGCAAATTAACAATTTGAGAACACAGAAGATAAGTTAGATTCCTGTTTCTGTAACTCTGGTGGGAATCTTATTGCTCAATGTTGTGAGTGTAAACTAATGGTTCACCTTCTGTGTTATTTTCCTATTAACTTGTTAAGGGCTCCATTTGCTAAAAGAAAATTAGAGGACACACAAGACGTAATATAGTTCTCTGTGACTAACAAAATGACAAAATTCCTAGCGCCTTCCACAGCCTTGAGTACTTTTTTGGAAAAGATATGCTCTCTCCAGATGTCTGACCATGTAGACGTAGGGGCACATAAAGAAGTGGACATCTCAAGTGCAGTATTTGACTTACCTTAAACTCAATTTAACAAATATTCTTGATCTTGATAACCTGTTCGTCAGTGTAGCTGTGGGTCACCGTCTTTTGTGGACCCTATCTTGGGCTACGAATGTCCAATTCATGGTAAGCCCTCCTTCAGAGGTGCCTCGGATGTTGGGTACAGCAATGGAACTGCCTAACGCTATGGAGGTCTTCCCCCACGGTCTCTTTACATTGGGGGTATCATATAGCTGTCGTCGTGCTTCACAGACTATCGTTTCGTCGAAACATGTGACCTGCCCATCTATGCTCTGCCTTGTCTGCATAGATTACCGCATCATTCAGCAAGGACAATCGTCGTATGTCGGAATTGTGAATACGTTGAATACGAATAGTCAACATGATGAAGTGAAACATACTGATCAAGGTGTAAGCGAAGAGTCAACATGATGAAGTGAAACATACTGATCAAGGTGTAAGCGAAGAGTGAACATGATGAAGTGAAACATACTGATCAAGGTGTAAGCGAAGAGTCGACATGATGAAGTGAAACATACTGATCAAGGTGTAAGCGAAGAGTCAACATGATGAAGTGAAACATACTGATCAAGGTGTAAGCGAAGAGTAATTTCGATTATGTGAAATCCTTCTGATCAATATCTCACCTAACGTTACCGTTCGTGCTCCTAGAACCATGCTGCCTTAATCAGTCTGGAAAGACATTCATTGAAAATAACAACAGTCATTACTTGAAATGTATTTAAATGTCACACCTTATGGGGAATGGACGAGTGTGCTGTGGGGATGTGAGGATGAGAAGGGTAAGTGAAGATGGCCCTAGAAGCTCAATACTTACATGACTACCCCTGTCTCGAACAACGTCGGGTACTACAGCTAGTATAGTTAATCAAGTTGACTTTGATAAGTCAAAATGGACAGCAAGACAGGCAATAAGCAGCACTCCACTCCTGCTATCCCCCGGGGTGAATGCACCCTGGTATCCATTAACTAAGCCTCTGTCTACCGACTAGATTTAGTTAACCTTAGCTGGAGGGATTCACATGGGCCTTGGGGTTTCTATAGCTGCCCACACAGATGTTTCCAGTTAGACGAACCCAAGTCTTTCACATCGTCCATGAAAAGTACATTAACCTACATGTATGCCAATTTGGCTAACCCAGTCAAACATGTTGTGGAAGTCTTTGCTGGCATTGGAAATGTGGAAGATGTTATCAATGTCCGGGGACGATGCAATTTTATAATTCTTCATTAGCCAAGTGTACACGGGATTGTTCTAAAAGAGCCAAAGTCTAGTCTAAGAAACGTTAAACAGGAAACTCGTTCTTTGAAAACAAAAATGTATCTCTCCATCTCATTTGCCATCGTCCTACATGGCACACTTGTAGCCGGCATCTTCATTATCCTTTTAATTCCTGCAACACTAATACCGCTATCACTATTATCATATTCACAATGGTCGCCACTGGCATTATCATCGTTACCAATATTATCTTCTTCTTCTTTTGTGTACGTTCTCAATCTCCCGCTACCAAGCTCTGAATAGGGCTTTGCAAGTAGCAGGATGTAGCTCGGAGAAACGAATGCGCTGTGCCTCTAGTTTACAGCTTGACTGCAATATTTGCTCCTTTCAGTCCGACACTTCCGTCTTTGGTAGGACCAATATTAACATTGCTCTCGTTAACATCGCTATCATCATTACTAATATACATCGATACCATAAGTGGTACCATAATCGCTACCATAATAAACATAGCCCTCACCAACAGCGCCGTCATCATTAGTAATATAAACATTGCTCTCATCATCAGCACCATCATCATCACCATCATAAACATCGTTCTTATCAACAGTGATTTCATCGTTACCGGTACGCACAGTCCGCTCAACATCAGCACAATTATCACCATCAGAACCATCATCACCATCATCACAGTCATCACCATCAGCACCATGAGCACCATCAACATAATCAGCACCATCATCACCATCATCACCATCATCACCATCATCACCATCATCACCATCATCACCATTATCCCCATCATCACCATCATCACCATCATCACCATCGTCACCATCATCACCATCATCACCATCATCACCATCATCACCATTAACCCCATCATCACCATCATCACCATCATCACCATCGTCACCATCATCACCATCATCACCATCAGCACCATCATCACCATCATCACCATCATCACCATCATCCCCATCATCACCATCATCACCATCAGCACCATCATCACCATCATCACAATCATCTCCATCGTCACCATCATCACCATCATCACAGTCATCACCATCAGCACCATGAGCACCATCAACATAATCAGCACCATCATCACCATCGTCACCATCATCACCATCATCACCATCATCACCATCGTCACCATCATCACCATCATCACCATCATCACCATCATAAACGTCGCTCTCCTCAACAGTGCCGTCATAATTTCAGCCATAAATATCAATACCAATTTCATTGCTATAATCATCCCCCTCATTATTAATCGATATTATTTCCTTCGCCATTGTCGTTTCTTATTATGTATTCTCATTATTATCTTAGCATTGTCACACTATTTCTTATCATCATTATCAAAGCAATCGTCGCCGTTATCATTAACGGTATTACCAAGACCATCTGAACGAGTAAAGTTGTTGTAACCATCATTATCAGCATCGCTTTTGCTTGAAAATCTATCGCTGCTATCGTTACAATCCACGCCTGTCTCTTTCTAGATATTGCCAGTCCAGGGCCTCAATTTCTCGCTACCCTCCCTCTCTCTCTCTCTCTCTCACTCTCCCTCTCTCAGTGCTCCCCCTCCCCTTTCCCTTGAGTTGGAATCTGCGAGATGTGTTGTTTGTCTAACTATTCGAAGCGTGTTGCTTGTTTGAGCTGTCAGCTGACCATCTTTCCGTGCACGTTGTTGTCTTTGCTACATATTTATATAGGAAGCAAATGATCTCCTACAAAGTTGGGGTTAATTAATTCTCAGGCCGTGTTCACCTACGTCAGACGGTAAAGCAAACAAAGAACGAAAATGTGTATTTTAAACAGTGAGATTCCTTTTTAAAATGCTTTGGATTATCACGTCTGTCCGTTCCTGCTAACGTCTGTCATGTTCTCACTTTCATAATCTTGCAGAACAGTTTTCACCCAGCTCCCCTTATTCTCTCCCTTGGTCTGGCCCCGTCAATCTATTTGTGTACATATTCATACTATTTGGATTATTTGGGCCAGATTAACCTGCTTTTTGGTTTCTCTGTGGCTCCTTTCGCTGCTACTATAATTAACAAGCTTTACAAAGTACTAATGCTCGATTCAGCTGACTATGTTGTCTGAAAGTAAGTTAAGATGTACTGCTGTGATTGCCATTAGAAGAACGTGGACATGTCTCACGTACACGCCAATGAACTCGCCGTGGTAATGCTTCAGCTCGAAGATGGTAGTTGCAACAGCTTCGTATTTTATGAGATTTTCTTTTGTTTGCCGTGTTTCACAAGGTGGGGAGTGTTTCTTTGCGTTTTAGTTTATCCAACAACATCCAACTTCAACAAGATTTTTTTTAAAAACATAAGTGAATGGCATTTATGTGCTGATAATCAGAACACACGTTCCTAAGCACTGGATGTCGTGTTATTAAGCACTTCGCCATCAGCTTCCTAGTAAATGTTTTACAGTAACACCATGAGAGCAGTCAATCAACAAATTGTGAAAATACTGGCCATTAAGGATCTGAGTAGCATATTCGTTTGAACGATTACTTCTACCGTCAACGATACTGAGCTCAATCGCAGAGATAATCACTTGTTAATCTATCCAGCAGTAATCTTATTAATTGATATGAAAAAGCGGGGGCAGGGAAAACTGATATTCCCACGTTAATGAGGATTAAAAGTTTGCAATATTATTATTTGAACGTCGTTGTATTTGTCTGTTTGTCTGACGCGTATGGAAGAGGCTTGATTGACTGATCGAATCATAACGTCACCATAGTAGCATGATAATTTCTTTTCACACTGACATGAAGGGCTCAGTTCTATACGATGGATCATCTTCTAACTCTTTTCCCATCAGGAGTGGAGTGAAGCAGGGATGTGTGCTCGCGCCGACCCTCTTTGAGATCGTATTCTCCATGCTCCTATCCTACGCTTATGATACATCTGGGGACGGTGTTTATCTGCACACCAGGTCAGATGGGAGACTGTTTAACCTGTCTCGACTGCGTGCGATTATAAAGCTGATGACTGTACTCATTAGGGAGATGCTATTTGCGGATGATGCAGTTCTAGTGACCAATAGTGAGGAGGCCTTGGAAAGACTGGGAGACACATTCGCCGAGTGGTGCAAGCAGTTTGGGCTCACCATAAGTCTGGAAAAGACAAAGGTCTGCGCACAGGGCATTACCACTACGCCATCCATAAAGATTGATGGCGTCACTCTGGAGGTCGTCAATTCATCTGGGGTCTGCCATCAGCAACACTCTCACGCTAAAGAAGGAGATAGACAGTAGGCTTGGCAGGACAAGTACCGTCATGTCCCGCCTGACGAAGAGAGTCCTGGGAGAACACTGCACTGTCTCACTACACGAAGGTCCGGGTCTATCAAACCTGTGTTCTTGGCACTCTCATGTATGGAAGCGAGACTTGGAGCACGTATACTAAACAGGAACGGTGGCTCAACAATTTTTACATGAGGTGTCTACGGCGTATATTGGGGATTGGGTGGCAAGAGAGAGTGTCACATAATATGGTCTTGTAGAGAGCAAACACTCACAGCATGTACCTGATGTTGAGCCAGCAACGTCTATGGTGGTTGGGACATATTTATCTCATAGAAGACAAGAGGCTGCCAAAGGACATCCTTTACGGACAGCTACCCATTGGAGTTAGAAGAATCTGCCGTCCCACACTGCAATTCAAGTATGTATACAAGACATGTATGCGACATCCCATCCGAGGGCTGGGAAGCAATTTCTCAGGATCGAGCTATTTGGAGACATTCTGTTGTGAGGGCACAGTGACTGCTGACGCTCACAGAGGTCTTGTGGATGCAGAGAAAAGAGAAAGACTGAAGAGATCAAGGGACAGCCAGGCAAGCCAGCCTCCTCAGTATGGTTGTACGATCTGTGGCAGGAACTGTCACTAGCAGATCGGCCTTTACAGCCATAACAGACAGTGTCGAAATACAGGAGACAGAGCTGGACAAAACTTACATGGCGGCACGCTCATGGTCTTTACAGACTGTGACGCCCATGATGGATTATTTGGCCGATTGCGGTGCAATTTGGTACACACAATCGACACGTGCCATATTTCAAGTGTCAATAATTGCATGCTTCGGTTTTCATTATTAGAAATACAGTGTGGTGCATTACTTTCTGAAAGCCTCCCTTATATACACACACAAATATATAATGCACAGTAGTTTGCTCAGAAATGTACTCTCTATTACACTACGATTGGGAGCATACTGTTACCATTTTTGTTAAGTTGATATCTTACTGTGTTGGAGATCTTCCAATTGTCCCGGAATGTCTTCTATAACCGCTTATTTGAGATTCAAGAATAAGGCCACTGCACTTTACTATGCTTACTGTAAATGGTGATTCAATTGGGATGTTCATGGAGCTGGCAACCTCATCGTGTTAAAAAATGTACCACATATAACACCTTTACAAAAGCAAATAGATACATGACAGGTTTCTTACAGGAAAACTATAGTTGTTACTCTATGCTCTAGCTGGAGTGTAAAGGACTTATGAGTTTGTCCCGATGTTGGGAATATATATAAGAATGCCATTTTGATAGCATTTCTTTTATAAGTAATATCGGTGCATCCAGTATATTGTTGTAAATAGCTTGCTTTGCTAAAAGAATAATTGTAATATATAATTTGCTTGTATGGTTTCAAAAATGTGTGAGGATGCTATCCAGATTTCATGTGTGATATCGAAATACTGTGATTACTTATACCTGCTAAACTTTAAGCATTTCAGACATTCGTTGAGAATTACACTTCAATGGTAACGGATTCCTATAGTTGTTGACTCCTGAGAAATAGAACAATGTAATTAAGGTAATCCAGAAATGTTGAATTTAATTCGTAACTTCTAATGATACCGCAATAATACTTCGCAGCGTTCAACTTAGAAGCAGACATACTGTTTTCTTTAAAGGATAGTAAAAAAACAAAGAAGTGATGTACCATGTTTTAAAATCAATGATTATTTAAACGAAAACCCTGAACGTAGGAAACAAAAGATATGTTTACAGAAAAATATCAACAGATTGAATGTCTAAAGTGAATATTTTCTGTCAAATAACAATAGAACATACATACAATATACATATATTTTATATTGTACTTATTTCCGAAATATCTTCTAGCCAGCGCAAAATAGCGTCGACCAGAAAGAAATTAATTTGTTCTCTCTTGATATAAATTTGCCCTCGATTTCATGTCAAAATGTTGGATAATGACCTCATTTTGTGACAAGCACAATGGTGACCCTAGTCACCCCGGAGTTGTCTGTGATGTACTTATATTCCGTAGATTCTTCATTCCGCGTGACCGCAGCTGCCTGCTTTTATGCAGCCGTCTACTATGAGTGCTATTTAGCATCAGAAAATCAGTAGCTGGCGTTGATAATGAACATCGATTAGGTCGCGCCGAGTATGGGAACATGAAGGGGGACTGAATGATCCATTGATTGATTTAGTCACGCCATTGGTAACTGCCCTAGCTTAACGTAATAACGTATTGCGCTCAAATCACGCGAGATAACTTCATAAACACGCGGGACGTGTTACATGCTCCGTTCGCTTAACTCATTTATACACGTGTTTGTGTGTGTGTGTGCATGCGTTCGCGAGCAGGCGCGTGTGTATGTGTGCATGCATATATATAAACGTGTTTGAGTGCGGGTGTGTTTGAGCGCGCGTGTGTGTATGTCTCTTTTTCTAATGCGGATGTGTGGTTGTGTGTGACAGTTTTAACTTAACTTAACGTCTTTATACTGGTTTAGAAGACTCTGCAGAGTCTGTATACAACCAGTTCCATTTACATCACCTTCCTCTAGAAGCTGTACGCATCCAATCTGTTCTTAAATGCATTGACTGTCCCAGCCTCCACCACCTCACTTGGCAATGCATTCCAAGCATTCACTACTCTCTGGCTAAAGAAATACTTCCTAATATCTAATCTGGACCTCTCCTTAGTCAACTTGTAGCTGTGCCCTCTTGTCCTTGTTGGTGGTTGTACTTTAAAAAACTTGTTATAGTCTACTTTATCCATTCCTCTGATCATCTTATACACCTGTATAAAGTCACCATGCGTGTGTATTTATGTGTGCGTGTTTGCGTGCTCTCATGTGTCTGTTTGTGCATGCGTGTGTTTGTGCATGCTGGAATATTTTTCGTTTTGAACGGCACTTCATCAGGATATGAAAATAGAAAGTCATCTCTACCAAACATAATTCTACAGAATCAAAATTTCAGTAAATTGTTAGTTTTTTGTGTTTTTTTAAATCTCGAATTACTTATTTCTATATTCCTCAAGACGGTGTGCTTTGCACTATGTTTTTATTTTGCGCCTGTTGCCCCAGTGCATCGGACCTCGGCATGCATTTTATGTAAGGATCTGCTTCCTCCTGCATTTTCTAAGGGTTTCCCGGGGTAACGGCAGGTGCTGTGATGGGGAGCGAACCCAGCACCTTCGGATTGTAAGTTAACCACTGGATATTAGAAGAATACCATGTTTGTACACAGATTCACGGACACTCTATTAACATCAAATGAGAAATGCGGCTGCTGAATAAACAACAACGATTCTCCAGCGAACATTTGATATAAAAATAATAAGGACTTTCTATGCAACAATTTTATGCCAGCGGAAATGCGAAACGGAAGTCTTATAGGCCACGTGGAACCAGTTCTGTCATGTGAAAGATTCATATTTCTCTCGTTCTGGCGTTCATTCTGAAATGCGTGCTGTGATGTTGTATTGTAGCTTACCGCACGGCCGCGATATCTGCGCCTTTCGGCTGGACACATCAAGTTTCCGCACGTCATTTTTGAGATCAGGATTGCATTCCCTCTTCGATCCCTATTCACTTAGCCAGATTAAACAAGTGCTTCTTATTTCTGCCGCCGTCACTTTTAGGCGGATTAGGGTCATGCTCAGTTATCGTATGCTGAATCTGATGCAAACAGACAGCTACAAGTCGCTGGTGACTATCAGCTCATTCACTGCTGTCATCCCCCCCCCCTCCTTCCTTCCCATAGCGAATAAGGAACAATCACCAAGAAAACAAGATCACACGAAGGTGCAGAAATAAGTGGAATGTTATGAACCCATATAGATATATGGCGTGGCTTGGCTTCGTTCTTTCTCAATCTCCCGCTACCAAACCCTGAAAGGGCTTAAGTAGCACAATGTAGTCCACAGAACGGAATGCATTGTGTTGTAGTTTACAGCTTGACTGCGATATTTGCACCTTTCGGTCCAACACTTCCAACTTCAGCAAGCATTTTTTGAGTACCGAGTTAGCATTCCCTGTTCGATCCCTTCTCCTTAGCCAGTCTGCCCTGCTGCAGCCTGTTATCCAGGATCACCGCCTAGAGGTGTAGAAGGGTCTTGGCAGCTTTGGTTCACTGACCCTAACAGTCAGCTATGGGTCGCTGACCACTGCAGCTAATGCGCTGCTCAGCATCTTGATCCCATATATATATATATATATATATATTTATTTATTTATTTATTTATATACATACAAGGGGCTCCAGGTCTCGCAGGCATACAGAAATATTGACAGCACCAAAGAGCGCAGTAGTCTGACTTTTATGCCGAGGGCGAGGCGCTTGTCTCGCCAAAGAGGTTGCAGCCTAGTCAGCGCCGCTGTTGTTTGTGCTATTCTGGCAATTACCTCTGGCTTCGAACCCTCTTCGCTGATCAACGATCCAAGATATTTGAAACGTTTCACCACCTCAATACCTGCCCATTTGCCTCTTTGACAGATTGAAAACCTGCAACGTTATTGGTCATGAGTTTTGTTTTATCAGCATTTATTTCCATACCAAAACTCAGGGCCAATCTACCAATCAACTCCTGGAGTTCCCTCTCTGTGCCTGCCAATACATCAATATCATCAGTAAAGCGGAAGTTGGTGATAAGCATGTCACCAATTGTAACTGTGCCAACATGTCCTTTTAAGGTCGTCTCCATTATTCTCTCCAAGAAGATAATGAAGAGTGTGGGGAAGAGTATACATCCCTGTCTCACACCCACCGTCGTACGGAACCAATCGCCTAGCTGGACCATTACAGCAGATATCCAGGGCAGAATACGTGCAATGGAAATGCGGTGCTATAGAAAACTCCTAAATGTTACATATAAGGATCGTGTCACGAACGTAGACATCCGTCAGAGAGTTGAAGACGCTATTGGTCCTTTTGAAGATCTGTTCACAACTATCAAAAGACGAAAGATGGCCTGATGCGGGCACGTCGCGAGGTCCAAAGTAATTCCCAACTCGATACTCTTTGGATCCGTACCGGGACAGAGAGGGCGAGGACGTCAAAGGAAGAGATGGGTGGACAACATCGCTGAGTGGTCAGGCCTTCGTCACGGTGAGATACGTCAGGCGGCGACAGACAGAGAGAGCTGGCGTGGGATTTTCATGTCTTCATGTGTGCCCCAACGATCTGATGGGTTACTGGATGAACTGAACTGAACTGAACAAGGGGCTCAGGAAAGGATGGCTTCACTAATGAAATGCTCTCTAATATGGGAGAAGTAGCAAAAAACAAACTGCTACACATCTTTAGCACAAGCTGGAAACAAGAAACTGTCTCCACAGTGTGGAAGTAGACAAGGACTATCCCCATTCTTAAACATGGGAAAGACAAGATGAAGCCAGGCAGTTACAGACCTGTTAGTCTACTCAGCTGTGTGGGGACATTAATGGAACGAATAGTTAACACAAGAATAACCTGGCACATGGAATCAAAATATTTACTTATCCCCCAGAAAGCAGGCTTTCGTAGAAATAAAACGACCGAAGATCAGGTGACATATATCTCGCAGGCGATAGAAGATGCAGTTCAAGAAATAAAGAAAAAACTGGCAGTCTGGATAGACCTAGAACAAGCCTTTCATAAAGTATGGAAGAGCCGGATAAAACTGAAACTACTGCAAATGGGTGTAACCAATAACATGTACAAGTGGATAAGTGATTTCCTAGATAACAGGACAGCAAGAGTACAACTCCAAGGACACCTCAGCAAAAAGATGAAAATGGAACAAGGAGTTCCACAGGGTGGAATACTCTCACCCATGCTGTTCCTCAATGATATAATCACAGAAATCCCTAAAAGAGTACACACTGCACTATATGCAGATGACTTGGCACTATGGACATCCGAAGAGTCTACATCTGTAGCTAGAAACCAAATGCAGAAGGCCCTAAATCAAATAGAGACATGGACAAAACAATGGCAAATCGCTATAAACGAAACCAAAACCACATACACAATCTTCTCTCTATCTCCCAAGCCACAAGAAGTGATCCTGAAAGTAAATGGCCAGAATGTCCACTTTGACATAAGTCCAACTTATCTGGGAATAACAATGGACCCAAAGTTGACATGGAAAAACTAGGTAAAAAAAGGTACCAACAGAGCTAAGAACAAAATGGCCATAATGCGAAATATATCAGGCTCAACACGGGGAGCTGATACGGGCACCCTAAAGAAACTGTACACAGGTTATGTGAGACCAGTGCTGGAATGCGGGATAGCAGAATGGTCCACAGCAACAAAGAATAACTTTACACAAAATAAATACAACCCAAAACCAAGGTGTACGTAACATCACTGGAGCTATGAGAACAACACCAATAAATGAAATGAAGAACATCACACGAATCGAAAGTATGGAGACGCGCAGGGATCAAAAAACACTCCAGCAGGGGGAGAAGTTCAAACGAATGCCTGATCACCCAATATATGACAGGATAAATAGCATATGAAGAGGGAGATTAAAGAGAAACCACTTCATATCAAAAACAAAAGAACTTACAAGAGCAGACCAAATCATAAGCCAGGCAGTGGTTAGAGATCTAAAACAAACATCCCAAATCTCACCATGGAAAAAAGCCAAGTTCCCTGACCTGGTAGAAACCATTGAGGGAATAGGAAAAAAAGGGGACTAAGATAGATTTAGAAATGAAAATTTATCACAGAAGAATATCTTAGGAAAGTATACCCCCCAGAAACATGGATACACGTATATACAGATTGCTCATCTAACAAAGCCACACCCAATTGGGTAGAGGCGTCTATTACAGACTAAGGAATGGAGAAGAAAAAACTCGAGTTTTAACAATGGGAACATATTCAAATATTTTCCGCGCAAAAGTAGAGGGACTGAAGGCCGCAGCTGAGCTTGTAGTCAAAGATAAAGATATTCATCAAGAAAACATAGCATTTCTAACTGATGCCACGTCAGTAATAGCAGCGCTAAAACAACACAATGAATATCTCGAGCAATGTATGTTCTTCCTGACACAACTCACAGCAGAACACTCAAGGTTGGTGGACTGACACAGCTCTCAGCAGAACACCCAAGGTTGGCCATACAGTGGATCCAATTCCCCTGCAATATTGAAGGCAATGAAGAAGCAGACAAATTAGCAAAGTGTGGAGGAGCATCCCCACAAACATATATGAACATCACATATAACGAGGCCAAGACCACAAATAAAGGCAACTTCAGGGTAAAATGGGGTGATCAACACCCCGACTTCCGAAAAGAAGACAGCTACTATAACTTAACTAGAGAAGAGCAAGTCATCATCTTCAGACTGAGAACTGGGCATAACAGACTCAAGGGTCATCTTTACAACAAAATGAGGATTGGGACAGATGACAAGTCTCCACGTGGAACACATCCCGCAAAGCTGCACGCTTATGCAGGAAAAGAGAGAACAATACTGGCCTCGTGAGACAGAAAGGAGATAAAAGCTGTATAGAGATAAAACAGCCTTACAAACAACGGTGTCCTTTGTAAGAGAAACCGAGAACTTGATCTGAGGATGAACGTTGAAATTTGGTACATATGTAGCTCATTTAATTTGTACTAGACTTGAGAAATATGAATTTCCCTCCTCGATGGGTTTACCCGGTATGATACATAGCTCAACACACCTTATTGACCGGATCTGCTACTCTAATGGTTTGTCAGAACAATGGAGAAATCAGAGGCCAGAACTGTGACAAAACTCTTGATGTTGCAGGGAAAAAAACCTACAGAAATACAGGTAGGTCGAACCAGTGTTGGAATTCTGTCCTTGTATGCTTCTGTAAAAAAACATCTAGTGCAGGCAGTTTAAGTGATTCCGTTCCCATGTTGCTGATCTTCCAAGATCAGGAAGACTATCCTCATAGTGCAGCGATGAAAATGATGCAAGAATGAAGAAAATCATTGACCAGGATAGGAAAATGACAATTGTAGAGATATCTAGGTCAGAAAAACTGAATAAAGGTACAGTTTTTCGAATTTTACACAACAGACTGAACATGAGAAAAGTGTGTGCCTGCTGTGTCCCGCGTCTGCTGACACGAGAAGAGAAACAAACGAGGGTTGATTGCGGTGGCCAGTTGCTCAAAATGTGTCGGTCGAAAAACATGTTGCCGACCATGGTCACAGTAGATAAGACTTGGATTCCCCATTATGAACCAGAATCCAAAATGTCCACCATGCAGTGGAAAACTCCGAGCTCACCAACGCATGTCAAGACAAGAGCACATAAATCTACAATAAAAGTGATGTTGACTGTTTTTTGGGTTGACAAAGATGTCATGTTGAAAAATTACCTGCCTCAAGGTAACACGGTTAATGGGCAATATTATGCAGATGTCCTTACCGAACTAAGAAAGACTGTGACCAGAAAACGAGGAATAGCGCGCACTCAAATTCTGCCTTTGCTTCAAGACAACGTGTCCTTCCATAAAACAAGGCTTGTGCTGCAAATAGCCAACGATTTAAATATTGAAATTCTTCACACACCCACCATTTTCTCCGGATTTAGCTCCATCAAAGGTTTTTCTTTTTCCAAAACTTAAAAAAAAAACAGATGAAAGAAAATCATTTTGACTGTGACGAAGTCGTCAAATCGACTTGTAATAAATGGTTTAGTTAAAAGAATAAGGTTACTTTATTCTGAAGGCCTTTTCAAGATCACGCAGAAATGTATAAATTCAGGTGGTGGCTTCATTAAGAGGGAAGGAGCGATGTGCCAAATTTCAACTTTCTTCTCATATTCCTTCACGGGGAGTGTAAAGACATATATATATATATATATATATAAAGGGAGACAAAGCCAAGGACATATTTGGACAAGAAAAAAACCAATTATTTATTTGTGGATGTTTTGAGAATGCGTGACGGGGGCACATTGCTAGAAACTTCGTGCACAATTAACTGAAATGAGAGCCGAATTACAGTCGACAAAGGGAAAAATGAGAGAAAATTTAACATTATGGCTGGGAAGATTGAACAGTAGAATTATTGTTTTTAAAGGACTTGAGAAAGAGATGTATGAGAATTCATAATCGAATGCGTTGGTCGGCATGGCACACGAAGATGATTATGAACACAAATTGCAGACGTGAATATAGAAAGCCTCGTGGTGCACCAAGCTCCGCTTCGTTCAGCCAGGTGTAGAAGACAACTCTAAAGATCAGAACAGGTGCTTGGTGAACTGTGCGCCAGACACGTCAATCTTTTGACACGAAGTTCCCAGAAATTCCAGTTTCTCTCTGGGTTCTCTGATAAGAAGGATGGATGAATATCTGAAGATGAAATGCAAGATGGTGGGTTATTTAAACAAACTAGCCCAGTGGGCATATGCGCATTGTTGTAGTGCAATCAGAACTCTAAACAAAGTTGAGGCAATGCGGAAAACCTGGCCCAGATCTGGTTTTTTTGATAAACATGTGGGCAGGAGGAATTTGTGTGTTTAAATTATGCCTGGTTGCCATTTCATGTGGGTATTTCTGGCAGTGTTAGGTGTACATTGTTTGGGTCAATTTCCATATTTAAGTTGTCCCTACTTTGTTCACGTCTATCGTACCTTCATCTTTTTCTGACTTTGTTTTCCTTTCATTCATTTGCCATTGTTTTATTGCGCATCATCGCACAATACACTTACCACTTCCATGTTGTGTTTCTCTCTCAGTTTTAGTCCGTCTAAATCCGATAGAGCCATCACTGCAACTGACCTAGAACGGGTAACTGCGCCAAACACTTTGTTTGCTTTTGCAAAGGATTCCATTATTTTAAGATAAAGCTAAAGGTAGTCCCATAGTTGACACTGCTGTCGATGATGAAGTATTAATTGCACAAGTAGTCCGATTTTTATCAAATGATATGACCCTCTCCCTCACTTTCATCCTTGTCTTCTGGCAGTAAGCCAGGTACCTATTTAGAGCTGAGTGACTGGAATGTGCCGATTATATTTAGTGACAGCACATTCGGTAAAATTGATACTGAAATAGGTTGTTTTTTCGATTGATATTATATGATGATTAAAACGACCATGCTATGTGAGATCGTCAAGTGATGCATTGACATTACTGTGAGTCAAGACTAATCAACAGTCGGAAACTCGCTTGGTACTGTGACATATCGAATGGATCAAATGGTCTTGCCAATACGATCCTCCGCGGAAAGGTGCAAGGCAGACGACGAAGAGGCCGTCCAAAAAAGAGGTCGGAGGACAACATAAAAGAATGGACCAATCTCCGACCAGAAGCGCAGGCAGCGGCCGCTGACAGAGAAGGGTGGCGTGGGGTTGTGAGGATGTCTGCATGTGTGCCCCAGCGACCTCACCAGTTACAGGATGACCTGACCTGACCTGACCTGACCAAGACTAATCAGGGTTAGGTAAAACATGATCAAGACTCCACCTCACATCCGCGTTTGTGCTTCTGGAAACATGATGTATCACAGCAGCATGGTCAACAAGGTTGGTGATCGTCTATGTAATCCCAACGGTAGTGACTTTACTGGGGAGCCTCGTACTACATTACAGTCAGGAGGACCTCCATCCATCCTCTCAAGTACGACTTGGGATATGAGAAGAGTCCCTGTAGCCAACTACTGAAGAAACGCCAAGACTTAAACTCAAATCAGCACGAAACAACATCAACAACATTGATTACACTACTCCAGGCTGTAACGGCCAGCTCGTTTGATTCGATCGGTTAAATACAAATCAGGTTTACGATAGGGAATAGGGATTAAAGATGGCTAAAATGTTCCAAAAAATTATAAATTTATGTGACCAAATTCTTCATTTTTCTTCTCCTCCTCCTCCTCTTCCTCATCATCATCATCATCATCTTCTTCTTCTTCGGTGATCACCCTGAAATGACTTTCTGTCGTTATGTCGTAGTTTACAGACTGGAACATCTGCGTTTTTAAGTTTGACGCATTTGTTTCAGCGCATTTTTGGCACAGGGGCTGTCTTCCTACTGCATCGTTATTCTCTTTGCAGGACTGCTCTAATGCAGCCTGTTTCCAAGGCAAATACTTTAGAGCATATCATCATCGCTGGATCGACGCCGCCTTTCTTTTTTCGGCCACGTGGCTCGCCTCTCGCAGGACGTTCTGGGTCGACATCTTCAACGCCTGTCTTTGGAAATAAAAGGCAAGTTAAAAACTCTACCCCGCATAGAATCGTCACCGGAGCCATGCACGCAACAAATTGCTAAGACATATCACACCTTCTCTCTCTCTCCCCCCTCCCCCCCCCCTAACCGCGCTTCATCTGCCTTGCATGCTGCCAGAGACTCTGTCATCCACCGTGGCAATGGACGGTCAACACGACTGGCCTGGGTTGTCTGAGTAGATTACTTGACTTAAATTGCTGTTAGCTCATTCACTGCTGCATCCTCGACCTCGACCCAATTCGATATTTCTTTTGTTCGGGAAATGCAGTGAAAACTGGTGTTCTTGATCATGTGTCGTCACTTTTCAGTTGTTTCTCGCCGTCAGGAGGTGATCAACTGTCTAGTGGTGTCTATTTGGGACATCCTTTATCTCATAAGCAACCAATTTTGACTGTTGTTTGGGAACCCGGTGTTGTGAACCGTGTCACTTAGCCACTAGCCCACGCCGTTCCCCAGATGCTATATGAGATGTACGCTTTATGAGATGTACGCTTTATGAGATGTACGCTTTATGAGATGTGCGCTTTATGAGATGTGCGCTTTATGAGATGTACGCTATTTCAGATGTACGATACTTCAGATCTACGCCGTATAAGATGTGCGCTTTATGAGATGTACGCCATATAAGATGTGCGCTTTATGAGATGTACGCCATATAAGATGTGCGCTTTATGAGATGTACGCCATATAAGATGTGCGCTTTATGAGATGTACGCTATTTCAGATGTACACTATATGAGATGTAATATATATGAGATGTACGCTAAAAGCCCTATATTAGATGAACTCTATAGGTTACATGAGATGTACGTTTTATCAGATAAACGCTATATGAGATGTACGCTATATAAGATGTACGTTATATGATATGTACACTATATGAGATGTACGCTAAAAGACATATATTAGGTAACGCTATAATAGCTATATGAGATTACACTACATAAGATCTACGCTATGTGAGATGTACACTATACGAAATGTACGATGTATGGTATCAAGATGCTGAGCAGCGCATGAGAGCAGCGGTCAGCGACCCATTGCTGACTGCTAGCGTCAGGGCCAGCGAACCACAGCTGCCAAGACCCTTCTACACCTCTACGTGGTGATCCTGGATAATAGGCTGCAACAGAGCAGACTGGCTAAGGAGAAGGGATCAAAGAGGGAATGCTAACCCGGTACACAAAAAATGCATGCTGAGGTCGGATGTGTTGGATCGAAAGGTGCGAATATCGCAGTCAAGCTGCAAACTACGACACAACGCATTCCGTTCTCTGGACTACATTCTGCTACTCAAGTCCTTTTCAGGGTTTGGTAGCGGGACATTGACAACGAACGAAGCCAAACCAAGCCAAACCTACGGTAGTGTGGCACAATGTCATATACGCCCAAGACGCTGGACAATATATATATCCAATCATTCCTTCTCTGAACCTTCTAAAACTTAACAAACACAAACTTCCTGGCAAATCCATTGTTTAGACTTGCTCCTGTTCTACGTATTTCATTGACACCGTCTTTCAGCCCAGAGTTGAAGATTCACCCTCGTTCACTTGTGACATGCTCCTTGACTCATTTTACTTTCTCTGTGCTCTCACTCCACCTCTCTCTCTCTCTCTCTCTCTCCCTTTCTCTCTCATCTACATCTATATGTCCCGTTCGTATAGTCCCGCAGTACTACAGTTCCATCCTTAATAGGAGAGTCAGCGCCTCCATTGCCATAAATTCTCTCCTCCGCCGCCTTCTTTTTTTGGCATTTGTCCTGATAAACTCATTGTGTTATTGTATCGAAGTTTACAGCGAGGCTACGATATTTGTGCTTTTCGGCACAACACGTCACATTTCAGCTGTCTTTTTTATATACGGGGTTTGTCTCCTCACTGTCATGACAATCCATTAGCCAGACTACGCTAGTGCAGTACATTTCCATGGCTGTCACTTTGAGGCATAATAGATCTATTGTCAGCTTTGGTTTGCTGACCGTGATGGAAGATGTCAGTTATGAGTCGCTTGATGCTGTCAGTTCATGCACTCTTGCATCTTCGCCACAGATTTCCCCCGTCTGACTGAGTTTGTCCTTACCCTCGACACTTTTGAATTCAAGGATCATTTCTTCGACCAGATCAATGAAGAAGCTATGTGCATTTCGATGGTACTAGCTACTATTGTCACTTTATGAGCCATTTGGAATGTCTTATTCGGTCTCGCTATCACTGCTCATTTCTGACATGTCCGAGAATGACCTCTCTAGCTTCGTTTGCTTTGTTTCCAACTTCTATCCAATCCGCTTCACATCACCCACATTTCTTGATAGCATTATCCTTATCTGTTCTCCCGATCTCTCCACCACCGTCTACTAAAACTCTACTGACACACACAGTTATCTCCCTCACACTTCCTGTCACCTTTTATCTCGCCGTGACTCATTCACGTCTGGTCGGCTTGGCCCCCCTCCCCCACGCGCCACTCCCCACCCCCTCCTCGACGTCTATACCAGGAAGAACAAGACTTTCTACCAAGGGCTAACGACATGCTTGACTTCTTCCGCAAGCATGTACACCTAGAAGCTAACCTTACCTCTACCCACCGACTTGTCATCCCTTATCTCTTATACTAAAGCCCTCACCGCTCCTCATCGGTCTCCATCTGACCGTGTGAAACTAGTTCTTATTTTGTATCCTCACTGCTCCCCTCTGTCCGTGAGATTTGATTCTGGTGCCTCCCTTATCTTGCTTTTTTGCACTAGTATTTCACACTATTATTTCACACTATTATTTCACACTAGTATTTCACACTATTATTTCACACTAGTGGTGTTTCCTATTTGCCAAGAGGCGAGATTGAAACTGGCGTGACCTGTTGGACAGAAACCGACTGAACACTCGCCTCGTGAACCATCACAGCACATTCCCTATGGCAAGTGTTGGTTGCATACCGTGTCGATATGTCATTCATATACTCTTGACGGTCTTCCTTAGAGTATTGTGATTTGAGATAAAAGAGAGGTTCAACTGCAAGTCACGCAAATTAATCTACGTTATTATTTGCCACATCTATAACAAAATACACCAGGAAGACTGGCCATGTTAACTACGTTAAGCCAACATATGAATGATATTGATAAAAACACCAGTTTTCTGGTCGCCAACCACCTCAAATAGCTCATGATATCGCCGCAAGGTTACTATGAGGGTCTCTGGTATAGTTTCTTTCCTGCTCGCCTGATGATTAACAGCGGATTGAGGTGGAGAATAGTTATTCCTTTTTTATAATAATAATGTTCCATTAGGCGTCTGAAACTCGTTGCGTCGATCGGCCACATCCATGTCCCACAGCTATGGCGCGGTTCCAGGCCTTGCGCAGAGCAGTTGTGGAGGTCGCTATTTGCTGGAGTCATGGAGGGTCTTTTTTGCGGCTCCAGCTGGTCAGGGGAAGACTTTTGGCGCTGAGGAACTCGTAGTATCTTATGGGTCGTGGTTTCTTAGCCCAGCCGTTCAACATGAAACTCGTCGGTGGTCAAGTGTTTCTGAAATTAAGAGGAGGCTTGTCTTAGAAGATACCTCCACGTTGCGGATGTAGTCATGCCATCGGATGCCCAGGATACGCTGCTGATTGAACGCCTCCAGTCTCGACATGTCACGTTTGGGTAATGTCCAGGTTTTTGAGTCGTAAAGCAGGACTGGGACCATGCAGGACTGGTAGCTGTGGATTTGTGTTTCAATGGAAATCTTGGACATCCACAAGCTAGTGGACACACCATGATATGTGCAGCACAGCTAAAATGAGCTAGCCATGTGGTACACATGTCGGATCAACGTCTTCCAAAAAAAAAGGTGCTCTATGGTGAACTTCAAAATGGCAAGAGAGCAAAGAGTGGGCAGCGGAAAAGGTATAAGGACACACTTAAGAGATCACTGATCCAGTGCGGTAACCATTATGACTGGGAAAGAATCGCTACCAATTACAGACTGGAACATCACTATTGATGAGGGTGTTCAGAGACATGAGGTATCAAGAATAAATGAAGCTATCCAGAGACGTTCGCTCCGCAAGTCAACTCGCATCAACCCTTCTTCAACCCTGGTGGAAGGAGGTGTCTCATTTCCCTGTTCTAAGTGCAACAGACAAATCAAATCACAGATTGGCTTATTTAGCCATCTTCGAATTCACGCGAACAGTGAATGCTGACAAAGTGGTCCTCAACGATTACGATGGACGAACAACAACAATGGACAGGTGGACACAGCAGGCTGTCAGACAAGGGGACTATGTTAACACATTTCTAGTTCGTACGCTTGCAGAAAGAAATTTTTAATAAAACTCATTTTACTTAACGACTGTTCCTCATATATCCTTAGTTTGTTGTTTGTGCTCTACCGTGGAAGACTTTAAAGTGTTGTTTATTAAGCTTGAATAAACTGTTCCTCGTGTATCCTAAGTTTAGTGTTTGTGATCTACCGTGGAAGACTTTCGAGTGTTGTTTTAGCTAGAGTAGACTATTTTGTTTGTTCACTCTACTTTTGATGCATGTGCCTGTTCCACTGTCTGGTATAACTGTTTCTGAAGTACGTAAATATGTTTCTATGTTAGCTCTTCATTTCCTATATTAATGGGTGTGGTATTTAATATTTTTTTCGGGGTATCATTTCTGTCTTTTTCTTTGTTATTAATGTTCACTCTCACATGTTGACTATATATGCTCAATATTTATGTGACGACATGAATGTGTTGGGCACGAATGAGCAAATAGTGAAATATTATCTGCGTATTTCAGATCTTTTAATCTAGAAAATAATGTTCATTCTCTTTCCCTTGAGGCGAATCCCAAAATGGAGTCAGTGACAGTTTGGAAGAGAATGGTTGTCCAACAATGCATGCAAAACTTGTATGCACATTAGTTATTATTGAAGCCACGTCACTAGGAACAGCGTAAGCCCATAATATGCTCCATGTGAACGCTGTCAAAATGAACCTTTATGAAATTATCTTTGACCTCCTGAGTATTTCTCAAATATGTTTCAGAGAAAGACGATATAGTCTGACCCCCCCCCCCCTCTTTACCCCCCCCCCCCCCCTGTTCTATCTGAATCCTATTGTTGCTGCCTTGATTGCTTATCTTATATATTTAATATTATTTGGATTATTACCCTGTCTTGTATTTTGCTGGCTACTGAAAAAAGTTATTTCTCTTCAGTTTTTCCAGTCCACTTTTGGGGTAGGTCATTTTTTTTTGGGGGGGGGGGGGGGGGGGGTAATTTTACACTCTTTCCGTTACACCATTTTGGTGGTATTGTCTACGTGTGCCTCGTATGTGTGCGTCGTATGTCTTCATCATATGTGTGAATAGTGGATCAAATATCCATGCTGTTAATACGGGGGCTGTTTGAAATAGTTTTGCCTTCAAGCTGTCATGATCTGAGGCTTTCATTTGTTCAGCCCATTGATAGCTCTGATAATTTCTTACCTTCGAGGAATGTCTTTGTTTATATCTAAGTCTTGTCTAACCTTTGGAATGTGTATTCGTATCTCGAATGGATTCTTATTGAGTGTTTCTGTGAAATGTTCTGCCAACCTTGCATCTTACCCATCCTATGTGGTGGTGAAGTTTGTATGTTATTCTTTCGCTGGTAAAATGCTGTCTGGACTTCGTTTTCCACATATTTTTTTTTGGTGTACTGGGATTTGTTCATTCTTTAATGCTGCAACTTCTGTCTACCATGGAAGATTATTCAAGGATTGCAAGTTATTGGCTCAAGTTTGATTCTTTACTTCCTTGTTAAGCTGTATGTAGACGGTCATTGTACTTTTCCTTTACTCAAGTAGACCTTGCTTACTTTTTCTTCTTTTTGATTAGCTTTCTCATATCTTAAGTTTTTAATGTTTCCGTTGTTATCCAACTTGCAATTTTCTGTCCCCGAATCCCACGCATGATTTGTTGCTTTCTTTAATATTGTTGAAAGTGCGTTAAAATTTTGGTCCATATTATCAGTTGGTATTTTTCTACAGTTAGATACCAATTCCTATCTTCTGTTTACACAAGTTTGCTTGTTTTTGTTTCACTGTTGACCTTTGTAGGGAAGGAGAGAGAGAGAGAGAGAGAGCGAGAGAGAGAGAAAGAGAGAGAGACAGAGAAAGACAGATGAGAAGGATTCCTTCAGTTTAATCCTATTTCCTTCAGTTACCTTAGGGCCTGTATCTCTGATCTTCAGACTATTTATAGCTGCAACTAGGTATTGATAACTCCCTATACCTCAATCCCCTTTCTCATATCCGCTTCATATAACCTAAATTATTTTGGTGTTTAAATATATGACTGTTCACTTTCTCATTTACCGATCCAAATCCCCATTTACCCATGACTTTTTCACTGCATGTATTGCGTTTTCCAACTTTAACATTTAGGTATCAGCTTTCTATAATGACATCAATCAATCAATCAATCAAGCCCGTCGCTCCTCTGGGTGCAAAGACCATTGACCACATCTCGCCAGAATTTTAAGTTCTTGGATGCTCTTTCTGCCTTTCTCCAGGTGTAATCATTTAATCGTACGCAATCCAATCTTGTATTCTGTTATCAATGTACTTTTAAGGAAACCTTTTTTTTATATCTTCCCATGCGAATGCCATGTGAGATCCTGCCTTGTTATGTTGAACGATGCCTTCCTCACAGTATAACATATCCAGCCCCCATTATCTTCGCTTAATCTGTTGGTATAGAGGTTGTTGTAGCTCCTTTCCCGCCGGTCTTCATTCGTCACTACGTTCTGCCCCTGTATGGCACAATCCGTTGTAGGCATCTGTTAACGAAAGACTGGATTATTTATTGTTTCCTGATTTCTCTGGATCTTCATATGTTGTTTAGTGTCAGGAATGTCACTCTTGCCTTTTCAATTCTGGTCTTTATATCTGGACATGTATATCCTGGCGTGTCACTTTTTGCTGTCCAAACAAGTAAAGGCGTCCACCTCTTCCATCTGTATCTCCTGACGTGTCACTTTTTGCTGTCCAAAGAAGTAAAGGCGACCACCTCTTCCATCTGTATCTCCTGGCGTGTCACTTTTTGCTGTCCAAACAAGTAAAGACGTCAACCTCTTCCATCTGTATCTCCTGACGTGTCACTTTTTGCTGTCCAAACAAGTAAAGGCGTCCACCTCTTCCATCTGTATCTCCTGACGTGTCACTTTTTGCTGTCCAAAGAAGTAAAGGCGTCCACCTCTTCCATCTGTATCTCCTGACGTGTCACTTTTTGCTGTCCAAACAAGTAAAGGCGTCCACCTCTTCCATCTGTATCTCCTGACGTGTCACTTTTTGCTGTCCAAACAAGTGAAGACGTCCACCTCTTCCATCTGTATCTCCTGACGTGTCACTTTTTGCTGTCCAAGCAAGTAAAGGCGTCCACCGCTTGCATCTGCATCTCCTGACGTGTCACCTATTGCTGCTCAAACAAGTAAAGGCGTCCACCGCTTGCATCTGCATCTCCTGACGTGTCACATTTTGCTGCCCAAACAACTAAAGACGTCCACCTTTTCTATCTGCACCTGTATCTCCTGACGTGTCACATTTTTGCTGCCCAAACAAGTAAAGGCGTCCACCTCTTTCATCTGTATCTCCTGACGTGTCACTTTTTGCTGTCCAAACAAGTAAAGGCGTCCACCGCTTGCATCTGCATCTCCTGATGTGTCAGTTTTTGCTATCCAAACAAGTAAAGGCGTCCACCTCTTCCATCTGTATCTCCTGACGTGTCACATTTTGCTGCCCAAAAAAGTAAAGGCGTCCACCGCTTGCATCTGCATCTCCTGACGTGTCACTTTTTGCTGTCCAAACAAGTAAAGGCGTCCACCTCTTCCATCTGTATCTCCTGACGTGTCACTTTTTGCTGTCCAAACAAGTAAAGGCGTCCGCCTCTTCCATCTGTATCTCCTGACGTGTCACTTTTTGCTGTCCAAACAAGTAAAGGCGTCCGCCTCTTCCATCTGTATCTCCTGACGTGTCACTTTTTGCTGCCCAAACAAGTAAAGGCGTCCACCGCTTGTATCTGCATCTGTATCTCCTGACGTGTCACTTTTTGCTGCCCAAACAAGTAAAGGCGTCCACCGCTTGTATCTGCATCTTTATCTCCTGAAGTGTCACTTTTTGATGCCCAAACAAGTAAAGGCGTCCACCTCTTCCATCTGTATCTCCTGACGTGTCACTTTTTGCTGTCCAAACAAGTAAAGGCATCCGCCTCTTCCAACTGTATCTCCTGACGTGTCACTTTTTGCTGTCCAAACAAGTAAAGGCGTCCGCCTCTTCCATCTGTATCTCCTGACGTGTCACTTTTTGCTGCCCAAACAAGTAAAGGCGTCCACCGCTTGTATCTGCATCTGTATCTCCTGACGTGTCACTTTTTGCTGTCCAAACAAGTAAAGGCATCCACCTCTTCCAACGACTCTTCCTCCAACATGATTGATTCTGTTGATGCTTGGATAACTTTTAAAGAGCTTTTGGTGTTTTTCATGTTGATATTTAGTCCCAATTTGGCTGATTGTTCCTTAACCCGGTAAAATTTCTTTTGCATTTGGCCACGACTGTGTTACAGAAGTACCAGATCTATTTCATAATCCAGGTCCCCCAATTTTGACAATAGTGTTCACATAATGCCAGTTCTCTTTCCATCTTTTGATGTCTTCATTACGTGACCTATAGCCAAGAAGAACAACACAAGAAAGCTGTCTGTCACTGCTCCTCCATGCACCATTCTACTAATTGTATCTTGGTACATATTCTGTGTAAGAGTTATGCACTTCTCTGATATCCCATAGTGTCTCAACAGTAGCCAACAGTTTTTTTTCTGTTGCACTTTATTACCTTTGCAATCTCGTGTTAATTTCAGTCTCATCACGAGCATCTTCTGTGATGGTTTGCCCAAAATATGTAAAGTTATGTATACTTGTTCGATTATGTCTCATGTCATTATTATTTTCATTTGCCTATGTTGCTTCGCTATTACCATAGAGTTTGTCTTCAATGTGTTCATTTTCAAGCCAAACTCTTTGGCTGTGCTGTTATTTTTTTCATGCAGACTTTTCAGGGCGAATGATGTACCCACTTTGACTTGGTCCTCAGCAAACTTGATGGCATTAGCTTTCATACCACTGACTTTGACCCCTATTACAACTCCGAGCAACTTTTCCCAACACCATCCAGAAGTATAGAGACTTGGATGTTGTACATCCTGTCTTATTGAAACGATCTGTTAGTCCCTCTTTAGCGTAATCAATTGCTTCTTTTTTCTATACAGGTTCTAGATTAATCGAATAGTTGGTCTATCGATATTTATTTATTGCAACATCTGAAAAAAATGGTTGTGGGGGGCTCGAACAAAGACCTTCGAATAGTCAATAAATCAGATGTATAGTGGTCGTCCTTGAACGATCATTCTTTCTGCGAGAAGCCGCACATATCAGCGTCTTATGGATCGGTTTTTATTTCAGCATTATTCTCTCCATTTCCTTCACTATGATAATGGCCACGCCGTCACTTTGTCGTTTTCTCTTCCAGAGTAGAATATTGTTGCTGTCTCTATGCTACATGTTCCTGTCAAATTACTTTAGCTGATTCCTAAGATATGTAATCTATTGTTTCGCATTCCCGCGGTAATCTGTCTTAGTTTACCTGCTCATTCATTGTATTAGCGTTCTAAAACCCGATTCTTATATCAAGTTTTGCACTAAGAACATTCGTTGTGCCTTCCTTCCGGCCTTCACCATTGTGTACTCTGGTCGCCATCTCGTGCGTGGTAAAGTGAATTATTTTGTCGCTGTTTGTAAAACAGATGAATTTTGCTTTTACATGAGGGCATCAGCCCTGTACCAAAACTCCCGCGCCTGAACGGCCGCGGTGCCAGCTTTTGTCTGATCCCTACCGACTCAGATCTTTCCAGATTTCCAAAGTCTGCTAGGAGTAAAACTCCCGCTGGTATAGATCAGGGGGTTGTCAGAAACTCAAGCTGCGAAAACTGGACAAAGTAACGTAACCAATGTTAGCAAACTAGCCGCAATGGATCTGATAAATAATAGAAATAGCGAAATTGACAGTCCGATACACTCATGAACGCTAGCTACAAATTCAGCTCAGTGACACACGCACACTCCAAGATACGCAGGACTGACTGACCAGACAGACTAACCAAATAGGAAAAAAGCAAAACCAAAACTGAAGACAAGGCTACATATGACAAAAATAAAGATCATGATAAAATGTAACTTCAAATACGTATGGCCCAAAGAACAACCACAACGTGATATCACAGACTCATAATACTTCATTCCATGAAGAGTTATAAGTTACAATATTCAGACAGCAAACATTTAAAAACCATTTGTTCAATAAATACAAAATTAGGCACACGGAGATGTGTTCCATGTAGGAGTAACAAATAAAGAGTTAAACATGTTATATATGTCTACCGACTCCACGAGAGGAGTAGTGTGACAGCGTTGTCCTCCCCTACTCAATTTCGGGATAATGAATGAGAAACCTGAGCCATGTTTATGTGAGAAATAGGTGTAATTATTTTAAATAAAGAAGCCAATTTCCACTCCCGACTATGACATCATATTTAACTCGGTCTCGATCCAATGCTCTTTGTAACCCTTGCGAGAAAAAACAACAACAGCAAATACATAGCTACAAATGCTGTATCTTGGATGTCGCCATCGCTCTTGCATTATCCCAGATGATTATAGTGTCCACGATAACGAGATGCATGGGTCGAAAGTGTGTAAATGCTTTGCTCTGTGGTTACCGAGATTATGATGGCCATTATCTCATGCTCTCTGGGTACACTGGTCAAATAATGCAGATCAAAATCAACGCTGAACATAACAGTGAGTTCAGC
>JAVGWX010000001.1:31462032-31474532 GCA_036924085.1 Ariolimax columbianus | reverse complement strand
TCATTTGCCGGTAGAGACAAACACTTTAACAGCGCTACCACACACACGGTCTAAATATAGAAATAAAAAAATGAGGCCGCTCAAGATAATACAAAACTAACATTTTTAAAGCTGTAGGGCGCTTGCTAGTAGAGTCGATATACGAAATACATAAAACCTTAAAACTGCTATAGAAATTCGAAACACAATGTCTCTCTCTTTCGCGTTCTATCACACAGGTGTGCATAGACCCTCAACCAACCCTCGCCAAGTAGGTCTGTTCTGTGCAATCTTTTCCACTTCCTTCCAGCTTTTTCCTGTTTTCTTTACTCCCTCCTCAAGATCTCATCTCCATATATTCCTTGGTCTGCATCTGCCTCTCCTTCCCTAGGGGGTTCCATGACAGGGATTGTCTGGTGAAACTGGCCTGGGGCTTTCTTAATGTATGACCCATTCATCTCCACACCATGTCACTGTAGTGGAAATTGACAGTTTCGTTGCAGATGAGTTGCAGTCGTTGCAGTCGTGCCATACGAGGTAAAAGAACCAGTTTTAAGAGTGCCGCCTTACTAGTGACCTGCACCAAAGAGCAGCAACGTTCTGTTATCCGTTAGTTAAGCCTATAGAAATGCATCGGTAAATTAAGGTTCGTCTCCCCACACGCAATCTCAGACCCCATCTCACCACACACAATCTCAAAAATTATAATTACCACACACAATCTCAGACCTATCTCACCACAAATAATCTCAGACCTCGTCTTGCCATACACAATCTCAGATCTCGTCTCAAATAATCTCAGACCTCGTCTTGCCACACACAAGCTGAGACCTTACCTCACCATACACAATCTCAGACCTTGTCTACCACACACAATCTCAGACCTCGTCTTTCCACAGACAATCTCAGACCTCGTCTCACACAATCTCAGACCTTGTCTTACCACACATAATCTCAGACCTCGTCTTACCACACACAATCTCAGACCTCGTCTCACACAATCTCAGACCTAGTCTTACAACACACAATCTCAGATCTCGTCACATACAATCTAGACCTCGTCTCACACAATCTCAAACATCGTCTTGCGACATACAATCTCAGACCTCGCTTCACACAATTTCAAACCTCGTCTTGCCACACATCAATCTCAGATCTCGTCTTGCAACACAACAATCTCAGATCTCGTCTCACACAATCTCAAACCTCGTCTTGCCACACACAATCGCAAACCTCGTCTTGTCACACAATAATCTCAGATCTCGTCTCACACAATCTCAAACCTCGTCTTGCCACACAAAAATCTCAGATCTCGTCTCACACAATCTCAAACCTCGTCTTGCCACACAACAATCTCAGATCTCGTCTCACACAATCTCAAACCTCGTCTTGCCACACAACAATCTCAGACCTCGTCTCACACAATCTCAAACCTCGTCTTGCCACACAACAATATCAGATCTCGTGTCACACAATCTCAAACCTCGTCTTGCCACACAACAATCTCAGACCTCGTCTCACACAATCTCAAACCTCGTCTTGCCACACAACAATCTCAAATCTCGTTTCACACAATATCAAACCTCGTCTTGCCACACACAATCTCAAACCTCGTCTTGCCACACAACAATCTCAGACCTCGTCTCACCGCGCAATCTGAGACCTAAACTTTCAAACACAATATGTTACCACAACTCGCACAGCCAGGGGACCATTCCTCCTCACTCACAATCTGCAGATCTTGTGTCGTACCACACAATTTGAGATACATCTCGGCACACACAATCAGCGACATCCTGCAATGAAATCTCTAATACTTCACACTCGACAGTAGGGTCTTCTACAAGACCGTTTATTCTTAACATACGTATCACAAATTCATGTTCATTTTATGTACGCTAGTTCATATTTCGCAATTCGTTCAGGATGAGTTAATGATTGCAGGCTAATACATTGGATTGAGACATATTAACCGAAGTGCTGAACTGGAGATTTCAGATTTGGCTCTAACAAGCAACAATTAAGAACACATGTGTGCGTACTCAGTTTACAACCAAACAAATGAAAGACACCGACTTCAAGGAAATGCTGTTCATTGTTAGCTTAGTTTTCCGTCCCGTTGGACTATTTATTTTAATGACAGTTCCTCTTCACCTGTTCTTCTTCTTCTTAATATTTTTCTTCGTGTTCTTCATTTTCTTTTTTTTTCTTTCTTTCTTTCTTTCTTTCTTTCTTTATTTTTTTTCTTTCTTTCTTATTCTTCTTGTTCTTCTCCTTCTTGTTCTTGCTTTTGGTTTTCTTCTTCTTCTTCTTTTCTCTTGTTCTTCTTCTTTAACTACTTCATATTGTCTATTGACACAATTGATAATATATGTTTACATCTTGATGATATAGTGTAGTTTATCAATTCTGTTGAATTTATTACTTAATTGTATGAGACATGTTTGAGTATCTTCCTCTTGTCGTCCTGTTTTTCAAACATTTTACATGTTGTCATATAATGTTCTAACTTTCTCCTTCTTTACATGTTGTCATATAATGTTCTAACCTTCTCCTTCTTTACATGTTGCCATAGTATGTTATACATGTAATTCTCTCCTTCTTTACATGTTGTCATATTATCTTTAAACCCTGTCCTTCATTACATGTTGTCATAGTATGGTATACATGTAATTCTCTCCTTCTTTACATGTTGTTATAGTATGTTATACGTGTAATTCTCTCCTTCTTTACATGTTGTTATATTTATGTTATAAAAGTAATTCTCTTCTTCTGTACATGTTGTCATATTATCTTCAAACCCTCTCATTCTTTACATGTTGTCATATTATGGTATACATGTAATTCTCTCCTTCTTTACGTGTTGTCATATTATCTTCAAACCCTGTCCTTCTTTACATATTGTCATGGAATATTCGAAATCCTTCATTCTTTATATGGTATTATGTTGTTGTTTAATGACCACAATGAGTAAGTTTACTCTTTTGTACGCCCTGAAAAGGGCGTTAAGTGGCGGGTTGCAGTAGCTTTTTTCACACCTCGAGCGTGCTAATGAAGGTGGACAGCGGTCCTCCAGGCGGTTGTGCTATTCTTGTCTTCATCTGCTTGACGTTCACTACTACGGGGAACATGTCGATCCACATCTCGTCAACCAGACTGTCTTGAAAATAGTCTGTTTCCAGGGAACGTTACGTGGAAGAGAGATAGTAGTCTTGGTCAGTGTATTGTGCCTGACCCTGACGCGATGTCCTGGTCATCATGCTGTACATGTTGTTATGTTATGTTCTAACCCTCTCTTTCTTATTTAAAATTTGAAAAAAAAACTTGCAAAACAAGGATCCAACCTTCCAGATTAGTGTTCAAGGTTTTTTTTATTTTTTAGTTTGACTGCCACATTTAATTTGCTTTTAAAGATAAATGCAATCTTGATTACTGGTCGACGCTGGAATTAGATTGGTCGTATCCCAAGACAAGAGAACCTTGGATCAATACAAGACTTTGGCAGCATCATCGCAGCCTAACACTAACACCAGAACCTAACACCATCACCAGAGCATGACACCATCAACAGAACCTGACACCACCACCAAAACCTGACATCATCACTAGAACCTAACACCATCACCAGAGCATGACACCATCAACAGAACCTGACACCACCACCAAAACCTGACATCATCACTAGAACCTGACACCATCACCAGAATCTGACACCATCACCGGAACTTGACACCACCACCAAAAACCTGACACCATCACGAGAACCTGACACCATCACTAGAACCTGACTCCACCACCAAAACCTGACACCATCACTAGAACCCGACACCATCACTAGAGCCTGACACAACCACCAGAACCTGACACCATCACCAGAACCTGACACCATCACCAGAACCTAACACTATTACCAGAACCTGAAACCATCACCAGAGCCTGACACCATTACCACCATCATAACCTGACACCATCACCAAAACCTGACACCATCACCAGAACCTGACACCATCACCAGCATCTGACACCATCACCAGCACATATACCCATAACCACAACATTTAATATCATCACATTTACTAATACAAACCCCCATGCTATGGACAAAAAAGATAAAAGAAAGGCGAATCTAAGGCAACATGGCCATACAAACTGAAATAGAAATAAGTACCCAGATCTGGGGCATCGCATGAAGGATGGCGGCAGACCTGGCAGAGTGGTGGGAAGTTTGAAGATGCCATCAAGTGTGTTAATCATTTCACTGGCCTCTTTGACATTCACTCGTTGACGTTAGATCTAGGAAGAACAGTAAGTTGCTAACTAGTTTCTTAACATTCATCTTTAAAAACTCGTGTCATTGACATAAAATGATTTTCTTATTTATTTAATGACTATAAGGGATTCGCATACATAGGACAACATAAACTCTACATAACGCATTAGAGCCCATCGTATTACTACCAATGTTACATAGGACACCATTCACTCTCAGTAACACCTGCAAACTCCTTATTTAATGCAAAGTTTCATAGGACACCATTCACTCTCAGTAACACCTGCAAACTCCTTATTTAATGCAAAGTTTCATAGGACACCATTCACTCTCAGTAACACCTGCAAACTCCTTATTTAATGCTAAGGTTTCATAGGACACCATTCACTCTCAGTAACACCAGACAGCTCCCTATCTGAGTACTTATATTACAAAGGGCGCCATTTATCTTGAGTAACACAAAAGAGCTCCTCATATTACTACTAATGTTACGTAAAGTAAGTAGCATGTCCTTTACAGAACGTCGCTTTTTACAACCGCCAACTATTTGGCTGTTATAAGTTTCTTGTCAATACGGAAGGTTGCCATTACTTTCCGTTCGTGAGAAAAAACCCAGTGTCTGCCAAACTGGACCCGGTGGGAATCGAACCCTGTGTGTTGGGGTTGTGAAAACCGGGGGAGTTTCACCGCTACACCACGCAGCCTTTAATGTTACATAGGACACCATTAATCCTCAGTTATACATAAGAGCTCCTCATTTGACTACCATTAATACATTGGACACAATCCATCATTTTTGTCCGTGTCTGGCAAGCTCACGAAGTATTGAACCAGAAATCAACTGCCGTGGAAGCTCTTTCATTTACTGCCATGAGATCCACCAAAATACATTGTTCTTGTATTCTTGGGCATGTATACATATGGTCTTTGATGGCTCCGCATTCGCAGACATCGTCGTCCGCATATTCACATATATCCATCTACTTAATTGCAGTTTTCGGAGGACCAAACTATTAGTGACACAGCTCACAATGAATACTTACCGGATTCGTACTTTCAAAACAGCAAGGTCATACCACCGTGGGCAGCAAGGATATACATGTAAGCTGAACTCGGATGCATAGAACTACAAGGCACAAGACATAGCACAACAAACAACTTAAGAATAAATGTTGACTCCAAAAATGTAGTTTTCTCTAGGGTATTCTATTGTTTATGTCTAAGATATACCACCTATCAGTTGTTACCAAATGTCCAGGATGCAGATAAATAGATATATATTATTAATGGCCATAATGCTGTGATATAGCTGAAAGACATCGGGACATGAATGTGTGAATCTGTCTCGCAAAACGAAGGAAAAACAAAACACCTTCAGCATCATCATGTTCGTTCTTTAACTCCAGAAAAAGTATGGGTCCCCCACTACAGTTGACCTCCATCAAAGCTTGTATGTGCTCTTACAGATGTGGCTTTTGTGGCACTGTTGATGTCATGGCCAGTCCCAAGCACAACACTACTTCGTCGTCTTTTACGTATGCATAGTAGGGCAGTAAGGTATATAGGGATATAGTCTATACTCATTAGTGATATATACACCCGAGGGGTTCGCCTGGGTCGTTGTGTATGACAAGGACAAGAATAGCACCACTCCCCCCCCCCGCCCATAGAGCATGTCGCAAGAGGCGACTAGCTGTGTGATATGGTATAACACCGGCCATGGTTTGTTTAGAGCAGCATAAATGGCGCCTAACGGGATGCCGGTGTACTTCGCTCTAGTGTTTGAGTCTATTAAGATAGACTCCCACATTGGTTAACCACCCTTCAGAGCCGAGTAATAAGCTGCTCTAGCCTAGCGCGCTAAGCAGGAAATCCTCCTCTACATTTAGCTCACACCAAACCTGGGACCTGCACAGAGGCATCCGTCCATGTAGAAGTACAGGTCGACTACAAACTAAGAACGTTAGCAATTGGCTCCAAGATCAACACGGGGATGGAACGAAACCCTTTGGATTATTCATTACATTGCTTATTTAAATTAATAGGGTCGGAGGGGAAAACTACACGACTGTGAAATAAAGGTCGCTTGGACCCGCAGTTGCTACGCAGTTGCTACGCAGTGTACATGCTAGGTTTTTTTTTGGTATCAGATATTTTATCATCATCGTCAGTGCCGTAACCTAGGAGGTCGTTGAGGCACCATTATTGCAGTTTGTCGAACCAGTTCACGCCATACGTCTCGATTTTTCGCCAAGGTATTAATTTCACTCTTTTATATTGTCCTCCCATCTCTTTTTTGGTCTCCCTCTCCCACGCTTCTCAGGCACAGTGCCTTGCAGGACCGTCTTGGTCAGCCCCACCAATCGTGATATATGTTCATACCATGTCAATTTGCGTCTTTTTACTAGTCAGCAGGTTTTTATACTGGCCTAACTCCCTCCTTAGAATTTCAAGAACACTTTCGTTTGTAAGGCGATCCAGATATCTTCTTCTTCTTCGTTCGTTCTCAATCTCCCACTACCAAACACTGAAAGGGCTTAAGTAGCAGAATGTAGTCCAGAGAACGGAATGCGTTGTGTAGTAGTTTACAGCTTGGCTGCGATATTTGCACCTTTCGGTCCAACACATCCGACTTCAGCAAGCATTTTTTGAGTACCGGGTTAGCATTCCCTCTTCGATCCCTTCTCCTTAGCCAGTCTGCCCTGCTGCAGCCTGTTATCCAGGATCACCGCGTGGAGGTGTAGAAGGGTCTTGGCAGCTATGGTTCGCTGGCCCTGACGCTAGCAGTTAGCTATGGGTCGCTGACCACTGCAGCTCTTGCGCTGCTCAGCATCTTAATCCCGATCTAGATATGAAATGCCAAGAATTCTTCGCAAGCATCTCATTTCCATTGCGCAGATTTTACGTTCTAGTGCAGCAGCCAGATATATAAGATATTTACACACACGTAAACTGGGAATAATACTGTTTTGAACTGGAGTTTCTTGGTCAAACATGATTACCGCTAGATAATACTCTCCCTTAGGATCGAACAGTCTAATCTCATTGAAGATTGAGACAATAGTAGCACACGTGTATGAATATTTTTGTTATGAACCTCGGATCTAACCACCTGAATGACACCGGATGTAACCATGAGAATGACCCCGGATCAAACCACCAGAATAACCACGGATCTAACCACCAGAATGACCCCGGATCTAACCACCAGAATGACCCCGGATATAACCACCAGAATGACCCCGGATGTAACCACCTGAATGACCTCGGATATAACCACCAGAATGACCCCAGATGTAACCACCTGAATGACCCCGGATATAACCACCAGAATGACCCCGGATGTAACCACCAGAATGACCCCGGATATAACCACCAGAATGACCCCGGATATAACCACCAGAATGACCCCGGATATAACCACCAGAATGACCCCGGATATAACCACCAGAATGACCCCGGATATAACCACCAGAATGACCCCGGATATAACCACCAAAATGACCCCCGATGTAACCACCAGAATGACCCCGGATATAACCACCAGAAAGACCCCGGATGTAGCCACCAGAATGACCCTGGATGTAACCACCAGAATGACCCCGGATGTAACCACCAGATTGACCCCGGATGTAACCACCAGAATGACCCCGGATGTAACCACCAGAATGACCCCGGATATAACCACCAGAATGACCCCGGATGTAACCACCAGAATGACCCCGGATGTAGCCACCAGAATGACCCCGGATGTAGCCACCAGAATGACCCCGGATGTAGCCACCAGAATGACCCTGGATGTAACCACCAGAATGACCCCCGATGTAACCACCAGAATGACCCCGGATATAACCACCAGAATGACCCCGGATGTAGCCACCAGAATGACCCTGGATGTAACCACCAGAATGACCCCGGATGTAACCACCAGATTGACCCCGGATGTAACCACCAGAATGACCCCGGATGTAACCACCAGAATGACCCCGGATATAACCACCAGAATGACCCCGGATGTAACCACCAGAATGACCCCGGATGTAGCCACCAGAATGACCCCGGATGTAGCCACCAGAATGACCCCGGATGTAGCCACCAGAATGACCCCGGATGTAGCCAGTAGCATTGAAACCCTTTGAATTAACCCCGGTGGAATTGAATCCGACGATAATTTGAATGACGAATGTGGGAATCAGATTCTGATCGAGCTAGATTTGACCCTGTATCTGGTCGTCCCTCAGGTGATCAGACTACGACACAGGCGCCTATTCCACGTAACGTATTAAGTAAGTTTGAAGCAGTATGGGAATTCCGCAAATATAATACAGAAGCTACTGGCATAACAAGCAGGAACATTGTATATGATCAAGCTAATCAATTGGAGATAGTATAAGTAAAATTGATTACCAAGTATTGTCAGAGTAACTAAATTTGCCTGTGGTGTTAGCATATTGATTAGGAGCACAAGAGAATTGGATTGTTTGGACAGGCCTCGAAGAATTAAAGTAGGCAATTGTGGCAGGGGTGTGAAAACAAATCTGGGCCGAGGGCAACAATTATTTATACCAAAAGTTCGGAGGGCCGCACTGTAAACAATACAATGATATAATTCAGAAAAGTAATAATGAAATATAATTTTGGAAAACCATCTCAATTTGATGCCACAATCGAATCCTATATATGATTTTTTTGTAAAGGCTAACAAAATTAGTACGGGCAGTCACAAAGAACGCTACATGCGAGGACGTCAAGCTAATCACTAGCTCAAAGATCCCAAAGCGCCAGCAATGGCTCTCCGATACCTCGTATGACATAATACTCAAGAAGATCACAGCCAGGCTTCACGATGACCACGCCGAACGACGACGGCTGAAAGGCCAATTCCGCGCGGCGGCCAGGGCAGATAAGGAACGCTTTCTCAACTAAATTGCTGATAAAGTGGAAGCTGGTCTAAGATTTCATGACCTCAGACCCGCCTTTCAGGCTATAAGTCTCCTCCGCCTTGGAGGTAAGCAGAATGAGAAAAAAAGCATAGAGTTCATCAACAAGTCTGACGGTTCCATGTGCTCGTCATACGAGGAGGTAGCGAACAGGTGGAAGGAGCACTACGCTTATGCTCCACCAGCAACGACATGTCCCAATCGTTCCGCTCAATCTCCGGATCCTCCCTCAGATACGGAAACCAACATCGAGCGCTCACCCCCCCCCCCCCCCGCCCCCCTAAACTATAGCTGAAGTCATCGCTGCTATTCGGAAACTCAGATATAGACGAGCGGCAGGCCCGAAACACATCTCACCGAAGCTGGTGAAGCACGCCATCGACTCGATCAGCTCTGCCCTCCATCATCTATTCCTATATGGAGGACGAGACATGCCCCGGCCAACTGGCGCGATGGAATCGTCGTCTCTCTGTACAAAGGCAAGGGACTCGTAAAGTCTGCAGTAATTACAGGCTCTCGGTAATAACACTACTCTCGGTACCCGGGATAGGTGTTTGTGCACGTGCTACTGGCTAGACTAAAGCCTCTCTTGAGGACAAAACGTCGCCAAGAACAGTCTGGCTTCGCCCAGGGTCGTTCTACAACCGACGCTATCCTTGCTCTGCGCCTCCTCGACGAACTGCACGGGGCCTTCAATCGCAATATTGCACACTGCATACGTGGACTTAATGTCCGCCTTCTACTCGGTTGATTGGCTGGCTTTATGGAAAACCCTTCAGGGAATAGGGACCCCGCCCCCACCCCAACACCACACCCCTAACCACCCGTTGAACATGATCAAGGAGCTACACAAAGACACCGGCGCAAGAATGCAATTACGTGGCGCTGTCTCTGGCAGATTCCCCACGACTTCCGGTGCCATACAGGGATGTATTCTTTCCCCCGATTCTGCCGGCTGTCGACTGACTTCTTGATCACCCCAACGCGCACCAGGAGGGTATAGCTATTGGTCACAGTCAATCTTAACTGATCTTGTTTACGCGGACTACATTGTCCTGTTCGGCACAGACAGATCTGCGCTGCAGCGCTCTCTGGAAATGTTAGACAGTGAAACTCCCTTCCTATGCCTGTCTATATCTTGGGCCAAGATTATCGTTCAGACTCTCATATCCGACACAGCACCCCCAGGGGGATTGAAACTCTAGGACACTCTGCGGAGGGCACCAACGAATTTATATATCTCGGTAGCATGATATCATCCGATGGCGCAGCGGTCCCGATATGTCAAGGCGGATCGGACTATCTGCGTCCGCTATGCACGACCTCCGACGTGTGTGAAGTAATGGCAAGATCTCTCTCGGGACAAAAATCCGCATCTACCAGTCCTGCGTGGTCCCAGTCCTGCGTGGTCCCAGTCCTGCGTGGTCCCAGTCCTGCGTGGTCCCAGTCCTGCGTGGTCCCAGTCCTGCGTGGTCCAGTTCTGCTTTACCTTTCCGAAACCTGGACATTGCTGAAGCATGCCATCTCGAGACTGGAAGCCTTTCACTTGCGTAACCAGCGGCGTATCCTGGGCATCCGATGACATGACTACATCCGCAACGTGGAGGTCTCTGCTGAAACAGGCCTCCACCCAATCTCAGAAACAATTGATTGGCGCCGAGTTTCTTTTTTCGGTTATGTTGTAAGGCTGGACCAGGAAACCCCTGTTCACAAGAAACTACACAAGTCTTTCTTGGCGCCAAAAGTCTTCCCCCGACCGGCTGGAGTCGCTGAAGAGGCCGTCCCTGAACACGTATGTCGCCAGCAAGTAGCAACCCTTCCTGCACCCTGGTCTGGAACTACGCCACAGCTGTGGGTCACGGATGTGGACGACATCGCAACGGACATCAGACGCCTAAGCGAACATTATTATAACAAAATATACGGGCCTATCATGACCTATATTTCGATAATGTCTTCTCTCTCTACATTATTCGAACCTGTTTGATATATACATTGTACATTGTTGATCGAAATGACCCTTTCTTGATAGCCACATTTTTTTCTCTCGATCTCAACCATTATTCCTTTCAATATCTATATTTGAAATGACACTTAACTGAACAGAAAAACCACAAAACTATTCGAAGCACGAAAGCAAAGAAACACAGTTATCTCATTTATAATCTTGGTATTCAGTCAGGCAAAAAAAGTGTCTGATTCCAGGTAGCCAAATGTTGTTAAAACTTAATTCAGTCGCTTGTCCTGTTTGATCAAGGATATTGCTCATGTCATCTATCCATCTCTTATGTCACCAAAAAACGGCCGCCATCGGGTGTTCCTGTGTTTTTTCAAGACTTTCGCGGATTTTGATGGACTTTCGTAACGCGTAAGACTGCTAGATTGTGCTGTTCAACTTTTATGTATATACCCCAATGCTTCTTCGTGTGTATTATCTGAGACTTACATAGATCCAACAGGACGATTGTGGTAAACTGTTGGTGTGGAATTTCTTGTTGATGACGAATCGCAATGGCAACACGCCATGTCTACTGTCGTGTGATCGGCTCGTATTAGGCTTTAAGTTAAGGAGGCTTGTTTCATCGGGACAAGCTGGACTCCATCCGGACTACCACCAGCCCAGAAACGGGAAAATGCCTAGGGCATGATAGCTCCCGAGCTACATCTTCTCTAGGCCAAGTAAGTCGCTTGAGGGATACCCATTTCAAACGGCTGAACATAATAACTGAATCATGACTGTGCAATCAGAAATGCATAACTATTATTAATTATTTTTGTAGCTAAAACTCCCTCCCGAATAAACATTTTCTTTGTTTCTGTTACTAAAATAAAAAAAATCGCTTTTCATCAAACACTTTACTGACCGAATATCAATATTCTTGGATCGTGTGTGGCTTACAGTTGGACAGCCTTGATATACAGCTTTGCAAATACGTTCTTTGAGTATTTCTTCAGGGACCAAGAGATACTTTAAGATACTGAAATATGTTAAGGTGGGGGGGGGGGGGGGTACAACATTCAACAATAATTGCCATATGTAAACACTTACTCCCTTTGATCAACACAGATGAGATCACTCGTATGCGCATGTCCAGAACTCTCGTAAAAGCAGACTTCTCCCCGTTACTCGATCACTGCCATGCTTTGAGACAAGTAATCCATCTCTCAGTGACGCCTTACCATCCCCTTAGATCAGTAGTACTCTTTACGAGCAGTCCTAGCTACTCACTCCTAATCCCAAATTGCACGAGTTAAGTGGCAACGGCTGTGTCCCAACGATCACTTATGAGCAGTTTTCTCTGATTCTTTCA
>JAVGWX010000001.1:31339532-31459532 GCA_036924085.1 Ariolimax columbianus | reverse complement strand
TTAGGCTCTTCTCCAATATCAGTGTTCTAAGTCATCAAACTTAACATGAACTTAAACTGTTTTAAGAATCATCGAACGACAAAGTTGGCTGGCTGAGGATTACGTTGGGCACTGGCTTTACTGGTGATATTCAAATTTGGTCACGGATGTGAACGATTGTATTGGTTGTCCACAGAATAGAACAAAAATGTATGCTGATGGATTAATGCGAGCAAAAGCAGCGTTCAGTAATTCAGTAACCGTTTCAATTGGTGTTTCATCACTGGAGCACACTGGAATTGGTGTCTCATCACTGGGCCACACTGGAACTGGTGTTTCATCACAGAACAATACTGAAAATGGTGTCTTATCACTGAACCAAATAGGAATCGATGTCTCATCACTTGACCACACATGAATTGGTGTTTCGTCACTAGACCAGACAGGAACTGGTCCACACAGGAATTATTGTCTCCTCACTGAACCACACTCTAAATGGTGTCTCATGACTGGCCCTCCCAGGAATTATTATCTCATCAATGGACCACACTGGAATTGGTGTCTTATCACTGGACCACGTAGGAATTAGTGCATCATTACTGGAGCACACAGGAATTGGTATCTCATCCCTACAGAGTTAGTGTCTAATAACTGGGCCACACAGGAGTTGGTGTCTCATCACTGGACCACACATGCACTAGTGTATCATCACCGGGCCACAAAGAAATTGGTGTCTCATCACTGAAGAATGATTGCCCATCGCGAAGCGATGATCGCCGCAGTATCAGACGGTTGTGTCTTAATAATGTGATGTGCGTTGTATTTGGATTATAGTGAGGAAGAATATGAGCTGGTCATCAATCTCACTCTTATCTCGAGTTACCTTGGATCAGTGGTAAGACTATTAGTAGAGACGACTGGAGGTAACTAGGGTTGCAGGCACTCTGGTCTTACCTCCCTTGAGATCAGGGGTCGCTTTAAACTTGCGGGGTTCGATCGCCCACCGTTTCCGTTCATCACTGTACAAGGCGAGTGTCTTAACCTCTTGACTGCAGCGACCTCCTGAACCACGCATAAACCGGTATATCATCACTGGACCACACAGAATTAGAGTCATCAATGGAACACTTAGAGTTAGTGTCTAATCACTGAGCCATAAAGGAATTAGTGTAACATCACTGGACCACACATGAATTTATGTATAATCCCTGGACCACACATGAATTTATGTATAATCATTGGACCACACGTGAATTTATGTATAATCAATAGACCACACATGAATTTATGTATAATCATTGGACCACACATGAATTTATGTATAATCATTGGACGACTCATGAATTTATGTATAATCATTGGACCACACATGAATTTATGTATAATCATTGGACCACACATGAATTTATGTATAATCATTGGACCACACATGAATTTATGTATAATCATTGGACCACACATGAATTTATGTATAATCATTGGACCACACATGAATTTATGTATAATCATTGGACCACACATGAATTTATGTATAATCATTGGACCACACATGAATTTATGTATAATAACTGGACCACATAGGAATAGGTGCCTGGTCACTGGAATTGGTGTCTGATCACTGGGTCACACAGAATTGGTGTCTGATCACTGGGTCACACAGAATTGGTGTTTAATCACTGGGTCACACAGAATTGGTGTCTGATCACTGGGTCACACAGAATTGGTGTCTAATCACTGGGTCACACAGAATTGGTGTCTGATCACTGGGTCACACAGAATTGGTGTCTAATCACCGGGTCACACAGAATTGGTGTCTGATCAATGGGTCACACAGAATTGGTGTCTAATCACTGGGTCACACAGAATTGGTGTCTAATCACTGGGTCACACAGAATTGGTGTCTGATCACTGGGTCACACAGAATTGGTGTCTAATCACTGGTTCACAAAGAATTGTTCTCTGATCACTGTTTCACACAGAATTGGTGTCTAATCACTGGGTCACACAGAATTGGTGTCTAATCACTGGGTCACACCGAATTGGTGTCTAATCACTTTGTCACACAGAATTGATGTCTAATCACTGGGTCACACAGAATTGGTGTCTGATCACTGGGTCACACAGAATTGGTGTCTAATCACTGGGTCACACAGAATTGGTGTCTAATCACTGGGTCACACAGAATTGGTGTCTGATCACTGGGTCACACAGAATTGGTGTCTGATCACTGGGTCACACAGAATTGGTGTCTAATCACTGGGTCACACAGAATTGGTGTCTGATCAATGGGTCACACAGAATTGGTGTCTGATCACTGGGTCACACAGAATTGGTGTCTAATCACTGGGCCACAGTGAAATTCATTTGTTAAGCTCGTATCAAGTAGATGCCAATTGCTACCTCAGCAAATTGTTAACGAATTATCCTCTTCCTGACATGAGGGAAATCTCCAGATGCTTCATCTTCCAGCGCGGCGGGGAACGCCCGGTCATCCTGCTGGGGATGGAGTTGCACTGCTTACTCATGAGACGCGTGCATTCATTGAACCGAATTTGTGGCCAACAAATAATCAAGTTCAATCTCGCGGGCAACGTGATTTGGGAACGTTTTGCAAAAAATGTCAACCGAAAGAAAATTAACCATATGGATGTGCCAATAGATGAAATAAAGCAGGCATGAGATGTGCTAGAACAGCTGGGCAATTGGCGTGTCAGTGGGAAAGTGGAGTAACCGAAGTCGCACATGTGTTGTAGCTGATACCGGACATTTTGTGTACAAACAGAAAAAAGGCAAAATGAAGGTATATATTTTCTCACCATTGTCATCAATGAGGTAATTTCCAGCCAAGTTAAAACAAGCAAATTCATAGGCTATGGATGTCCCAGTTTCACTTTCAATACTCACACTGTAAGTACCACATTTGCTATTTTATTCTTCAAATTCATCATCTCTAGCTTCTCCCAAACCGCCTTCTTCTTCCTCTTTTTCTTATTTTTGTTTCTTCCTCTTTTTCTTATTTTTAATTTCCTTCTTCTTTTTCTAATTCTTCTTTTTCTTTCTCCTCAATCCACTGATGCAATACTTCTAGCACGGTGAGGTTCGCGAAGGAGACTGCGCGTTTCCGGATCGCTGGTCACCCGCATATTTTCGACAATGACCTCTCGTCGGACCTGACTGCCTCTCTTTGGTCTGCATAAGTGGGGCAATCTTATAGGATATGTTCTTGTGTTTATTTGGGTGCTCCACAATCGCACGTGGCTGTGTCTCTGGGGCCCATTCTGTGGAGGTACGCCTTGAGTCTGCAATGACCTGTTCTGAGTCTGAAGATCTTTGTCTGCCCATCACTGACATGTTTGTCTATTCTATCATTTTCTTGCTTGTATTCTTTGTGCTGGTGTCTCCATTCCGTCCTTATGGATCGTTTGAATAGTGTCTTTATTTCTTTATATCATTCTCCCGAACCGCATTCAATGACGTCGTAGGTGTTTTATTGCTAAAACACATAAATGCATATGGGTGGTGTTTATGTCAGACAGCAGATGGTCAAGAACAGTGACGTCTTGGTAGCGCTACAACCTTAAACGTCCACCAAGGCGTGCAACAATGAGAGGGAGGGATGGCTTGAGTAAAACCCGTGGGCCCATTTGTTACTCCAGTTGAAAAAACCGCATTGAGTTTAAACAACATTAAGCAGCCTGGCACAAAACACACTCTTTGCCTGATTGAATGCCAGGATTACAGATTACATACATTTATGTAACACACTTTTCTTCACTTATTAAAAAAAATGTTAATTATGAGATAATAACACGCGACAGTTGACAAGTGTTTGTTTTTTTGGTAATTTCCCACCAAGTTTTTGTATAAAATGTATTTTAATTGGGGGGAGAGACGGGACGGGGGGGGGGGGGGAGCATGAGAAGGTGGAGAGGGATGTCAATGCCTACGAAATGGACCAAAAAAACATGTCGAAACGTACCCGCCTTTGCTGGTGCCATATTTAAAACATTATTTACATCTGTGTTCCAAAATCATTCAGTCTCAGATTATTAAATTGAATCAAGGTGCAAAAGAAGCTAACACAAAACCATGCTAAAAAAGACAATTAAATACTATGGACTAATAAAAGATATATAAATCTGTCTTGGCACCCAACGGGCAGTGATCTTCAGAAAATGCAAATGTTCATGAATAATAGTGTTTACCGTACCAAGAGAAAGACTTGCCTCTTATGCAATTTCGCGACAGGTTATGCGCCGATTTTCCATATTAAAAAAAACACAAATTTATCTTGCGTTCGTTTTATTTCTCTATTCCACAAGGTGGGTGTGCGTTGCACTGTGTTTATTTTGTTGCGCATGTCGGCTCAGTGCATCCGACTTCAGCATGCATTTTATGTGAGGGTCTGCTTCCTCCTGCATTTTATAAGGGTTTGCTTCCCTGGGGTAACGGACAGTGCTGTAATGGGGATCGAACCCAGCACGTTCGGGTCGTGAGCCGTGTCACTTAACCACTAGCCCATGCCGTCTCCTGTTTTTCCATATAAGGCTTTCCACAATCTGGATATTCACAGGAATGACTGTGGTGGGTTGAGAGCCACTACGGCAGGGATCACCAATCACGGATGTACGGCCTTCTCTAAAACGTTTACACCATTCAAATGTTTTACTGCGGCTGATTATCTTACCACTGTATTGTGATTGCAGTCTTCTGTAAATTTCCTCAGGTTTCACGCCTTCTTTCACAAGGTACTTTATCACAACGCGCAGTTCCATTCAAGCGCTATTAGTGCTGTCCACCATATTTATTTATCTGTCATGCCACTGGTCCATGGCAAGTGAGCCCCCTAGCAGTAATAGGACACAAGTGGGTCACCTAGCAGTAATAGGACACAAGTGGGTCACCTAGCAGTAATAGGACACAAGTGGGTCACCTAGCAGTAATAGGACACAAGTGGGTCACCCAGTAGTAATAGGACACAAGTGGGTCACCTAGCAGTAATAGGACACAAGTGGGTCACTTAGCAGTAATAGGACACAAGTGGGTCACCTAGCAGTAATAGGACACAAGTGGGTCACCCAGTAGTAATAGGACACAAGTGGGTCACCTAGCAGTAATAGGACACAAGTGGGTCACCTAGCAGTAATAGGACACAAGTGGGTCACCTAGCAGTAATAGGACACAAGTGGGTCACCTAGCAGTAATAGGACACAAGTGGGTCACCCAGTAGTAATAGGACACAAGTGGGTCACCTAGCAGTAATAGGACACAAGTGGGTCACTTAGCAGTAATAGGACACAAGTGGGTCACCTAGCAGTAATAGGACACAAGTGGGTCACCTAGCAGTAATAGGACACAAGTGGGTCACCTAGCAGTAATAGGACACAAGTGGGTCACCTAGCAGTAATAGGACACAAGTGGGTCACCTAGCAGTAATAGGACACAAGTGCCCGTAACTAATTATAGTAGTTCTTGCACGCTAGAAACCATTCCGGTAGAACTAGAACACAAAGTCCCGGTTTTGATGTGAACGCCCCTCGAATCTATATATATATATATATATATATATATATATATATATATATATATATATATATATATATATATATATATATATATATATAAGAGAGGATGAGACTAACGTCTGGTCAGGAAAAACAGACTGATCAGAGAATTTTAGCCAGGGTCAGGCAAAACAGACTGATCAGAGAATGTTAGCCAGGGTCAGGCAAAGCAGACTGATCAGAGAATGTTAGCCAGGATCAGGCAAAACAGACTGATCAGAGAATGTTAGCCAGGGTCAGTCAAAACAGACTGATCAGAGAATGTTAGCCAGGGTCAGGCAAAACAGACTGATCAGAGAATGTTAGCCAGGGTCAGGCAAAACAGACTGATCAGAGAATGTTAGCCAGGGTCAGGCAAAACAGACTGATCAGAGAATGTTAGCCAGGGTCAGGCAAAACAGACTGATCAGAGAATGTTAGCCAGGGTCAGGAGAAATGAACTCGCCAAGACCCTCACCTGACTTCCTCTTTGAGGTTTGACGTGATCTCCATAGTAGTGAGCGACACGCAGATGAGGCCAAGCATAGCACAACCGCCTGAAGGATTCCGGTCTATCTTCATCAGCACGCTCGGGATTTGAGGAAAGCTACTGCAACCGGTCACTTAACGCCCTTTCCAGGTCGCAAGTAAGAGTAACCTAATAAGTGTGGGCATTCGAAACAACAATATATATATATATATATATATATATATATATATATATATATATATATATATATATATATATATATATGAGTGTGTGTGCATGTGTGGCTAATGAAAGAAAGAAGGAGAGAGAGAGAGAGAGAGAGGGAGAGAAAAATAAAAAGGGAGGGAGAAAGGGTTGTTATGTTCATTTATAGTCAATAAGAGAGAGATACAGCGAGAGTGAGAGAATGTGAGAAATGGGTAGGGGTTTCATTTATATTTGGTGAAAGAGATACGAAAAACTTATTGTTTCCAAAAGATGAGCTGTAGGTAGAATAGCATAAAAAAGTCAGAAGGATTTGTGAAACAGAAACTTGAAAGCGATGAACAGTAGAAAAAGAAAGATAAGTTAAACAGACATGAAAAGCGATACAAGTAACAGTAGTTTTAAAACAAGAAACAAAACTGAATAATCAATTAATCAGGGAGCAGTTTGATGGATTGGATGGACTGGATATCTGAAATAATTGTCAGCAGTTTGAAAACATGAAAATAACTAGAGAAGGAAAGCATAAGATAGTTGTTCAGTGTGTAGGAAATCTGTCATGTGCTAATTGGTATTTTTAAAAACAGCAAACACAATAATTTAGAAACAATTTAACGAATTATTGGATGGACGGTCAGAATAAAGTGAAATGTATATATGTAGTTTAGAAACAATGGAAAAGGCAGAGAAAAGAAAGGATAAGATATTGGCGCGGTGTAGTAGTAGTGTGTGAAATGTGGTATGAGTAAATATGGTAGCAAGCACAATAATTTATGAAAAATGGAATAAATCTGTGGTTGGGCGGACAGAATAACATAGTATGTATCATTTGTAGTTTAAAAACAAGTAGAATAACTTAAGAAAGAGTCCATAGATCACTAGCAAAATGCATTGAATGACAATGTACACAAAAAACGATGCCTATTACCAGTTGAACAGAAGAGCGCAGGTCGTGGTCTTCAGACCACTGGCCACAATAGACTGAGGTACCACATATTCAATAAATTGAAGATAGGTGGCACTGACGAATGCATGTGTGGTACTGGGAAAATGACCGCTGAACATCTGCTGCAAAACTGCCCGACATACGAGGATCAGAGAAAGCAGGTGTGGCCATCACCAGTGGCAACACTAGACAAGCTCTATGGCAGTGTCGACAGCCTCAGGATGACCGCTGCTTTTTTCGAAAAAATAAAGGTTGACGTCTGACAGCGTTCGAAGAAGAAGAAGAAGAAGAAGAATGACAATGTTTGTACCGAAAAACAGTAGTTCATAACCAAGGAAAATAACTGAATAGGAAACGAATTATTCTCTAGTGTGATGGATTGAATGACCAAGATATGTGTAGTGGAAATCTGTAGTTTAGAAACTGGCATAAACGATGAAAGAAGTATTAGAAAGTTGTTTGATTGACAGTAAACTCATTACTATCAGAAAATAGTGTACAAAAGAATAAAAAAGATACAGGTTAGAAAATGTATATACTTGGAAATATAAAATGAATAACTGTAGTTTGGAAAAAGAAGAAATAATTGAATGAAGAAAGTATGAAGTAGTGGTTTGATGGGCTAATTAGGTCTAGAAGGGAAACAATACAGATGTCTAAAAATTCCCTGCCCTGCATTAGCTCAGGCTTACAGGGATATATTACTGTTTGTGGCATTGCTAGGGTGACCACGAGTTTCATAAACCTTACAAAGGTCATGACACGAAGCGATGAATAGGTTCAAGTGCCTGACGTACTCAACTTCCAACTTGTTCTTCTAAACATTTAGCCGACTGGCTCGAATGTTCTTATATATTCTGATGTTTCTTGTTAAGCACGACTCTGAAGAGATAGTCTAGGCCTCGTAAACATATGTGCAGTTACTTGAAGCAGGAGGAGAAACACGTGTGGACAAAACAGGACTGGAACGGAACCCGGCCTTAAAAGTGGGAGACAAAGTTGTGGGACAAGGAATGTGGATGGTAAACATTTAGTTCGGAAGATGGCTATGAAGAAGGCATCATTAGTTTTTTTTCTTGGTAGAGGCTGATAAACGAGTTTATCTCTGGTACACTTCCATCGTTGTCTGTGTGTCCCATAGCGTTCATTGTTCAATTTAGTTTTTAATTGCCCGAGCGCTTAGTGTAGAATGAGAATATAGATGAGAATAGGATTGCTGCCACACTGTGAACATCTTGTGCGAGTTCACTGACTTTTCCGTTTATTTCGACAACTGGTCTGTGGTCTGAATGTGCTTATAAAACGAAATCCTGACAGAGGCGTAAACTGTTAACATTAGCCATATTTGTTTTGCTCTTTTTGAGAGTCTCTATGTTTGCTCTTCACTCATGATGTAGCAAGCCTTTCTGTGCATTCTGAAGTAAGAATTTGGAGTCCGATGCGATGAGTACACTTGTTAAAGAGGTTTCATAAATTAAGTCACCGCCTTCTTCTTCAATCTCTTACTGGAGATTGTAGTCATGTATTCTTCGTTCTTGTCGGCCGCAACTCTACTTCAGTCTAACAAAGAAGTTATTTAAAAAAATACTTTTTGTTCAATCGGTTGATAAAATGGTTTGTTTCTTGCTTTCTTTAGCGTTAGGGCTAAAACTACAGCTGTAGAAAGCTTGCTCTGAACACAAATACTATGGTGGCACCTAATACTTTAGGACGATTTGAACATTGATATGGTATCCATGATTGCAAAATTTGCCGATGACACAAAACTATGCAGTAGTGTCTCATCTAAAGCAGAAGTGGATATATGGAGGTCGGATTTAGATAAAATTCAAGAATAATATGTAAGCTGCAATTGGAGTTTAATGTAGATAAATGTACAGTCATCCACATGGGTAGATCCAATATGGAACATAATTACAGAATGGGCGAGAACAATATTAAAAAGATAGAATGGGCCTAGGGGTTATAATAGATCATACAGTTAAGGTGAGTAAGCAAGTCCAGGTTACAGTGAAAAATGCAAATTAGGTATGATAAAAAGAAATATTAAACATAGTAGCAAGGAAGTGATAGTCAAACTGTATAAAGCATTAGTTACACCTAGATTGGAGTACTGTGTACAGGTGTGGAATCCTTATCATAGAGGGGATATAAACATGCTGGAAAGAACACTAAAAAGAGCGACAAAGATGATAGTGGGATTCCAGAATTACAGTTATGAAGAAAGACTCAGAAAAACGGCCTAAAGTATCTAGAAAAGAGAAGAATTGTCTTAATAAGGTGACTTAATACAGGTTTATATGATGATCAGAGGAACGGATAAATTAGACTATAACAAGTTTCTTTCCAAATAAAACCACCTACAGAACAAGAACGTTATGTAGTACCGATTAAAAACGTAATTAACGATTAAAACTGATTTTTTGGTACTCGTCAAGCAAAAATGTTTACTTGTCACAGAGGAGCAGACGAGCGCTTTTGTCAAGTCCTGTATGCATGTATATAAAGAGCAGTCTTAGAATATATAGGGACAGAGCAAGCAGAAAAGAGGGAAATGTATGTCATTCTAAGAAGAGAAAGAGAGAGAGAGAGAGAGAGAGAGAGAGAGTGTAGTCTTGCATCATATAAAACAGAGAGAGTGTGTAGTCCTGGAGCATATACAGCAGAAAGAGTATGTCGTCTTGGAGCATATAAAACAGAGAAAGTGTGTGGTCCTGGAGCATATACAACAGAGAGAGTGTGTAGTCTTGGAGCATATAAAATAGAGAGAGTGTGTAGTCCTGGAGCATATACAACAGAGAGAGTGTGTAGTCTTGGAGCAAATAAAACAGAGAGAGTGTGTAGTCTTTGAGCATATAAAACAGGGTGAAAGAGAGGCTAATTATGTAAAAATAGAGAGCATTATTCGATCAAATAGAGTCGTACTGAAACCAGACTGCATAATTAGATGAACAATCTATCGTGGAAACTGAGAGAGGAGAATTGGATTAGATAGATTCATCCACAAATCAGAGAGAGCAGAACTAGTTGAGAGAGAAAGTCGTCCTGGACCGGAGAGCGCAGAATTGACGTGAGAGAGACCAGTCTTATAACTAGAGAAAGTACAAATAGTTTAAAGAGAGTCGTTCTGGAAACGTAGAGACCAGAATTAGATAGAGAGTGACTAGTCTTGTAACTGGAAATAGCAGAATTAGATTACAGAGAACAGTAACGTTCTGGAATTGGCGGCAGCAGATTTAGATAAGAGAGAGACTGCAAATGACGAGAGCAGTGTTACATGATAGAGTGTCGTATTGGAAACAGGCGAGAGCAGAAAGAGCAGAATGAAGAAAAAGGAAAGAGTAGACTAGTCTTTGGAGAGACAGCAGAATGAAAAGGTATGGGGATTAGTCTTGGTACCAGAGAGAGAGGAAAATCAGAAGGTAGGGAGACTAGTCTTGGTACCAGAGAGAGAGAGAGAGAGAGGAGAATGATAAGTTAGGGAGACTAGTCTTGGTATCAGAGAGAGAGAGGAGAATGATAAGTTAGGGAGACTAGTCTTGGTACCAGAGAGAGAGAGAGAGAGAGAGGAGAATGATAAGTTAGGGAGACTAGTCTTGGTACCAGAGAGAGAGAGGAGAATGATAAGTTAGGGAGACTAGTCTTGGTACCAGAGAGAGAGAGAGAGAGGAGAATGATAAGTTAGGGAGACTAGTCTTGGTATCAGAGAGAGAGAGAGAGGAAAATGAGAAGGCAGGGCGACTAGTCTTGGTACAACAGAAAGAGGAGAATGAGAAGGCAGGGAGACTAGTCTTGGTATCAGAGAGAGAGAGAGAGAGAGAGAGAGAGGAAAATGAGAAGGCAGGGAGACTAGTCTTGGTACAACAGAAAGAGGAGAATGAGAAGGCAGATAGACCAGTCTTGGTACAACAGAAAGAGGAGAATGAGAAAGCAGGGAGACTAGTCTTTGTACCAGAGAGAGAGAGAGAGAGAGAGAGAGAGGACAAAGAGAAGTTATGGCGACTAGTCTTTGTACCAGAGAGAGAGAGAGAGAGAGAGAGAGGAGAAAGAGAAGTTATGGCGACTAGTCTTGGTACCAGATAGAAAAGAGAATGAAAAGTTGGGGAGACTAGTTTTAGTTAGAGGAGAATGAGATGGCAAAGAAAGCAATCTCTTATTTACAAAGATAGATACATCACACTTATTTATGTAGAAATGAGAAAGACAGGGAGGGATGGAGACAGGGAAGTAGCGAGAGATTCAAAGTTAGATGTGTTGTTAAGAAGAAAACAGTATTAGAAATAAAGGAACGTTGCACGTGTTCTTATCGTTTGATGAGAATGCGTTTTGTAGAAACATCCAGAGATCTGTGAAACACAAGGACAGATGGGACCTATATTAGAAACGATTAGTATTCAGTTGTTATAAGCATTGAACTGAATGCCTTACAGTGCAGATCATATGGAATGTTACAGGACACAAATGTGCAGTTTTCATAACACAATCATGCATATGATATATGGATGTTTTCCGCATACTGTCATTTAAATTCAATATGTCATCGTCACATGCTTCTAACACCATTAAATATGTCACAGAGCGTTGACTTTTAAGAACAATTATTGTTCTCAGCTGCAGAGCGCGTTTTGTGGTCCTTATTACTTCTTTGTTGTCCTTAATTTCTTGAAAGTGCTAGCTAAATATTTCCATTGTTTGGTCTTCCTTTGAGATAGGCCTTATTAAAATCTTACTGCGGCGCTATAACAAAAGAAGATCTAGTGATACGGCAACACGAATGATCACATGAGTAGCTCAAATAACAGTCATCCAACAACACATGGAAATAACAATCCACATATTTGGCTCAAGAAAATAAACATCAGTTACCCTCGTCCCTTCGCATAAGGAGTGTGCAGATCAAGTAGGAATTGTCGTTGTTCCCACTCAAATAACATATATTATCCTCATAAACATAGTGAACTGTTTGAGATTTATCTCACCATATAGTTTATCTAACAAATAACGACATCTATTGCCCTCGTAAACATAGGGGTCTGTATCAGATTTATCTCACCATACATATTATCTAACAAATAACCACATCTATTACCCCCGTGAACATGGTATATTGGTTGGCTCATGCATTACTCGTCACCATACAATTTATCCATTAATTTGGTGTGGAGGGCCATGTTGTCACACAGTCCCTCTCTTGGAACCTGTAAATCTGGAGAACATGTTCAACTGTTTGATTTCTCCACATTAGCAAATGTTTGTGTAACCGCTTTTTAACTTGTTGTGCAGATAATTTCCAGCATGTACTGATTGGTTTGCGGCCTGAATGTTATCACTTGATCTTTACTTGAAAAGCTGTACTAAGGTTCTGCTAAATAGACTGTGCGTTCTCTCTGCCATTTGACCGACATATAGGCATAGACACCGCCAGGAACTAAACATTATACAGTCTGATTATTTGAAAAGCTTGAATTTAACTTCATTTGTCAGTTAGTCACTAAGATAATCAGTAAGTCAGTCGGTCCGTCAGACAGTCACTCCCTGCATTACAGGTTGGAAATCTCTTCAGTTTGTCTAGGTTTGTCTGGCAATTGTATCGGTACCACCACTTTTCCACGTACATAATGAATTTGCAAAAACTATTCTTCTGCAAAAGCTACTGTACTGCAAAAACTGATATAGTGGAACATACACAACACATGCGGATACACATACACATTCATATACTAGGCAATACGTCGTGGTTTTACTTAAAAGACTGCGGTCTGGGGTTGAAAGTGCGTGCCTTCGCCCGCTGAATTTAGAAAGACAACCCGATAACAAAGCAAAAACACACAAACAAAACTGACACAAGACAAAAAAGAAAGTTGATTTTGAGTAGGAGTATGTATGTTTGTGCGTGTGTGTTTGTTTTATAATATTACAGACAGATGCAATAGTGTAAGTCATTTAATAACATTATATTTTAATTTAATATAAGGCAGATTTCACAAATCCCAACGACAAAAACAAAACAAAAAAAACAATCCTTTTAAATTAATGAACAATTTTTTTTAAAAAGAAAAAGCTTTTATTTCAAAGTGCGCTAAAAAGTATGCAATAATTCAGTTCTATTAACTTAGCTGGAGGCTGCATGGCTTTGGGGTGAAACTCGCTTGGTTTTCACTATCCCAAGGCACCGGGTTCGATTCCCACCGTGTTCAGTTTCGCAGACACTGGGTTTTAGTCTCGGGGGATTACTCCTCTACGTACGGAAAGTAATGGCAACCAACTGTCCTGCACACTGGCCAAGAAACTTATAACAGCCAAATAGGTGACGGTTGTAAAAAGCGACGTTCTGTAAAGAATACGCTACCTACTAACTTGGCTTTACTTTTACATACTACGCCAATCACTCATTATCTTTCATCACAAATGTGAAACAAAAAAGTGGTACGCTCGCAAGTATTTAGTACTATTTAGGTGTGTATAAATATTCAATGCCCCACGCTTACATGTCATATTTGTGATGAAACATAATTAGTGATTGGCATAATAAGTAGAAGTAAAGCTAAGTTAATGTAACTTAAATACTGTATACTTTTAAGTGCACTTTGAAATAAAAGTGTTTTTTTGATTGTTTAAGGATTTATTTTTATTTTTTTTTAACAACAGCGAAACGACTTCTTTTTCTTGTGAGATCTGTTATTTAACTCTATCCATTTTATACCTGAGTCTCACGGGAAATTATCAAGAAGACTGTCCATGACATGAAACAAAGATATTACGAAGGGACTTGACCTTGACACCTGATACACACACATCTATTTTCTCAAGATGTGCCTTAGAAAACTGCCCACGGACGTAACACAACAGGACCGTATGTAAACCAAGGCCCGCGTGTCTGGTTCTTGATATTGAATCCACATATGGGATCAAGATGCCGAGCAGCATATGAGCTGCAGTGGTTAGCGACCCATAGCTGACTGCTAGCGTCAGGGCCAGCGACCCAGACCTGCCAAGACCCCTCTACACCTCCACGCGGTGATCCTGGATAGCATGCTGCAACAGCGCAGACTGGCTAAGTAGAAGGGATCGAAGAGGGAATGCTAACCCGGTACTAAAAAAATGTCTGCTGAAGTCGGATGTGTTGGACCGAAAGGTGCAAATATCGCAGTCAAGCTGTAAACTACGACACAACGCATTCCGTTCTCTGGACTACATTCTGCTACTTAAGCCCTTTCATGGTTTCTTAGCGGGAGATTGAGAACGAACGAAGAAGAAGAAGAAGAAGAATGCACATACATGTCCGGGTCCCTGGCAAGCTCATGAGAAGCACGATCATTAATTTCATCGAGACTTTACCTTCTTATAAATCCAATTATTCTAAAACATCAACAAGAACCCCAACAGACTAGTTCAGGAAAAACGGCCCATCGGAAAAATAGAATTAGCTATCGCAGGTTCCTGGATCGAGCTGTGAGAGGAACCAGTCCCTAGACACTCCCTGCCTTACACAACATGACAGCCACTAGTTAAAGTCAAAACTGGTATATCATGATGCAGCAAGAACTTGAAGCTGTGGTGAACCAGGGATGATGAGTTTTGTTACTGTGGGGCAACACCAACTGATGATCTGCTCCAACCTTCTGAAAACATATCATATTGATGACACGTTGAGGGTGAATGACAAAATGACAAGGCAATCCATGTGGTCGAACGCTGGAATCAAGATGTATGATTTGGTGACAGGACAAGAGAAGTAAATAAGTTCACGTGGAGTCGAGACCTGTTATCGGGGGCCGAAAATAGTGGCACGTTACTTGATGCTATGTCTGTCGTAACACGACTAAGTGGAGCTGTGTATGTTGGCTGAAATAGCCAAACAATAATAATAGTTGTCCATCACAAGTGATGAAGACCACTCTCTTTGTTCAGCCGTGTGGACAGTCGTATCTCTTGCTGTGTCCATGATGTGCGTCCATCACAAGTGATGAAGACCACTCTCTTTGTTCAGCCGTGTGGACAGTCGTATCTCTTGCTGTGTCCATGATGTGCGTCCATCACAAGTGATGAAGACCACTCTCTTTGTTCAGCCGTGTGGACAGTCGTATCTCTTGCTGTGTCCATGATGTGCGTCCATCACAAGTGATGAAGACCACTCTCTTTGTTCAGCCGTGTGGACAGTCGTATCTCTTGCTGTGTCCATGATGTGCGTCCATCACAAGTGATGAAGACCACTCTCTTTGTTCAGCCATGTGGACAGTCGTATCTCTTGCTGTGTCCATGATGTGCGTCCATCACAAGTGATGAAGACCACTCTCTTTGTTCAGCCGTGTGGACAGTCGTATCTCTTGCTGTGGCCGCTGAAATGGGTGACTTGCGCGGTGATTTGGATTAAAGTGAGGAAGAAACTGCGCCTTTTTGTCAACCTCACTTACAGAGCCTAAGCTACATTTTGCCAGTGGCAAGACATTCATCGAGACGACTGGAGATAGCATAGGATGCAGATTTTGCCTCAGGGTTACCACCGAAGCCTTTCCGTAAACATGTAACCCGCAGGGTAGAAAAGTGGGATGGCATCTAACACAGTTTGTCGTGCCTTTTCGATAACTACAAGAGGTCGTATGGACAACACTCAGCGTGTGAGTGGGTATGGCATCTCTCCCCAGCTGTATTCAACTCATCATAGTAACATTTAAAATTCCCACACGCCAAATTCGCGAAGGTGAACCGGCAGAACTAACCAGTAAAATACGTCACAGGTATAAGCGTAGTGCCATTCAGCTGGCGTCCAGACCAGGATAAACGGATGGAAGAAATCACACAAAAAAGAACGAAATAACAAGTCCAGACGGAAAAAAACACCGCGTTTCAGTGAACACAAGTGTAAGTCGTCGACTAGTGTGAATTCCAGGCAAATCCGTGGTCTGGCGGCATCCATAATGATACAAAACAGTAGAGAAATGTAGACTCGCAGCCAGTTATGGCGCCATCTTTGCCAGATTTTTGTGTTACAGTAACCACCACAATATATGCTAAAATGCAGAGGTGACAAATATGTTCAAGATCTAGGCGTCCGGTAACAAATGTAGGAGCCATGCGTTGTGTGAGATGAAGGGTTCCTTGGAGGGTTGTGCAACATGCCACAGGCTAGAGTAATTGTGAGTTGTTCTTGGAAATAGGAATTATAAATGTGCAAGTTGAAAATAATGTTCAAAGTATTATTTGTCTATTTCTTGTATTGTTTATTTGTGTTGAGACTTTGATGTCGCATAACATGGTGTCGACAGTTTGAGTGGAAATTAAGCGAGAAAGTAAAAGAAAGTTAAAACTGAAGCAAGTTGTGCGAGTAAATACGAAACTGGTCCTTATCTTAACTTAAGGTCTTTATACTGGCTTAGAAGACTCTGCAGAGTCTGTATACAGCCAATTTAATTTGCATTACCTTGCCATAAGATCCAAAAGCATCCAATTTATTCTTAAATTCATTAATTGTCCCTGCCTCCACTACCTCCTGTGGCCATGCACTCCAAGCATTAAATACTCTCTGATTTTAAAAAATAGTTCGTATATCTAATTTGGACCTCTCTTTAGTTAATTTGTAGCTATGCTCTCTTGTTCTTGTAGGCGGTTATATTTTTAAAAAAAAACTTGTTATAGTCTTATTTTATCCGTTCCTCTGATCATCATATAAACCTGTATAAACTGACATTACGGTTCGAATAGATTGTACATAAGCTAGTTTATGATGGCGAATCTTAATGGACCTCCACTGCCACAATTTAAACATCCTAAAGCCATCGATAAATAGTACTTCAGTGCTGAAACTACCAAGAATGTTCAAGGATACACACGCATGCCTATGACAGTAATGCATTTCTTCTTAAGAAAAAAATAGACTAATACTGTGAAAGTAATACAATATATTTTGGTTTGGTACGCATTATTATGTAGAAATAAAGGTGAATTAATACCTAGTTTGTTAACATAAATTGCTTGACTAGTCCGATCATCCTCACTAGTCACATTTTGGACTGACTGGTGAGCCACCCTACAATTGTCAAGCCCCGTATAAACATTTATTACGACACTGAACTATCTGCTCCTGATTGCTCGGATAATTTGTGTTGCAAGATTACACACATACTCCCTCTCTCTCTCTCTCTCTCTCCTTCTCTCTGTCTGTCTTAGCATACTGATTAATCTTCCAAACTATTGGTATGCTTCATCCATGTATTTAATTTATAAAGTTCTCTTTCCCTCTCCTTCTCTGTCGCCCTAATCATACCGATCTCTTTTTTACTTTATCATTCTTCAATCACATATCCTAATACTTCTCTCTCACGCTCTCTCTCTTTCTCTCTCCTGCTCTCTCTCTCTCTCGCTCTCTCTCTCTCTCTCTCTATATATATATATATATATATATATCTTAAATTACAAATACCTCTTTTATCTGATTGATTGCACCTTCTGTGATTTAAAACTACGCTACCTCTCTCTCTCTCTCTCTCTCTCTCTTTCTCTCATCATGCTGATCGCTCTGCTATTCTCTATATGATTGCTTCCTTACATTGTGTTATACAATTGCTCTCTCTCTCTCTCTCTCTCTCTCTCTCTCTCTCTCTTTATTTTTCTGATCTAGATCCACTTCGATTGTTGCCTCCCTAAATATTCTAAAACTATTCTCTCTTACTATATTAATCTCGCCGAGCCAGAAGCATAGCATCAGTTGATCGAAGAAGAAGAATCTCTCTGTCTATCATCGCTGAATACTCCCTTCCTCGGTATTCTAAAACCACTATCTCTTCTCTTATTTTTCTCCTTCTTATTGCTCCCTCTCTTTGCGTTATAAGATTACTCTCTCTGTCTCTTCTTAAACACATCTCTTTCTCTCGTGTTAGATTGCTCCCTTTCTTCGTGTTCTAATCGTACTCTCTCCATCCTTATTCATATCTCTGCCCGTCCTATAAGATCGATTCCTCTATATGTGTTCCATGGCATCTCTTGTAAAATAGACGAATACTCTGAGACTACTGATGTTTGTTGACATTACCTTGGAGATGGATAACAAACTGCCGCTACGAAGAAAGAGTCTACTTGGTGACACAACAGAACTGCGGTCAAGTGACTTCCCCTCATCTGCGTGCCACTCTACATCTGCTCATGAGAGTCCTGATGGCTTCCTCTGTTTTGTCTTTCAGCTGGTATCTTTCATATGAAGTGTGTGAATAAATATACAAAACACGTGGCTAGGACTCACACAGTTATCTGGTAAGTTTCAGAAGAATTGCGATAAGACAATGAGCGCACGTGTGCACACTTGATAGACAAGAAATTATTGCTTTCTTATATGTGGCAATGTTGCTAGTGGTGATATATTGTTAAGGCAATAGTAATGACATACACATATTGCAATACACAATTAGTAAAATGTATTCATTGTCTGCGTGGATATTGTGAAATAAAGAACAAGTCGCTGTTAGTTTTCAAATAATTTGTAAAAGACGACTAACTGGGCTGGCAACCTCGCTTTATATATAAACCAAATTGAAACAAAACACCAGAAGTGCTTTTGCGAAGGTTTCAGTAGAGGGTCAACAACAGGTGTGGACCTACACTGGCATGTGAAGAGATGGAAATTTCAATCGAAATGGTGTTCTTGTGGGATGTGGAACATCGCGACCTTCGCAATTATCGTGCAGATCGCAGATATCGTGTCTGTTGATCTCACTTCCAAAAGATGGCAATACAAAACATCGGAATGTAGACATCTACATATGAGTACACATACATACATACATTTATACATACATACATACACACTACTGATTTTTTTTAAGATGTCAAATAAGTTCCATAGCTCGCAAATAATGTCGCGTTCAGTTCAGTTCAAGTGCCATCTCCGCATCGAAGGTCAGCAACCCCCCCCCCCCCTCCCCCTCAATGGATTTCCAGTGTACTGTATCTCTTGTCGTAATGGTGCAATCTTACATATTTTTTCCCAGTTTATCTCATGATGCTATGCAACCACTTAAAACGCTGTCTGCCTCTTGAACGACTGCCTTCCACTCTGCCATCTAGTTTAAGCCCTCCCCTCAATAAGAAGGGTTGTCATGTTATATGACTAAAAGAACGAAATACAATATATTTCGGTCATTAATTCTATTTTCACTTCTACCTTTTTCAATACATCAACATTTGGTTTCTTCTCTTTCCAAGAAATGTGACTCAGTCTTCTATTTATCCACATTTCGAAGGCTCCAAAACTCTTTTCCAATGTGTTTTTCACTGACCCATAAAGTTATGACGAGTATACATAACACCTGACAATTCTCATTTCAAATTTATGGATTATCTGTTTGAATGTCTGCAAATGCCACCTGTGTTTTGTTTGTTGTCGGGTATATCACGTTAGAGGCTAGGTAAAAATAAATCGAAGCTGCTGAAGTACTGACGGTCAGGGGTCGATACAAACATATATACGCATGGTTTAGTTACCACGCCCATGCAGAAATATGATGAACGCACGTTACGGCTACAAGACCTTTGAAGGGACAGAATAAACAAAATATCGAACACGACACGTCAGTGACAATGAGATTCAATTCGACAAAGGATGCAATACGTTAGACTGTATTCAATATCTAGCGAGTGGCCACGAATGTATCAATCATGGTCAACAGATTCAGCTGCTTCTATAGAGGTGCAGTTCATGTCTCATCGCCGAGATTTTCTGATTGGCAGGGACGTAACCAATGATTTAGGCGCAGATTGGAGTCTCTCCAGACTGGGCGTTGAACCCATCATATTCAGTGAGGGGCCAGCATATGTAACCATTATGTCCCTAACAAGCGAAACATCAACGTATCCTTCCTGTCGTTCTCACCACACGGCGCGTTCTACCATGACTTGGACTGGCCCCCATGACTTGGACTGGCCCCCATGACTTGGACTGGCCCCCATGACTTCGACTGGCCCTTTACAGAAAGCCTGGGTCAAAGCACGGTGTGGAGCTATGCAGCTAACGTTTCTGTAGCAATTTGATGGACACGAGCCGGTTGCTAGCTCCACGCAAAACTCTCTTTTGTCTTCTTTTACCACCAAATTGATACTGAGGTGAACATATTCATTGTTCCCCTGGTCTATATGGGTGCTGCTCCTACTGTTTCTGTGTGGAAGAATTCTGAAAGTATTCTTGGCTCCATACAGAAGTTATCATTTCCGAATCCACATAGAAATCGTATCAAATCTATACTTCTGGAATTATGTTGCCTAATAGCTCATGTGGTTCACATCAGTTGATAAAAACTGGTTATCATCACACTACAAAAAGTGTCAGAATATACTAAACTCAGCCTAGACAAACTATACGTTACTGTTTGTGTTAGTATACTTATAGAGAAACACATTTCCTATGTGTATGAATTGTATCAGTCGAAGGTCATAGGTTTATCTATATGAACTAAGACATAAACATAATATAAACATGCGTGAATGCAACCAGCGCACAGATCTCTGATTGGAAAATGTCAAGACAAAGGTCGGAAACAAGCAGAGAGGATGAGTCTAGAGGAAGTAATGGAAGTTAGCGCTTCATTTACCTGGGGAACACGTGAAATGGAAGAGTTAGCGCTTCATTTACCTGGGGAACACGTGAAATGGAAGAGTTAGCGCTTCATTTACCTGGGGAACACGTGCAATGGAAGAGTTAGCCCTTCATTTACCTGGGGAACACGTGCAATGGAAGAGTTAGCGCTTAATTTACCCGGGGAACGCGTGAAATGGAAGAGTTAGCGCTTCATTTACCTGGGGAACATGTGAAATGGAACTGGATGAACATCGAGTCATTTGCATGCATTTTGCTCATAGTTTGAGACTCGAGAGTGTCATAAAATGGAGAGCTCAACTGAGTGGTAATCTTAATGCTTTGTAGGAATCAGAACATACTGATGTATCTTTGTACGAGTCAGAACATACTGATGTATCTTTGTACGAGTCAGAACATACTGATGTATCTTTGAACGAATCAGAACATACTGATGTACCTTTGTACGAGTCAGAACATACACTGATGTATCTGTGTACGAGTCAGAACATACTGATGTATCTTTGTACGAGTCAGAACATACTGATGTATCTTTGAACGAATCAGAACATACTGATGTACCTTTGTACGAGTCAGAACATACACTGATGTATCTGTGCACGAGTCAGAACATACTGATGTATTTGTGTACGAGTCAGAACGTACTGATGTATCTATGTACGAGTCAGAACATACACTGATATGTCTATTAAACAAATTACAGTTGGGAACTACGGATTAATGTGTTTGGGGCACTGATAAAATGAACATCTGCCACAAAGGTGATCAATATACAAGGACAAGGGGAAGTACATCCGTTAATCACTAATATCATTCCTGGACATAGTCCACTAGCCCTAACCCGATCCACTGTTTTCAGATACATGCAAGAATGTGTCAGTCACGAAACGAAGACAGTCATGCAAAAAGTAACACTTTTTGAAGTAAAATTATTCTATAGAATCGTGCTAATATATAGTACATTTCCAACACACGAAGCGGCTAAGGTCAAGGCCCATATGACTGCCAGCATGTTGTAGGAGACAAACGTATTGTGTAGAGGTAATTGCTACATAATCCATGGCCGTAAATGCGCGCTTTCTGGTATTATTCCTGTAAGAGCTTGACTGCGATATTTGCACCTTTCGGTCCAACACATCCGACTTCAGCAGACATTTTTTGAGTACCGGGTTAGCATTCCCTCTTCGATCCCTTCTACTTAGCCAGTCTGCGCTGTTGCAGCATGTTATCCAGGATCACCGCGTGGAGGTGTAGAGGGGTCTTGGCAGCTATGGTTCGCTGGCCCTGACGCTAGCAGTCAGCTATGGGTCGCTGACCACTACAGCTCATGCGCTGCTCATCATCTTGATCCCAAAATCACTATATGATACAGTAATATAAGAGAACTCCAGAAACAATAACCAGTAGAGTAATCCAAGATAAATCCAGAAACAATACCCAGTAGAGTAATACATGATACCTCCATAAACAATACCCAGTAACGTAATACAAGAAAACTAAAGAAACAATACCCAGTAGAGTAATACAAGAAAACTAAAGAAACAATACCCAGTAGAGTAATACAAGAAAACTCTATTAGACCCATTAGAGTAATACATGATACCTCCAGAAACAATACCCAGTAGAGTAATACATGATACCTCCAGAAACAATACCCAGTAACGTAATACAAGAAAACTAAAGAAACAATACCCAGTAGAGTAATACAAGAAAACTAAAGAAACAATACCCAGTAGAGTAATACAAGAAAACTCTATTAGACCCATTAGAGTAATACATGATACCTCCAGAAACAATACCCAGTAGAGTAATACAAGATACCTCCAGAAACAATAACCAGTAACGTAATACAAGAAAACTAAAGAAACAATACCCAGTAGAGTAATACAAGAAAACTTTAGAAACAATACCCAGTAGAGTAATACAAGAAAACTCTAGAAACAATACCCAGTAGAGTAATACATGAGAACTCCAGAAACATTACCCAGTATAAGATGCAGTAATACAAGAGAACTCTAGAAACAATAACCAGTACAGCAGTGCTAGAAAACTCCAGAAACAATACCAATACCATTATTTAGCTCAGTTCAGATGTCATCTCCACAGCGATCGTCAGCTGCAGTTGATCTCCAACGTCTTCTGTCTTCTGCATTGACGGTACAAACTGGCAGACCTTTTCCTGTCCATCTATTGATGTCGTCCTCCCAGTAGTTTACCTATGGCACGTTGCCTTAAACCTTTTCTTCCAGCAAGTTTTATTTTTGTGTGACCAAAATATCTTAACAACCGGACTCTGATTTCGTTGATTAACGCTCATTTCACCCCTTATTCCTCCAGACTTGCTTATTTGCTTCTTTTTCTTTTCTTAAGATGCTAGCCATTCTTCTATATATCCGTATCCTAAAGGTGATCAATTCGCTTCTCCAATTGATTCTGTATTGTTCGTGTTTCTACCCACCAGCAAAGACAAGTATACGTAACACACTCTCATTTTTAATGTGTGATAGACTTCTTCAGATCTCAATATATTAGTATTGATGAAAACAGGTCTGGTCATTCCTTTAATTCGCTTGTTTGCCATTTCACATTTTCCATTTACCGTAATTATATTTCGAAAAAAAAGGATAAGTCCTTGATCTGTTCCAGAATTTGACCGTCTATTTTTATCTGTAAAGTAGATCTTCGGTCTGCTTTGCTAATTATCATAGTTTTCGTTTTCCTTATCTATTTTTCGTTTTAGTTTTTATTTTGTTTTCACTGTTCATGCAATTTTCTAAAACCTACCAATAAAAAATCTTCTGGCAAAAAAACATTGCGCGTTGTTGCAGGGGTTGCTTCTGTAGAAATTAGTTGTACATAACACTTTTGCCTTCTACAACATGTTAGAAGCCAAAGGTTCCTTCCCCTCACTAAAAGAGAAACACACTATTCTATACAATGGTTTGCTTGTAAAAAGTTGTCTTCTTTTTAGGGCGATAGACACGTTAGCTCAAATTACAAGTCTTCGTATTCGTGTCATGTCAGACGCCAACTTGTACATATCTACCAACTGTGGTGGGAAACTGAAACACTAGTCAATTCAGGCAAAACATATTGACCAGGACGTTGCATCAGGGCCAATACACTGACCAAGACCACAATCTTTCTTCCATGTAGCGTTTCTTGGAAACGGCTGTTTTCAAGGCAGTCTAGCTGGCGAGATGTGGATCGATGTGATCCCCGTAGTAGTGAGCGCCACTCATATGAAGCCAAGCATAGCACAACTGCTTGGAGGACCGCAGTCCACCTTTATCAGCAACCTCGGGATGTGAGGAAAGGTACTAAAACCCGCCACTTAATGTCCTTTTCAGGGCGCACAAGAGTAAACTTACTCATTGTGGGCATTAAAAACAATCAACTGTGGTCAGCCTAAGTTTAATGACATTCTTATTGAGCTTAAACAGCAAGTGCATTGGAGATGGTCATTTGCGCTTTCTCTGTTCTTCATATACGGAATACATTTGCAGCAGTTATACAACTGTACTTTCACCTGTGCCACAGAGACGTTCGTCAGTATTCCCTACCTTTAATTCATTAAATAGATGTTATATCAAACCGGCGTGACACTTAACGAACTTATAAAATTAACACTCAGTTGTCCTTGACCTATTCGCCAGATTCATGAGGACCAATTGTGAGCAGAATACAAAAAGCTGTTGATATTGAGTTTCATTTCACATGTTCCCCAGGGAAAGTAAGCTCTAACTCTTCCATTGCATTGGACGCAAACTGTGATGGTAAGTGTGTGGCACGTCTTAGGATGCGCAGAACACAACAGCCGCTTAACTTAAGCATCCAGAACATGTTTCTCCAGCAGGTACATGAGATCAGGTACCTGGACAGCATGTTCTTTGCAGATGGGAGACAGAGAAATTGAGACCTTGTGTCAGAGAACAGCAAGAGTGAATTATCAACTGGAATCACTGTTACTGTTACTTGAACGTTACTACCGCTCACTATACCACGCTATTTAATTCTGTCAAGTCATTAACTATCTATTACAACAAGGCCACTATATTTGAAAATACGTATGCTACAGTAAACTACAATTACAACTATGTTATTATTACACAAATTAATTCTCAACACTAATACTTATCTGAAACGCTATAGATCTATGTACTGTTAATTCAAAACCACCACCATCTTTGAGCAGTGACGTAACGTTCATCTAATTTTATGTTGCTTAAAATATTTGAATTTTGAACTGTATTTGTTGTCATTGTATGTACACTTAATTGTTTTCATAAACATGCGCTAATTCATTCAAGTCTGCCAATCAGTATGTCCACAAAATATGATATTAATCATCCGAATCTGTCGATTCAAAGATGATTATTCGCTGGACAAATTGTAATCCATCTCGTTGCCAGTACTGTTCTCCTTCCCGGACACATGTTCAACACACTTCTTCCAGGACTGAATGTCTATTTTTGAAAGGTACTCACGTGTCAGCACTTAAACATCACACATTTTAAATGTCCTGTTCTGTTCTGCAACATAGCCTTTGACTTTAGCCCACACACGCTCTATAGGGCTTAGATGCGCATGATATGCAGGTAGTCGCAGAGAACCGTGCCCGTACTCTTCAATGATTTTGTCAATATGATACACCTTTGTCTTATTTGTCTTTCTCACAAGCTGCAACAACTCCGGCTTCAAATACGTGTCGTCGAAATTCACCTTTTCCTTAGCTCGCCATGTCCTAATTTGAGATTTTGTATTTCATGCAATTTGTACTTTGTCTTTCTCTAAAACTGCATTGTGATAGGATGCATTCTCCCTTACTAGACATAGCGGTTTATGCAGAATTGGAAGACGATCAGTGTCTGAAAATTTGTTAATTCATTTCAGTGTGTTAGTCTCAACCATCGGTACTTTTTTATTAGAAAATATGTTCAGCATCATCGACGAGTTATTTTTTTACTGCTTTCGGCATAAATTAGTATAATGCGCTGCACTTTGTTGCTTGGAATTTGTATTTTCTGTTCACAGTCAACTGATTACCATTCTTTACCATAGGTATGGTGAGCATTGACCAAGGATTCGTTCAAGTATACAATATCAAAGCCTTGTCTACGCGATCCAAGTAACTGTTTAAAGTATTTGCTTTTGGCAGTAATCAAATGTGGCTTTTCACATAAAATATTCCTGCCACCTGATTTTTTCCTGAATGTAAAACCGGCGACTCTTACAATTTTCCAAAGAGTACTTTTGAAAATGTCAATACTGCTGTCGGATTACAATGTTAATTTAGCTTTTGGAGAATAACTAGTTAATTTTTTTGTCAACAGTTTTAAAATATCCAGTTTTATGACAATAGAAAAAGGATGAAATATCCATATCAAGCGCCAATTGCGTTCGTTTATCTGGATCATAAATATCGCAATATAAATTACCTTTCTTTAGAATCCCTGCGGAAAAATGTGTATAGTAAAACGGTAACCTTCTGCATTGCTATAACTGTACACTTCAGACTCATTTTGAAATTGATTTGAATGTAACTTTTGTAAAAGCAACTATATGTCACAATAACGAAGCAAAAACTATAATTTCATGATACTTCTATGTCTGAACTACAGTTTCGCATGAATGACCTTGGTTATTTTCCACACTTGACAAAGTGTTTAACTTGTGCACGAGATAATCAAGAATGTGTATTTACTCAGTATACTTGATGGTCAAAACATCTATTTTTAAAACCTTAACATGTTAAAATTATGTCCAATTCATTGAGTATGTTCTTAATATAGTGTCATGAATACACTTTTCAAAATGCATAACATTTTTAGAAAAAAAGTATTTACATAACGGCATGGGCATTCTAAGTCTACATGCAAAAAAATTCTTTGTATTTGAGATGCAGTTTAGTTAAAAATTGCTTCAGACCTGCGTTTATGAATTAAAAGACGGACTTTAACTAACTAACTAACGAACAAACTATATAACTAGCTAACTAGGTAACTAATTAACTAACAAGCCATCTAGATAACTAAGTCCCACTCTATCTGATCATTTAGATGATTGAGTAAATCCAGGCGCAGAACGTTACCTGTAATTGACGGTAGAGAGATATAAGTCTGCCGTCTTTTCAAATGGCTGGTGAAAATCTCCGCATGTACCACACTTTGAAGCGCAGTGATGTTGAACCTATTCGCAGGTTTCCATCTCCGATTTAGTGTGAGCCCTGAATTATAGATTTTAAAATCTAGAATTTTTAGTAAATGACACATATCAGTGTTTTTGTCTACATCCAATTCCTCTAGCGCTTTTCTGTTTCTATATTTATTACATCTTTGCCCGCTGCTTTCGCTTTGCTCATATATTTGATTGCTTTTGTAAACTTCTGATTTGACGATGCTGAGAATTTTTTATTTTAAATTTTGATGGTTTGTCACCTCTGCCGTCGTTTAACAAAGCACCGGTACGTACATATTTCCCTTACCTGTTTGATATATCTATATCATCAAATGAGATGTTGCCATTTGTTATCTTAATATATCCTCTTCATTAAGCCAGCGTTATAGTATTTGAAATATGTTTTAGTTTTGCATACACAGATCTCGTGCATTCTGTAGTGTTTTTTTGCTATCTTTCATTCTTCATTTAGTTAAAGATAATCTATGTCATCTCTACATGATTTCTCATAAGCTCTATTACCGGTAGATTTTTATTCTCTACCTGTACACTTGTTTTTGACAGTCCCACTTAATGTTTATATTCTCACATGAGCGTTCTCTTTCCTATTGCTTTATGCTTTTTGATATAGGCTGTGAAAAATGTTGTTGACTTTCACAAAAGATGTTACCATTTAATTTCTGGTTGCTTTAATACTTCAATTGGAAAGGAGAGGTTTCATTTTAAATTGTCTTTCTATGTTTTTCAGTCTGGTGGCTATTTCAATCACTACACAATTGTGTTTGCAACTATTGTCTGCACCCGGAACAGTCATTACCGTTGTGATACGTTCAATTAATTTTTACTTTGGTCGCAATAAAGTAAATATAATTTCTTGCCACTCATCCTGGACATTTTTCCGCTTGCATAATTTTAATTTGTTTTTGAGATTGTTGGAAAATTTGTTACAAATAACTAAGTTGTTTTCTTCGCATAAAATGTATCAGTCAATCTCCTATGTCGTTTCTTTTACCAAACCCACATTTTTCTATTATGGCTTGGCTTCGTTCGTTCTCAATCTCCCACTACCAAACCCTGAAAGGGCTTAAGTGGCAGAATTTAGTCCAAAGAACGGAATGCGTTGTGTCGTAGTTTACAGCTTTACTGCGATATTTGCACCTTTCGGTCCAACACATCCGATTTCAGCAAGCATTTTTTGAATACCGGATTAGCATTCCCTCTTCGAACCCTTCTTTTTAGCCAGTCTATCCGGCTGCAGCCTGTTAACCAGGATCACCGCCTGGAGGTGTAGAAGGGTCTTGGCAGCTCTAGTTCGCTGGCCCTGACGCTAGCAGTCAGCTATGGGTCGCTGACCACTGCAGCTCATTCGCTGCTTTGCATCTTGATCCCTTTCTATTATTATTTCTTATATTTGTTCTCTCCTATTGTTGAGTCTTATCTCTCATCTCTATCAGAACATCAGTAGACTTGATTGGTTTTAGGGTCTGGTGTAAGTTCCCAAATTACTCTTCTTTTCCTTCATCACTGTTTTTGATTTGGGGTATACTTTTGTAAAATGGAAATATCAAAGCGTTTAGCCACAACTTTCAACAGCATCATTCTTCTTCTTCTTCTTCTTCATCGTACGCAGTCAAACAGTAACCATTATTTTTTTCGAAAAAAGCAGCCGTCATCCTGAGGCTGTCGACACTGCCATAGAGCTTGTCTAGTGTTGCCACTGGTGATGGCCACATCTGCTATCTCTGATCCTCGTATGTCGGGCAGTTTTGCAGCAAATGCTCAGCGGTCATATTCCCGGTACCACACGGGCATTCGTCGGTGCCACCTATCTTCAATTTGTTGAATAGGTGGTACCTGAGTCTATTGTGGCCAGTGCGAAGTCTGAAGACCACGACCCAACAGCATCATTCAATCGTTATGTGTTCTATATCGACACATGTTTATCAAGCTGTCTGCTGAACACAATCCCTACCCTTCGTTCATGTCTAAGCTCTCCTGAATGTATTAACGTATATTAGTCTTTCCTTGTGTATCCTGCGTCTGCACGTATATGTAAGTATCACTATTACACACACTTAAAGGGACGAATAACTCGTGTCCGTATGGATCAAAGAAAAGCAGAAAACGTTCACAAGTCGAGATGTACTCTTTAGGTAAGTGCTCAAATAATTCACTGTAAAAATAAGTACATTTTGAGCTCTTGGGATCTATCATTTGGTACATTTTGAGCTCTTATGATATATAATTTAGTACATTTTGAGCTCTTATGATATATAATTTAGTACATTTTGAGCTCTTATGATATATAATTTAGTACATTTTGTGCTCTTATGATTTATAATTTAGTACATTTTGAGCTCTTGTGATATATAACTTAGTACATTTTGAGCTCTTATGATATATAATTTAGTACATTTTGAGCTCTTATGATATGTAATTAAGTACATTTTCCACGATAGCTTACGGTAGCGATTAAGTGGTTGTCCTCGTATAGAAAGGAATCCGTAGTATGTAGACAGTAGCACCCTGTTCCTGGTATTTATCATCAGATTAAGTGGCACACGAAGCAGACATCTGTAACCCTTACTTGGATGGAACACTATGGAGACATGATTTTGTGTAGCTTTCTCTTTGATAATTTCAGCAATAATTCGTACCCGAAAAACAAATTCATTTGTCAGCATTTTCTGTCCGAAATGTCATGGCTAAATTGATTGTAAATGGATTTTGCTGCATTTATAATGAGACTTCATAGTCAAAACGTTTTTGATTTCGCTTTTTTATTTATTAAAAAAAATCTCAAATGGAAGGTCGGTATCATTTTTGAATAGTTATTATGGCTTTTTCTCTTCGTTTCTGTGTCTTTCAATATTTTTTGTATTTGATCCCGCCATTGTTGACTCTTGCTGCTCTCGACTGTTTAGTGAACATATTTTTTATTCTCAAATATGTTACTTCTCTGTATCTTAGGTTATATTATTTATATCGCGGTCTTCTTACTGCATAGATACGGGGAGAAAGACTGACGTCTGGTCAGGCAAAACACACTCATCAGACATGTTAGTCTGCGTCAGGCAAATTATATAAAACATATACCTCATCTCGACTTCAACGTAGTCATCCCCGGAAACGGACTGTTTGCAAGTCAGCCTGGCTAGCGATGTGATCCTCGTAGTAGCGGGCGACACGCAGATGAAGCCAAGCATAGCCCAACCGCCTGGAGAACTAAGATTCACCTTCATCAGCACGGTAGAGATGTGAGGAAGGCTAAGACACCCTGCCACTTATGTCCTTTTTATACTGCACAAATGAGTAAATCTACTCATTGTGGACATTCAACAACAACAACAACAATGCTATAGAGTACGATACCTCGTAGGGAAGGGTCCAGCCACCATAGATATAAATTGGTATCTAGTATACTATTAGTGAAGACAAAACATGGAGATTATGATCTGGTCACCACGCGTTATAGAAAGCTGAGACCTAGGACAATCGATTTGGCAACATTTAATCCCCGACGGCAGGGTCTACTAATTAACAACATTTACCCTTTAACCTTTACATTAGTGTACTAAGCAACTGACTAAAGATAGACATGTCTACAAGATGAATAAGCACTTTAAAAGCAACTGTAAAGATACACAAGGCTACAAGATGAATAAGCACTTTAAAAGCAAATGTAAAGATACACAAGGCTACAAGATGAATAAGCATTTTAAAAGCAACTGACTAAAGATACACAAGGCTACAAGATGAATAAGCATTTTAAAAGCAACTGACTAAAGATACACAAGGCTACAAGATGAATAAGCACTTTAAAAGCAACTGTAAAGATACACAAGGCTACAAGATGAATAAACACTGTAAAAGCAACTGACTAAAGATACACAAGGCTACAAGATGAATAAACACTGTAAAAACAACTGACTAAAGATACACATGTCTACAAGATGAATAAGCACTGTAAAAGCAACTGGCTAAAGATATCCACGGCTACAAGATGAATAACCACTGTAAAAGCAACTGGCTAAAGATATCCAAGGCTACAAGATGAATAAGCACTGTAAAAGCAACTGAACAGTGATCTAACTGATAATAACTTTGGCAAATGCAGCTAACTCCATTGTTCGCTTAGCGTTTAGAAAAACAATATTACAGTGGTATGAATTTTGCAAACGATCTGTAGTGTTATCTACTCATCTCAAAGGCTGGACGTCCATAATTTTCAAAGAAATGTGTAAATATAATGAGAGCATAATAGATCAATGCTTCATAAACGTGTTGTGTGAAAGGCTGACAGTGATCTACACAATGCAGAAGGGACCGATGTTAAAATATTTCAGTGCGTCATGTTGGCAGAGATTTCCCTGTTGAAACAGCGAATGGTGCCCAAACTTGTCAATATGACAGACCGACAGAGATTTACCCATTGCAGTAGGGGCCGGTGCCCATTTTTTTCGATCATATTTTTAATGTGTTAAAATGTAAACGTAATGTAATTATGTGACTGTTTTATCATATAATACAAGCAGTTATAAGTTATAATACTACTGTTTAAGCAAATTGAAATAGTTGTAATTTAAACAAACTTAAACAGGCTTTATCAAAGAGAATGTAAAATGCATATTGGTATTCGCAATTTGAAGTTTAATCATTTAAATATCGAAAGAGTTCCATCTGCTTTTATATGAAACAAATGTCGGATATCATGTGCTGATGGAGAGAAAATCGTTTTGTAAGATCGTTTGAGGCCTAGCCACAAGCGAAAAAACGTCTGCGTTTTTTTTAACCTTTTCTTGTGTTCTTTGAGGGCGGCTAGTTAGGGCTCACGTACCGTGCCGGCGCTCAGATACCACTTTGGAAAGCGCTGCTTCAGAGGGTAAATTTCAGGAATGCCGTGAAAGTAACAATGTGAACAAAGATCAGGTTAACAATATGTGAACAAAGATCAGTTTAACAATATGTGAACAAAGATCAGGTTAACAATATGTGAACAAAGATCAGTTTAACAATATGTGAACAAAGATCAGTTTAACAATATGTGAACAAAGATCAGTTTAACAATATGTGCTATCGTAGTCGTTTAAGAGTTAGAGGTATTGATTCTGCTACGGCTTCAGTATTAGAACCCAGTGTGACTTGCTCACTGTATCCATACCTTGCATTTCACACTCCACTACAGAAACATGTACCCTTTGATATAGATTAGTAATGAGCCCGTTCACTTTGTTGCAAGAGGCAAATCTAATCAGCGCATATCCAACCAAAGGGGACGAGACACATAAAGAGGCTAGACCCTTTGAATTATTTCCGTCCACATAGATTATGTTCTTCTTCGTTTCCATTTTCCTTTAAGCCGGAAATAAAACTTCGAAATTCCAATTAATTCTGAATAGCAATCAACAAAACAAACACCAGTGGCGTTAATACCTAACGGCAATGTTGAGCTGCCAGGAGTCGGTGAAATTACTGTAAAACATATAATGTCAGAGAAGATTAGCAAATTAAGATTAAACTAGCAAGTTAGAACACAAAGATGTCGTTTACAAATGACCTGAGAGCATGTTTAGTTTACATCACAACGTGCAGACCGCTAGACAAATTCAGTAAACGTTTCCTGTATTAGAGAGATGCTGCCCAAAAGAAACTTAATATAGTTTCTGCAGATTCTGACAGGACGACAGAATGCGGTTCTCTTTTAAGGCATCATTTAAAACTAGTTGTTGGTTTAAATAGTCCGGATTTTCTTTTGAAGTATATTTGTTTGTTTGTTTCTTGGCTGGGGGAACGGGGAAAGGCTGAGGGAGGTTGGAAAAGCCGTATGGATACCTGACGTTAGGGAAGGTAGGAAGGAAACTGGTAGACACACGTCTAACAAATCTTGAGAAAAACCACACTGCCCTGTATCACGTTGAATACCTTTGGCTTATACTGTTTATGTAACACAGTACGATATAATAATGGGCCAGTCTGCAATATTGTACAGCTAGCCCTAAGAAAAACTATTATCCTCGTATTATAGATCAATCGACATTAAATCGATCGAGCAAACCAACGACTTCTGTAGTGCATGATAGCATGTATTAAACAGTAATCTCAACATGGTCTACGGTATCTGGTCGTCTTTAACAACTCAATAACTAAGGATGATCTCCCTTGCATTTTTCTCGATGGGCGTGTCAATGAAGACACGTCAATTGACATGTCTCTGCGCAATGTTCAATCACAGGCTGCCATACAAACACCACGTCAGTACAGCCGCCCAAAGGTGCAAGCGATAGCAGATAGAGGACCTCAAAGCTTTAGGGGATGAACCAACTCTACTAACAATCCTGGATTAACGACAAGGAAACAGCCGACACCTTCGAAAACGCCAATAGTTGGAAGATTATATATGGACTGGAGGGGAGGTAATGGTGGATGATGGAGGAAGACCACGTAGAAATCAATTTGCATTAAAATTTTCGATAACAAGACTGGAATAGATGAACGGGAGTGTGAGGGGACGGGATGAGAAAAGAACACAATGGAACTCAATCAGTATCTGTATAATCGATGACGACAATGGAATACATGAACGTGGGGTGGGGTGATCGGGTGATGTAATTAAGAACACATAGAAGTCAATCAGTTTTGAATAATCTATGACGACACGATTCAATGACCTGGCAATCCATCGATTGCTGGAGTTGAACATTAAGCGCCGATCAAATAGAGATGGTGCCTTAATGTCGGAGCAGTAGTATGTACATCCAGCGGGCTGCATCATTATCCATAACCTACGCTAACTGCTGGAAAAAAACATAGCACATATGAGTATGCACGGAGGTGAGGATTATGGATTATGTATTTTACATCATATAATCATTTGCATAGTTATCATCATCATCACCATCATCACCACTATCATCACCATCACAACCATCATCATCATCACTATTACTTCCACTATCATCACTATTACTTCCACTATCATCACCATCGTCATTACTCAACATCATTAGCACCACCAACATCACTATCACTTTCATCCTCATGATCGTCATCAGTATTATCACTATCATCACTCTCATCATCACTGCCATCATCATCAACTCAAGCATCATATCAATATCAACGTGATCATCGTCATATCACCATCAACTTCGTCACCATCCCCAGCATAATTATCGAAATCACTATCAAGGTTTAAGTTATATATCATCACACACAGTTATCTTGTATCAACAGTCAGAGAATATATAATCACACTATCTCCTCCATTCAGGCCATTTCACATGTATATCATCTGATTTTTCGTCTTTTCATCTCATGAAACGTGCAAGATAACAACCAATTAACGAAGCGGGATGATTATTTGAGTGAAAGTTGAATCATGAACGTAAAGTGGCAGACTTAACAATGCCGAAAATATGTTGAGAAGTACTTCGTGTTTGTGTTGAATGATGTAGTTAAAACCCATGCTGTGAACGTACATCTGCCCAGTTGTTCTACGTTTTCTTGTAAATCAGTTCTAAGCGTCTTTGTTTCATTTCTGTAAAAAAAAAATATATTACCCTCTTCTTTAAAAAGTGATCAAATCGCAATTACTAAACTAAAAAAAAAAATGTTCTGAAATAACACTTGAAACACTTTGAGATCTTGTAATGTAACACTCTCAATCGGAGAACGCTGGCCTAGTTTGTGGCTAGTTGCCTGTGAGGAAAAAGTATTGAGGATATTACAGACAGAGGTGTGTGTGTGTTTGTGTAGAGATGATCTTTTAAATATAGCTATGTATGTGTGTGTCCTATTTAGAATATATGCGTGTGACTGTATGTGCGTGGGATGTATTGAGAATATTACAGCCAAAGGTATGTGTGTGTGTTGAGATATTACAGACAGAGGTATGTTTGTGTGTGTGGGTGTATTGAGAATATTACAGACAGAGGTATTTGTGTGTGTGTGTGTGTGTGTATTGAGGATATTACAGACATAGGTATGTGTGGGTGTATTGAAGATATTATAGGCAGAGATATGTGTGTGTTTTGAGGATATTACAGGCTTTAGAATGTGTGTGTGTGTTTGTGTTTTGAGAATATTACAGACAGAGATATGTGTGTGTGTGTGTATTGAGGATATTACAGAGGTATGTGTGTGTATTGAGGATATTACAGAGGTATGTGTGGGTGTGTGTGTATTGAAGATATTGCAGAGGTATGTGTGTGTGTATTGAGGATATTGCAGACACAGGTGTGTGTGTGTGGTGAAGATATACAGATAGATGTGTGTGTGTGTGTGTGTGTATGTGTATTGAGGATACTACAGACAGAGGTAAGTGTGTGCGTGTGTGTGAATGTGTTGAGGGCATTGCAGACAGAGATTTATGTGTGTGTGTGTGTGTATGGAGGATATTACATACAGAGGTAAGTGTGTGTATGTGTGTGTTTTGAGGGAATATTACAGACAGAATATTGTGGGTGAGTGTATGAGTGATTGTGAGTGTATGTGTTTTCATGCCTATTCGTAACTGTTACTTCCAGCGGTACCAAATCATGACATTTCACGAACAAGTTATCGGCGTCGGCTGCTTTTGAGCTAACATAATATTTGTCTCTGAAACAGCTTTGATGTGTCGTTTAACATGTAAGAACTACACACAACTGTGCAAGATAGTCAGCTGTGTAAGCCAAACTGTTTTGTTCTCATTCGTCTGCTGAAATGCATGTTGTCTGGTATCTGAGCGCAGGGAATAATCATGAACACTGGAACCACACTCGACAAAGATGTCAGCAGAATTAAGTGAAAGACTGGCGCAGGAACAAATGGCTGCCTATTTAATGTATCGAGGGCTTCAGTTTATTCCATTTAAAAAAATCTAGCCAAGTATGAATTTCCTCACCTACTTTTTCCCGTTACCTTTGCGCTGCGTAACATCGCAAGTTTAAAGAAAATTAATTCGAAAGTTACAGTGAAGCCTTGAACTTTGAACGGGGTTGGAAATACAGCAGTGAATGAGTTGGGGCCAGCTAGCGACTTATCGTTTGCTTCTGCATTAAGGTCAGTGAACCAAAACTGACCAATACTCTATTCCGTTCCCAAAGTGACGGCAGTGGAAACAGGCTGCAACCAGACTAACATTTTAGGAATCGAACGTAGAGGGTAAAGAAATCCGGTCCCAAAAACGCAGTGCTGAAATCGGATGTATCGAGCCGAAAGGTGCAGATATCACAGCCTAACTATAAACTACAACACAACATCACAAACGTATTTTTCAACACTAACGCCGAAGAATTGGAAGCTGAAGAAGAAAAAGGAGAAGAACTTTGAACCAACCATCTGCCAATCATCGCAATATTGACTATCTTACAGCACAACTGACCAAAGTCACATCTGACTAATAAAGTCACATTCATTGTACCAGCTGTTGATATAACCTCGTTGACGTCACAAGACGACAAAACAGATCTGGTTCACCTTGAAAATATGTTGCACAAGTCAGCGATCTGGTCTTATCATTACAAGCGTTTCCCCTGTTTCAATCACATAGAAGTATTCCAAGGACATCATAACGTTATCACAAATAGTAATTCCTGTGACATTTACGACTGCTTTATTCAGAGAGTTGAACAATTGCGTTAAGAATGTAAACGCTTGTTGTCGACTACCAGACAAAGGAAACATTTCACACGCTAACGAAACTTTTTTTATGAGACAAGATCAGCGTTAAACTGATTCCTCACTAGATAAATGAAACACAATGCGATATTGCCTGGGATACGTATACAGAACAACAGCTGGAAAATATTCTTCGTGAGGAACAAAATATGATAAAGATATTGACGTTGAACTTATCTGCAATTTATTGAAAATGACTGTTTCGTGGAGAATTGGCTACACTTGTTTTATTTAACACAAAAAGGGCAGAGACCAGGCGAAGGTAGAGGTTTCTGATATAAACTTCACACAAGGAAAGTTGTAAAAAGTGAAGAATGATAGACGCAGACATTATGTAAAACACATTGTAGAAACCATCAGTGCTCGAGTATCTCCAGTGCCATTCTTCCTATTTCTTCTTCATTTTATGTATATCTTGAAATACTATAGTGCTGGCTTCCTAAAAGAACATTTCCAACTTATGAGGCGGCTCTCTACAGGGAGACTACTAACTGATGAGGCGGCTCTCTACAGGGAGACTACTAACTGATGAGGCGGCTCTCTACAGGGAGACTACTAACTGATGAGGCAGCTCTCTACAGGGAGACCACTAACTGATGAGGCAGCTCTCTACAAGGAGACCACTAACTAATGAGGCAGCTCTCTACAGGGAGACCACTAACTGATGAGGCGGCTCTATATATGGAGACCACTAACTGATGAGGCAGCTCTCTTCAGGGAGACTACTAACTGATGAGGCAGCTCTCTACAGGGAGACCACTAACTGATGAGGCAGCTCTCTACAAGGAGACCACTAACTAATGAGGCAGCTCTCTACAGGGAGACCACTAACTGATGAGGCGGCTCTATATATGGAGACCACTAACTGATCAGGCAGATCTCTTCAGGGAGACCATTAACTGATTTGGTGTCTCTCTCTAGGGAGACTATTCATTGATGAGGTGTCTCTCTACAGGGAGACTACTAACTGAATAGGCGGCTCTCTACAGGGAAACCACTAACTGATGCGACTCTCTTCAGGGAGACTATTCATTGATGAGATGTCTCTCTACAGGGAGACCACTAACTGATGAGGCGACTCTCTACAGGGAGACTATTAACTGATGAGGCGGTTCTCTACAGGGAGACTACTAACTGATGCAGCTACAGAAAGACTACCATCTGATCTTTACAGGGAGACTACAAACAGATTCGGCGGATTCCTGCTGCGGTGGTCCCAGTTCCTGTAAAAGACGATCAATTGAGGGAGATAGTTTCAGGAACGGGGGTGATAATACTACTAGCGAATGTGAGCAAAACATCTTCCAGTCTGTAGAACTGCAGAGAATGAAATAAACAAAAACGGTTCAACAATAAAATACTTTGCCCCATTCCAAGAAGCCCTCCTTCACATTCATTGTGCACCTTTTCTCTCCCCCTATGCTCAACTCATATCCACCCCTCTAAGTATGTCCGTCTCTTTCTCCTTGAAACGGTCCATCCCTCAGCAAAGCTCCTTCCAACTCACCAATCTTTTCACCGTCAGTCCACTGGTCCCCCAAAACCGTCCATCCTTACAAATGGCACATATTTGGTCCCATCCTCCAACATGCCTGTCTTTCGTATTGTAGTAAATCTTAATGTTTCAGTTGATCCACTTTTGATGACATTACTCGACTTGATCAACCAATCAAAAATCCCCCGCAAACATAGGATATACAGACAGACCAACATTTAAGAAATCATTAGATACATAGGGGAGATCAAGAAAGTAATTTAAACAATTCAAGTCGAATATCAACATTTCAAGAAGGGCCTAAAACATTTGAAAATGTCCTCTTCAATTTAGGAAGAAACGTGGCTTGAAGATGTAAGTCTCGAAATGAATAAACGGTTCTACAGTAAACAATATAACAAAAAATGAGATAGGCGAAAGAAGCGGGGATTTGTGAGCAATGTACAAACATTGAAGAGAGATTAAGGGGTCATGCTCCCTAAAAACTTTTTAAAAAATTAATTAAATGAGACCAAATATTTTATAATGGTAATGTTAGGCTATGCATGTAGATATATTTGCAGGTTTAAAACTGCGGTGACCTTGAAAAAATGCTTGCTTGCAAATACCTTCAATTAAAAAAAAAACACATATGTATTAAAAATAATATGAATAATCCATGAATGTTAAACATAGTTCTAGGGAAAGGGCATATTTATTTTATGAAAAAGGTTCAAAAATATTTTTTTTTCAATTTGAGCTCCATGAAAAGTCGACAAAATACATCAACATTTGGCACAAAAAATGTATTTTAATAAAATATATTTGACCAAATTAGCTTTTCTTTAAAAGATTACCAACAAGAGTGTATGAAAAATGTACACACCAAATTGCATGTTTCCAACATCTATATTAGCTGAGATGTTAAGGTTTCAGATACATAAGAAATGGGAAAAAAAGATTTTGAGATAATTCAATTTTAAACTTTGAAAGCAAATAAAAATAAACTTTAATAAAAAAAAATGTATTCTTACATTGTTTTTTAAATTAAGCAACATATACATAGTCATTTGCAAATACAATGAAATGTTAAATGCACCAACAACATATGTTTTACCTTCTGCTAGCTCGTGCTGGTGTTCTTGTCCAATACGCCTTTTTTTTAAGGTTTTTCCTTTTCCACTTTGATACACCCAATGTTCGTATTTTTGAATCATAGTATTTTTTGTTTAGCATTTGAGTAGCATGTATGTGATTTACAACACCCCATTACAGTCCAGTTCTGTCTGTTACCATTTTTAGCCCTACAGGACCACAGTTGAAAGATAGAGTGGCAAAGGAAGTTGCCATCTCTACTGCTGATAGTGAAGCAAATGTTTTAGGGCAGTGCTTTCATTGGCATTCTGCGTACCCATTTTTGCAGGAGGAGATTTGTTTCTTTCAGTCTTGTCACAATTAAGTAGATGAGTCTGCCAACTTTGCCAAAAATGTAGGCCGATGTTGTTCGCGCAACCATGTCTTCAGAGTTCTCTGGAAGAGGCACCAGAAATTTTCACTCTCTGGACAAAGTCTATGGTTTGGTGCATTGTCAGTGCTCATCATGTGAAAAAAACCCAGCTAACACTCCTCGCTTCATTTTTGAAACATCAGGGGCATTGTCTTTTAAATTTTTGACATATGTGTTTGTAATTTGTTCGATTGGCGACGTGGTCAGTTTACGATTTAGTGACTCATTTGTTTTCTTCAAATTTCTAAGAGCATTAAACATCCTTTTTGTGGTTGATGCAATCCTCTTTTGTTATCTCAATGTCAAAGCATTTAGAATTTTGGACTTCATTGAATGCCTTTGCATCATCGTCGCAAAGCATTGTGCCATAAATCAGAGATCTTTTTTCAACTGACCTTGAATAAATAATCCTTGCTGCCACAGTCTCCATTGCATTTGAAGAACAATCTACATTCTGCTGGCATTGAGGTCTGTGCATTTGTATCCAATTCATAAACTCAGGAGAACCTGGCTTTGGACCAACTGCACATATTTTGCAATAATTGCTGATGATCTGAGTATCCAAACTAGGCGACTGTCAACGTCAATGGCAACACCAACTCCGTTGTGCAATGAAAGGCCACGTTTTTGCCATGTACCGTATTAAGACACAACGATGATAGGACGCCCTGTGTTACTTTTGACATGGCCTGGGAGCGGACCTGCAGCTGCTGCTCTTTCTGCAACTACACGAGCTGCTTGACACATTGCTTCTTCTGCTGCGATACTAACAGTTTTGGATATCTTGTAAAATGATTTGTGGTGCATCTGGTTCTTTATGTTCATGGTGGACAGCAATGACAGCAACTTTGCATAGCCAATACCATTGTCATTACAACCAATTACTGTCCTACAGTTGATGTCATGCTGTTTATTCTGACCAGTCTGACCACTCTGACTCACAATCTGGACAGAGAATATGTATAAGAACAGCAAGACCCTGTGGTTATTTTGTAATTAACTGTAGATTATCCCTTCTGCAATTTCTACATCCAACTGTGGAAGCAAGAGAATGTAGAAAACTTTGATAGATTAAAGTATACTTATCACTGTTCAGTATCCCTTCAGTAACATTCTTGTACACTTCTCCTCCGCCACTTTGGGGGCTCTATAGTTTCAGCAGCACCTGTAGGCTCACTGACTTCAGCATCCACAGTTGAACTGGAATACAGAAAATGACCCATTAATATCAAATACGATGACAAATAAACTCACATAACAAAGCACACATATTCATGGCACAAACAACCCAATTTATTTTCAAAATAAATTACAGTTTGACATTCTCACATGTAACATTCTGTCTTATCTAAGACTGAACTAATAACTATCTTTCTATACTTTCACGATGTATTCATAAATTTTAACTATTAATGTCTAGTAATAAATGTGTACTCGTAACTCTAGTAATATAACATATTAAATTAATACTTACAGTGAGTAACTTACTGAATAAGTACGTACACAATCTACACAAAATAATATTTCTTGAATAGCGTGGAGCTCTTTTTGAATTAAATATTGAAGCAAGGCAATGTAGAACGTGGTCGGGAACAATAAACATAATTCAGTAAACTTACCTTGAATTTAAAGGTTCTCTTAGTTTCGAGCGTAAATTCCTCTAGGTTTTAGGGGAGCACGCTTGTCGCTCTACTTGTATCCTCTCGTTGAAATGACTTTCCTGTTTCTAAATGAAACGAACAGTTTCTAAACACAATTAAAAATGACGGACCGACAATGGTTTGGAAAACACCTCTTTTGCGCATGCGTGACTATTTTGTTCCCATGGACGATACCTGTTTCAACCAATCAGAAATAGCTAAATAATAAAACCAATGAAATATCGCATCAGTCATTATATTTAAAGTATCGTATCGTTTAGACAAAGCTAGCATTTACTTTCGAATGAAAAATTCTAAAGAGAACTTTGGACCTCGGTCATTATGATATATAATATGACCCATTATACTTTTTTGAAAAAGCTGTTGCTATGTGTCAAACATTGTATTTTATCATCAGTTTTCGGTATCATTTTAAAGTAGGTCAACTTTAGAACAGGGGGTAAAGTGTTTATTATTAATTTTTAAATGTCAATATGCTTGCAAAATAACATTATTTTATATGTAAACGTTTCTATTAATGTCGAACTAAATAAAAAATTAACATTGAAAAATCGATATTTTTCACCAAAATAATAATTTACAAATCGCATGGCCCCTTAAACATAAATGACGCTAAAGGAGCATACAAGGTAGTCAAAGAACTAGTAACACCAAGACAAGATAGGAACTTTATGATCCAGGATAAAAGAGGCAAGAGCCTTATTGAGGACAATGACGTACTGGCACGATGGACAGAGTACTGTTCCTAGTTATACAACTGTGAGGGACGGAACGAGCATGAGAAAACAATCCCTCCAACACTAACAACTTTAGAGGATAACCAACTGATAACGAAGGAAGAGGTAGCTGCAGCGATAAAGACATTGCGAAGAGGGAAGGCGGCCGGCGTGGACAATATACCAGCAGAGCTCTAACAGGCAAGTGGGAAGGTAGTGGTGGAAGTCCTGACACATATCTGCAACAAAATACAGACGACAGAAAACTGGCCGGACTTATGGACAAAATCAATGGCCTAAGTCTGGAAACCTAAAGCTGCAGCAAAATTACAGAAAAAATGAGCCTCATCAGCCACCCTAGCAAGGTCATGCTTAGATTAATCCTAGACCGATTGAAACCCCAAGCAGAGAACATCATTGCTGAGCAGCAAGCAGGGTTCAGACAGGGAAGAAGTACAAAAGAGCAGATATTTAATTTAAGGCTGCCCATCGTGAAACATCTAGAACAGCAGCAAAAACTGTATCATGTGTTTGTTGATTTTTAAGAAGGCGTTTGATAGAGTGTAGCATAAAGCGCTACGGACAACCATGACGATGTATAGAATCAATGGAAATATTATAAAGGTCCTTGAACACCTGTATGACAAGGCGTCCAGCGCAGTTCTTGTGAATGGGAGGTGCGGGAACTGGTTTCGCACATCAGTTGGTCTGAAACAGGGTTTTACACTCTCTCCAACTCTTTTCAATATATTCCTTGAGGGAATTATGAGTGAGGCACTTGGATGTCACATTAGGACTATCAAGATAGGGGGGCCGAACGATTACCAACCTTCGTTTTGCAGATGACATCGACGGGCTGGCGGGTACAGAATCAGAACTTCAGGATAGTCAGAAGGCTCGATGAAACAGCTCTTGACTGTGGTATGGAGATAAACGTTGGAAAGACAAAATTAATGACCAACAACGCCGAAGGCTTCAACAGTAGGATAAAAGCTAATGGCCAGCAACTCGAAGGGGTTGACCGTTTTAAATATCTGGGTTCGATTGTCAGTGATGAAGGAACAAAATGTGAGGCATTGGCCAGAATAAAACAGACAATAGTGACGCTTTAACGGCATAACAAAATCTGGCAAGATAAATGGTTAGCACTATGCACGAAAATTAGATTAATGCGTACATTGGTCCTGTCAATATTTCTCTATACTTGTGAGACATGGACAGTTACCGCTGACCTTCATCGAAGGATACAAGCCTTGGAGATTTGATGTTTCCGAATACTTTTAAACATCACGTACAAAGATCGAGTTACAAACGAGGAAATGCGAGAAAGAATTACAACAGCAAAAGGGCCTTTTGAAGACTTCTTAGCAACTGTCAACAGAAGAAAACTCGCCTGGTGCTGTCACAAATCGAGATCAAATGGTCTTGCAAATACGATCCTGCACGGAAAGATGCAGACGACGAAGAGGCCGTCCCAACAAGAAGTGGGAGGACAACATCAACGAATGGACCAACCTCCGACCAGAAGAGGCACAGGCAGCGACCACTGACAGAGAATAGTGGCGTGGAGCTGTGAGGAAGTCTTCATGTGTGCCCCAACCACCCCACCGGTTACAGGATGACCTTCTTCTTCTTCTTTTTCGTACGCAGTCAGACAGTAACCATTATTTTTTCGAAAAAAAACGGCGGTCATCCTGAGGCTGTCGCCACTGCCATAGAGCTTGTCTTGCAGTTCCACTGGTGATGGCCACATCTGCTCTCTCTGATCCTCGTATGTCTGGCAGTTCTGCAGCAGATGTTCAGCCGTCATTTTCCCGGTACCACACGGGCATTCGTCGGTTCCACCTATCTTCAATTTTTTGAATAGGTGGTACCTCAGTCTATTGTGGCCAGTGCGAAGTCTGAAGACCACGACCTGCTCTCTTCGGTTCAACTGGTAATAGGCATCGTTTTTGGTGTAACCAGTATGTTCGGTTTCCCATTTGGTCATGTATCTGGCACAGGATGACCTGACCTGACTTGCAGTAAACATTACAACATTTACAACTGAAAATATTATACAAGCACGACTGTTCATCACTGGAAGTAAAGAACAGGGCTACTGGAATAAAAGGCGACTAAAAAAGGTTGTATTTGCCGATAGAAGTTCGTCATGTTAAAGTTATTGATACAAAACCCCACTCTCACCTACCACTTCTCCCTCACCATTTAGGAGCCCATAAAGGGGTGATGAACAGACTTCTTGTAATATAAATCTTAGTTCACTGCCAGATCTGTGATGTTTCAAATGTGATGGAAACAGTGGTGGTCATTTATTGTTTTCATGTAGGAAGTAAAATTGGACAGCTTAGCATACATGACATATATACATAATTATTCAGTAACAGCTAAATTTAGGGGTATGAAGATGCAGCACAGTGAATGCGCTAACAGCAACACGCTGCAATGCTAGCTCCGCGAAGCAGGTCTTAGCAAGTCTTCATTCCGCCTTCAAACAGCGGTCCTAGAAACAGGCTGCAAAAGTGCAGTCTGGAAAAAAAATTGCGATCGTAGTCGGAAGGCAAATACGGTTTCAAAGAAAATCCAACTGAGACCGGATGTGTCGGGCCGAAAGGCGCAGATTTCGAAGCCTTGCTGGAAATTGCGATACAACGTCACAACGTCCTTTTCAGGACCAAAGTCGTAGAAAAAGAAGAAGGAGAGAAGAGGAAGAAGAATGTAAACAAAGAGCATCTAAGATCGACAGAATCACAGACGTTACTCTTCCCTTTTAGTGGCTATTCACAATAAAGCAAAGGGGATAAAATCATGACTGCAATGATTTGGAGAAACGATATTTTAATGACACAGAAAAGCTATATAGTTGCCTTTCTGGAATCAATTTGTACTGCTGTCTGTTGTTGGTGTCAAGAAATACTACAGACTAATGCAGTATTATTATCTAGTGCCACGTGTCTACTACCTCAATGGAGCTGGTTAATGAACAACGGCAATAATTATAAGTCATTAATGTAATATGCCTCAGAACATTTGATAATTACTCGAGTGTAAATTAAAGCAGTTATCATTTGGTGGACATTAAAAGGGAAATTAGAAACGCTGAAAAACAATGTGAAGTTACGTATGTTTTAATGTGTCTGTCTCGGGTGTCGGAGGTCGCGACCAGGGTGGAGACCAGGATTTTTTCAAGTTGATCTCCTGGTAAAATTTCCCTGATATCTGGATAATGAGATCAGACGCCCGTGTTCAGTGTCGAGCATGTTAAAAATTCCTTGACAGACGATTAGACTTACGGCCACTACCCGGATAAAATTCAAAAGTCAAGTGAAAAATATACTCAAATTATTCGAACCTTCCCCCAGGCCTAGTAAGCCGCAGAGTTTAAAATACCTTCTACGGATAGCTGATTGCTATCTGGCAACACACGTTTACATGCCAGTTTGAATACTAGGATTTCAAGTTACATTTTTTTTACAGATGTCTGTGAAGAGACTATAATACACACAGGCAAATTTACAGTTTAAACTAGGGTTAGACAGGGATATCTATCATTTCTAACAATCTTTATCATACTCACGTACTACTTGATGCAGGCAACTCATAGGAAGACAATGAATACAATGAATATTTGATAAGCAGCTGGAAGTTCTCCAATTTACATGCTTTTACATACACAACAGGACATACAAAGACATATCACAGACTATAATGGTAAGCAACAAAGAAAATATTGCAGATTACTGAGAAACAAATTTAAAAAATTAGAATAAATAACAAAGAGATCACATAAAGATTAATGGTCAAATAATTGAAGTATAAAATGTTAACCATTTGGGAAGTAATATTGATAAAGAAGGAGGAACAAACCGAGATGTTAACGTCAAGATTTACAAGGTCAGATTTGTGGTCTGTCGGGGTCTTTGTGCATGCCAAGAACAAGAATACCACCACTGCTTCACAGAGAGCATGTCGTAAGAGACGACTAACTGTGTGACATGACATAACACCGACCATGGTTAGGTGGTTTCTTTAGAGCAGCATGGTTGGCGCCTAACAGACTGCGGGTCTACGTTTCCCTAGTGTTTGAGTCTATTAAGATGGACTCTCACATTGGTTAACCACGCTCCGTATGTGCGTGTCCCAATGCAGCATGGGTATTAAACTGCTCGAGCCTAGCCCGCTAAGCGGGAACCCTTCTCCCGGCTTCATCCAGCTCATACCAGAGCTGGTACCTGCACAGGGGCATCTGTCCCTGTAGAAGAATAGATCGACTAAGAACTAAAAAAATTGCTTTCAACTCTCTTAGTTTATTATGAAACTCGGCAGCATTCTCCGTCACAAATAATATGAGGCATTTTGAGCACGAATGTAAAGTCGACCCTGCTATACGCTTCTGAGGCACGTACTGCCACCAAGAGTATGGCAAGCCGACTGAAGAATTTCGTTAACACGTGTCTTCGTGATATACGTCTTAGACGGCAGAGGTAAGGGCAAATACAGATATGTGGGAGAGACCACAACAGCAACAAATACAGATATGTGGGAGAGACCACAACAGCAACAAATACAGATGCACATTTGAGACAAAAAGTGGGTAATGGATAGGACACATTATGAGAATGAAAATAAGTAACATAACCAGAGGTGCTCTAAATTAGAACTAACGAGTAAAGAGACGATTAGTAAGGAAAAGAAACATCTGACGTCGAACGGCAAAAGGAGGAAGTCAGTTCAGTCGGGGTCTCGTAGGCAGAACAAGAAGAAGGCACAGAATAGAAACAGCTGGGGAGCATGTGGTGCGGTCCTTTATTTCAAGGGGGAATCAGAAGGATGATATAGGGTGATGCAAATGTTATAGGCACAAAACAACACTCAGGTGAGTTGCTTCTGGAAGTTCGCTGTTTGTTACTGATGAGAAATGGACAACCAGCACGTTAATAGGCTGTCACAAGATAATATCAACGACCAGTCAACAACCTCCTCAAGCTGTGGAGACGATCACATTGGTAGATTTGCACGTACCGTCACTTGTCGCGCACACCAAAAGGATGCCGAATTTTTAGCAGCGTTCTACATTGTTGCTGTTGTTGCTAAGATGTTTGCCTCACTAGTTTGTACTGGTGGAGGCGCGCCCATTCCACCCCAGACCGTAGTCGATTGGGCGATATCAGGACGCATAAGCCAGTGCTTGGATGCATGTGTACGTCTGTATGTACCTATGCTAGGTTTGTGCGCCCTCAGAAGCTAGCCCAACAAAAGTGCAATGGAAGGACCTACCGTGAGGACCTCTCTCTCCTTTTGACACAAATCTTCATTTTAAAAATAATTTCATATATGAGACATCCATTATTTTTAAGTAAATAACTCGTTTCTCGGCGGATCTTTTGAGGATGAATGCAATGTAATATGAATGCTATAAAATACGCAATAGTTATTTTAAAAACTGCGTTACAAATGCTTTTTGAAAGGTTAATGTGTGCTTCCAAGAAGAGCTTAATTAATGTATGTAAGTAGCATGCCCTTTGCAGAACGTTGCTTCTTTCAAGAGCCAACTTGTTTGGCTGTTATTATTCTTGGCAAGTGTGCAGTACGATAAGTTGCCATTTCTTTTCGTATACGGAGGAGCGATATTACCTAGGAAAAAATACCCGTGTATATCAAAACGGGCACAACGAAATTCGAACACGGTGCGTTGGGATTGTGAAACGGGCGTCTCATCCCTAGGTCACGCTGTTTAGATAAAGAAACAGGCAGATCTAGAAAGGGAGTGGAAAACATATACAAATGCATTCGACTGTAGCTATTTCTGGAAATTGTGGACGTTTCAAATAAACGAAATACATATTTGAGGTCTTTAAATATGCACGAGGACCAGGTACTGTTTCTTAATTTCAAATACTTTTTAACAGTATTAACAAATACAACATAGATTGTAAACACAGACAAGAGAAGTGTCAGCACAGACAACAGAAATAATACGAAAATAGATAATAGTAAAGACGCCAAAACAAATAAATGAAAGAACATTAGAACAGATAACTTAGATAATATTATGATTGGTAACTAAGAGTAACAGCACATACAACTAAGACAGTATTGTGATTTGTAACTAAAAGTAACAAAAGTAACAGCACATACTAAGATAGTATCGTGATAGCTTATCAGCACATATATCTTAGATTTATCATGATAAGTAACTTTAGAGTATCAGCACAAATATCTTAGATGGCACCACGATAAAGAACTAAAAGTATCAACACAGTTAGATGTATGGGCAACTAACGAGACATAACATTTCAGACTGTGACATACATAAAATAATAACCACAACAAGCTAAATTAAAAACCATTTGAGAAAAACTATAAATCGGAGACTTAGGAAATGGCAAGACAGATTTCGAAACGACCACGTACAGATAAAACAGTACTACTTGGAATTATATTGTAGCAATCAAATACATGGTAAATATCTTTGCAAATTAGGTTTGTGGATAAATGAAATGTATTTGGTAGAGTAGACATGGGAAATATTGGACCACTGTGGCAGGGAACGACAAATCCGGGTCCCCAGTATGCCTAAACACTTAGCTATGGCGCCTACCAGTTCAGGACCAGTGTTTTCTCTCAAAATGTCCCCTACCAGTTCTGGACCAGTGTTTTCTCTCAAAATGTCCCCTACCAGTTCAGGACCAGTGTTTTCTCTCAAAATGTCCCCTATCGTGGTATATCATTTTCATCCAGCACTGCGCCGGGCTCCGATATTTTGTACCTGGCTCCTAGATCCTACACAAATTTGTCACCGACGGCATTAATTTCCGCCTTAAATGGATTCACATTTTACAGGCGCCTTGATTACGAGACCACCTGTGTCATTGCCCACGAAGAAAAATGGCCAGAATGGGACGGCGTGGACTAGGGGTTAAGTGACACGGCTCACAACTCGAAGGTGCTGGGTTCGATCCCCATCACAGCACCGACCGTTACCCGGGGAAGCAAACCCTTAGAAAATGCAGGACGAAGCAGACCCTTACATAAAATTCATGCTGAAGTGGAAGGCACTGGGGCGACAGGCGCAAAATAAAAACCACAATGCAACGCACACCGCCTTGTGGAATAGAGAAATAAGGCGAACGAAAAAAAAAAAAATAAAGAAAAAAAAATAACACAAAAATAGAATTGTCAGAATATTTTTTAATACAGAATTGAGTCAAAATGAGATGTCTTCTGTCCCATGCAGTCATGGTTACGAATTTGGGTTGTATTAAACAGCTGAAGCTAGAAATCCAGTGGACATTTGATAAACAATTAGAAGCTATTTAACGTAAATAATGCAAATGACATGCCAATTGACGTACATACAGCAATCAAGATTAAAGACAGATAATTTAAGAATTTTAGTTTCAACATTTTAGATTTAACATCGAAATTGAAAGTAATTTAAATCGATACACTAACAACGTTAAACTACATAGGCGAAATATGAGATGACAATGACATACTCACGACGTACCTACTAACTTTCCGTGTCTGGCAACCTCACAGAGTATTTGACCAGAATTCAATCGTCATGTGAGCTTTTCCGTTCAAAGTCATCATGTCCGCGAAAGTAGCAGTACATGGTTCTAGCAGTCTAGGACAGTTGTACAGATTTTCGGGGTCTTGATTGGCTCCTCATTCACAGGCATCGTCGCCCACACATCTATATTGTTTTCAAGTTTGATCTACACCTGGAAACTCCCGTCCATAATCTGTTTAAGGTTCTCCACACAGAGTATGTCATGTTAGACCGTGCCATAAATTCTCCACACAGAGTATGTCATGTTAGACCGTGCCATAAATTCTCCACGCAGAGTATGTCATGTTAGACCGTGCCATAAATTCTCCACACAGAGTATGTCATGTTAGACCGTGCCATAAATTCTCCACGCAGAGTATGTCATGTTAGACCGTGTCATAAATTCTCCACGCAGAGTATGTCATGTTAGACCGTGCCATACATTCTCCACGCAGAGTATGTCATGTTAGACCGTGCTATAAATTCTCCACACAGAGTATGTCATGTTAGACAGTGCCATAAATTCTCCACACAGAGTATGTCATGTTAGACCGTGCCATAAAATCTCCACACAGAGTATGTTATGTTAGACCGTGCCATAAATTCTCCACACAGAGTATGCCATGTTAGACTGTGCCATACATTCTTCCCATTCTTCACCATATCTGTTACTCCATTTTTCGGTGAGGTTCTTCTCAGCTTTTTTGGTCTGTAAACTGTACATTGTTATATCCAAACAATTGGATGTCTGATTTTGCTTTTGTCTTCTGAAGCGAAAAATCTTCGGATTTTTGGTGGTGCAATGCCAGCTATGTGCGATGACATTAACATACTCACGATGTCTAACCAGTTGTGAGATGACATTCTTCACCATATCTGTTACTCCATTTTTCGGTGAGGTTCTTCTCAGCTTTTTTGGTCTGTAAACTGTACATTGTTATATCCAAACAATTGGATGTCTGACTTTTCTTTTGTCTTCTGAAGCGAAAAATCTTCGGATTTTTGGTGGTGCAATGCCAGCTATGTGCGATGACATTAACATACTCACGATGTCTAACCAGTTGTGAGATGACATTCTTCACCATATCTGTTACTCCATTTTTCGGTGAGGTTCTTCTCAGCTTTTTTGGTCTGTAAACTGTACATTGTTATATCCAAACAATTGGATGTCTGATTTGCAGAAATAGCCAAAGACAAGATGCACGAAGATCCCATAAACGCACTAACAACACCAAAATCCATCACTACTGTACGAAAACCTACCTGGAGGCAGGATATATTTCCAGAGGTGGTAGAAAATATACCAGGTATTGCAAACAAAAACTGCCAGACTGAAAAAGAAAGGAGAGATACTACCCTAAGCTTCATAAAGAAAATCTACGCAAGCATGGACTGGACCCATGCATACACCGACGGTTCTGTAACAAACACTACACAGAACGGAGGGGCAGGAGCATTCCTGAACCTACCAAATGGCAGAAAAATAACACTGTCATTCGCTACTGGTAAGTACACAAGCAATTTCAGAGCGGAGGCAGAGGCACTGAGGGCGGCAGTGGAAGAAATGGTGACACCCAGTGAAAATGAGAGCCATATAGTCCTGCTGACAGATGCTCTAGCCGTAGTCACAGCGCTAAAAAGCCAGAAAAACACTGAGCTCAATGACTTAAGAGCAGCACTCTGCAAACTGTGCCAGCAGTCCGCACCAAAAAGGGTAGTGGTACAGTGGGTTCCGTCACACTGCAACATCCAAGGCAACGAGGAGGCAGACAGACTGGCAAAAGAAGGTGCAAGACTACCACAAACAGATACCAGTATGACGTACGGAGAGTCAAAACGGCTTATCAAAGCCAGATACATGACCAAATGGGAAACCGAACATACTGGTTACACCAAAAACGATGCCTATTACCAGTTGAACCGAAGAGAGCAGGTCGTTGTCTTCAGACTTCGCACTGGCCACAACAGACTGAGGTACCACCTATTCAACAAATTGAAGATAGGGTGTACCGACGAATGCCCGTGCGGTACTGGTAAAATGACCGCTGAACATCTGCTGCAGAACTGCCCGACATACGAGGATCAGAGAGAGCAGATGTGGCCATTACCAGTGGAACTGCAAGACAAGCTCTATGGCAGTGGCGAGAGCCTCAGGATGACCGCCGCTTTTTTCGAAAAAATAATGGTTACTGTCTGACTGCGTACGCAGAAGAAGAAGAAGGATGTCTGATTTTTCTTTTGTCTTCTGAAGCGAAAAATCTTCGGATTTTTGGTGGTGCAATGCCAGCTATGTGCGATGACATTAACATACTCACGATGTCTAACCAGTTGTGAGATGACATTAACATACGACTGCTAACCAATGGACATATGAAATGTCATTGACATATATATTATATCAACCCAGATACGCACGCTACGATTAACAAAGGTATGATTTTCTTCTATTGTCCTCTTCTCGTTAAAGAACTTGACAATTTTCAATTCTTAAATCACATTTAATCTGTTCAAGTACATAGTGAAAACAAAACTGTTTTTTGTGTGGATGGAAAACAATAATTTACCATAAATATCACAACCAACCAACTGATCTTCACCACACATCTTCGATCAAACCACAAGAGAGAATAATATAGTGGAAACCACAAGAGAGAATAATATAGTGGAAACCACAAGAGAGAAGAATATAATGGAAACCACAAGAGAGAAGAATATAGTGGAAGAAAAATAATGATCGTGAGTAATTAGAATCAGGATAAAATTTAAGAATGGTCTGTAAACTGGCAAATGGAGTTTAATGTAGATAAATGTACAGTCATCCACATGGTTAGATCCAATATGGAACATAATTACGGAATGAGAGAGAACATTATTAGAAAGATAGATAAGGAAAGGGACCTAGGGGTTATAATAGATCGTACAGGTAAGATGAGTAAGCAAGTTCAGGTAGCAGTGAAAAAGGCAAATGCAATGATAGGTTTGAAAAAAGAAATATTAAACAAAGGAACAAGGAAGTGATGGTCAAACTGTATAAAGCTTTAGTTAGACCTAGATTGGAGTACTGAGTACAGGTGTGGAGTCCTTATCATAGAGGGGATATAAACATGCTGGAAATAATACAAAAAAGAGCGACAAAGATGATAGTGGGATTCCAGAATTACAGTTATGAGAAAAGACTCAGAAAAACCGGCCTACAGTGTCTAGAAGAGAGAAGAATTCGTGGTGACTTAATACAGGTTTATAAGATGATCAGAGGAATGGATAAATTAGATTATAACAAGTTTTAAAAAAAATACAGCCACCCACAAGAACAAGAAGGCATAGCTACAAGTTGACTAAAGAGAGGTCCAGATTTGACATTAGGAAATCTTTTTTTAGTCAGAGAGTGGTGAATGCGTAGAATGCATTGCCACGTGAGGTCCTGGAGGCAGGGACAGTTAATGTATATAAGCATAAATTGGATGTGCATAGCTTTTAGAGCATGGTGATGTAAATGAAACTGGTTGTATACAGACTCTGCAAAGTCTTCTAAACCAGTATAAAGACGTTAAGTTAAGTTAAGTAATGTTTAGTACATTTCTGAGATTGTACTCCATTGTAATATTTAGTTCATGTCTGAATTTGCACTCCATTGTAATGTTTAGTTCATTTCTGAGATTGTACTCCATTGTAATGTTTAGTACATTTCTGAGATTGCACTCCATTGTAATGTTTAGTACTTTTCTGAGATTGCACTCCATTGTAATGTTAGTACATTTCTGAAATTGTACTCCATTGTAATATTTAGTTCATGTCTGAGATTGCAATCCATTGTAATATTTAGTTCATTTCTGAGATTGCACTCCATTGTAATGTTTAATTCATTTCTGAGATTGCACTCCATTGTAATGTTTAGTTCATTTCTGAGATTGCACTCCATTGTAATGTTTAGCTCTTTTCTGAGATTTCACTCCATTGTTATGTTTAGCTAATTTCTGAGATTGTACTCCATTGTAATGTTTAGTTCATTTCTGAGATTGTACTCCATTGTAATGTTTAGTTCATTTCTGAGATTGTACTCCATTGTAATGTTTAGTTCATTTCTGAACATTATCATCTGTGTCGGCGTCCTTATTTGTGTGAGCGTCCTTGACCTCCTCTCACCTGGTGAACTCATTCAACTTAAAGATAACGATGGCGCTCCCCAAGGGCAACACCTCAATGTGTAAGGGTGAAACATATGACCAGAGTACCGGGTGGAGTGCAGTGTGCTGTTATTTTCTGCTGAATATTTGATGTGCATGTGTTTGCGTAGTTGCGTGTGTGTGAGTGGGTTTGCGTAGTTGTGTGTTTGCGTAGTTGTGTGTGTGTGTTTGTGTGGTGCGTGTGTGTGCATGTGTTTGTGTGGTTGTGTGTTTGTGTGGTTGCGTGTGTGTAAGTGTGTTTGCATAGTTGCGTGTGTGTGAATGTGTTTGTTGGGCTGCGTGTTTGTGCATGTGTTTGTGTGGTTGCGTGTTTGGGCATGTGTTTGTGTTGTTGCGTGTGGGTATGTCTGTGTGGTTGCGTATGTGTGCATCTTTTTGTGTGGTTGCGTGTGAGTGTGTTTGTGTAGTTGCGTGGGAGTGTGTGTGCATGCGTTTCTGTTGGTGCGTGTGAATGTATGCATGTGTTTGTTTGGTTCCATGTGTGTGCATGAAATTGTGTGGTTGTGTATGTGCATGAGATTGTGTGATTGCATGTGAGCGTGTGCACGTTTGTGTGTGGTTGCGTGTGTGTGTGCATGTGTTTGTATGGATCCGTGTGTCTGTGCATGTATTTGTTTGGTTGCATGTATGTGTAAATGTCATATAACGCAATGTACGACATATATGCAAAACACAACATACTTGGCATTTAAAATTTGCAGATAAGATAAACGCGTGAGACAACAAAGTACTTCTAGCTGAAAAATGAGAGCATATTTATTTATGTACAAGAAATATTTAGAGCCCGGCAGATTTGAGAAAAATAAACAAAATTTGGAATCAAATTACTGATATCCGGAAGTGTGTTCGTCATTTTGTAGACAGGAAGAGAGCTTAGAGGACATATTACCGGTCTTGTATGGTGGCCACAAATAATGAACCTCGACTGTATTTCAGTTGTCTTCGTTAATCCTGTGCGAGTAAATCTTACGGTTCCATTTTGGCTTGCAAGAATGGGGTATACTAACTCATCATTACCTTCTCGTCGTATTCTTCTTTTTCTTCTTCTTCGTTCACTTTCAAATAATCATCTCTATTTCTTCCATTATCTTTGCGGTCAATTTCGTGCGTTTTGCGCCACTGAACAGTTTAATTCTAATCTGTGTTGGAGATGGACAGGCTGTCACTCTGCTCCTCAGCTGGAGTGAAATACCTGGATAACATGTTAAATTGCTTGTTTGATCCAAAATGAATATATGTATGTGTGCCCGATATTGTAAAAAAATGTAAACATGTATGTGTAAACGATGTGCTATTGCACGTTTGGTCTCCCTAAATGTAAACATGTATGTGTGAACGATGTGTTATTGCGCGTTTGGTCTCCCCAAATGTAAGCATGTATTTGTGACCAATGTGTTATTGTGTGTTTGGTCTCCCCAAATGAACACATATATGTGTGCCCAATGTGTTATATATTGAACACACGGTGACTGAGTTAGCAGTGACCACTATTTGCTGATCGTGTCGAAAAACCGTTTGCAGGTATTTACAGGAAGCTATTAACGGTTTCACGAAAACAAATGATTACAGCAACTACAATAAGTGCACATAAAGTATTTTGCTATAAGCAACTTGCACTAGTATGTTTGTCAAATACATTGGTAAGCCCGTGCTACATATGTGATAGGGAAAGTAGACACACTATTATTATAAAACACAAGTCAGTTAACCTGACGACATCAGCATAACGTGCCGTGTTAGTACGTGGCGCAGCAATAACATTATTCGTGTTAATGAAGTCAATTTAATTTAAGATGGGTTCTGTCATTCCATGCCCGTTTGTAAAGAAAGTGTGAATAAGCGTGGAATACTGCTGCTCTGGCTTAGTCGGGTGCTTCCTTCAGATTATTAATGGAGCTCAGCTATGTTCAGTGCATGCATTTCAAGTGAGGATGTATACATTTATCTTCATAAGTTATGCTTGCTTGCAAAATGGACAAAGTTGGAGACGCAAATTAAGATTCTAAAATAAGAATACAAAACATGAGAGGAACTTTCGTTGCATTGAGGAACTTCTGGAAATTAGAAATAAAGTTGAACATAAAAATGAAAATCTTCAACTCCAATGTAAGGTTGTTTTATTGTCTGGCAATAAAACACGGAGAACAACCAAAACAACAAGAAAAACGGTACATACATTATAAATGGGTGTATGATTAGAATCGATAGATTGAAATATATATATTTATTTTTCATTTTTTTTTTGCGTTCGCCTTTATTTCTCTAATCCCCAAGGCGATATGCGTTGCACTGTGGTTTCCATTATGCATCTGTCGGCCCAGAGCATCCGACTTCAGCATGCATTTTATGCATTTTATGTACGGGTATGCTTCCTCCTGCATTTTTCTAAGGGTTTGCTTCCCCGGGGTAACAGCCGGTGCCGTAATGGGGATCGAATCTAACAGCTTCTGGTTGTGAGCCGTGTCACTTAACCACTAGCCCATGCCATCCCCTGATTGAAATGGTATGTTATGATCACTGTGAAAATGTTGGTAAATACTGGACAAATATCAGTGGAATATGACCGGAAGATAAGACACTGCTGTTTGATAGAGCACACATAAAGGAAACCAGCTGATAGCATTACAAAACAGTGTCTGTTCTAGAATCCACAAAACATGAAAAGGAAGGCCAGACCAAAACTAACACAGAGATATAGTTGATGAAGCAAGGAAACAGTTGGAACGGACGGCTCCGGAAAGGACGATGTTGTTAAGGAACCGTGCTCCACGGGAAACTCACAGATGTTGATCGAGGAAGGAGTTTGAAAAGAACACCGTCCCTAGAAACATGAATATTAATTTTTTAAATCTTTCACTTCTTTGTACACTTTCAAACGTAAACGTGAATGTTTCTAACGAACGGTGTGAACAATCTACCGTATTGGTGCCCTAATGACCTTTCATGTTACGGGACATGATGATAATGATGATGATGATGATGATGATAATGTGGTCAGCGTGACGTTATATGTACATCTAACAGCCTAGTCCAAAAATGGTATCGGCGATGACAATTGTGATTGTTTCGCTCTTCATGTGCCAAGAACGTGTGCAGCATATGTTGAGCAGTCATTGAATCTATACTACATCCACACGCACTGGTGGATTACAGTTCTAACCTATTACATATACTGTATCTTATACTGTTGATGCATGTACACAATTATTTCACTTCAATTGAACTAATTTTATGTTTCCTTTGTATGTGTCTGTGTCCATTCTTGATACTTTGTATCCTGATTGATATTGCAAGATGTTTGTTCGCTTGTTTTCGTATCCTGCTTGTTCTCGTATTCTGCTTGTTCTCGTATTCTGCTTGTTCTCGTATCCTGCGTGTTCTTGTATTCTGCTTGTTCTCGTATCCTGCTTGTTCTTGTATTCTGCTTGTTTTCGTATCCTGCTTGTTCTCGTATTCTGCTTGTTCTCGTATCCTGCTTGTTCTCGTATCCTGCTTGTTCTCGTATCCTGCTTGTTCTCGTATCCTGCTTGTTCTCGTATCCTGCCTGTTCTTGTATCCTGCTTGTTCTTGTATCCTGATGGTTCTAGTATCCTGCTTGTTATTGTTTACTGCTTGCTATTGTATCCTTCTTGTTCTCGTATCATGATTGCTCGTGTATCTCGTTTGCTCTTGTATTCAGCGTGTTCTTGCCTTCTACCGGTTCTTGCAACCTAAATCTTTTTGAAACTTAACGTGTTCTTGTGTGCTGCGTGTTCATTTCTTTTACGTTTGTTGTATATTTCGTGATCATGTATGCTACTTGTTCTTGCATTCTACGTGTTATTGTTTCTGACGTTTCTTGTTTGCTCTTTTCTAATCCTACGTTACTCAAAACCCAAATGTTTTTTGCATCATATGTGTTTTTGCATGATGCTTGTTAATGAGTCTTACGTTTCGTGTATGATGTGTGTTTTTGTATTTTACCAGTTCATGTATGCTATGTGTTCTTGTATCATTTTTTTTTTTTTGTATCTGTTTCTCGTAAATTATATTGTTACTGACTATAAAAATCACACCAGTTAAACCCCTTATTTTATCGTTCTAGATATTCCCATTTTTGAGACGGCATAACTCATCGGTTCTTAAGCTATATTAGTATTGGTACTCCTTGTCTGTGTGGAGCTGAAACACTGACTATGACCTTACAATTAAAAGAGTGAGTTGGACATAACGATGATCCAATTCTCACCGAGGTAGACGTGCAAAGACACATTTTGAAAATAATGCAGAAACGAAGATTGAGTTTACTAGGACACACTATGTGACATAAAAGTCTGCTACAGAAGATACTAGAAGATGGGAGGAAAGAGCGACAAAGACTCACCTGTAAATTTCAGGTATGCAGAGACATCAAGGAGTAAAGCTATGCTAAAATAAATAGAGCTGCAGAGGACAGTGTTAAATGGAGAGTCATTCTCAAACAATCTTACAACCAGTCTCAGGACTGATCAACCACATGAGCATGATGATTTGATAATGGATGGTCGCCACAAATACAAATCTATCCGTAACTACATCTATCAATTCATCGGGATATGCATCAATGTTTCATTGAGCTGTCCTCATTAGAGTACTTGAGTCTGAATTTTTGGTTGAACCATCTAAAAATTGTGTCAGTATTTCTGATGTTTTCTGGAATGATTGTGGCAGTACGTCTTTTACTACTATCTGTAATTATTGTCTTCTTTCTATGAGACGGTATCCGCCTTTGATTTTACTAACATGGCAGACTTTTGTTTAATTTTGCATTTTGAGTGCCACTTTTCCCATATTGAGTCTATTGAAATGCTACAATTCTACTCTGATTCTTCTTTCGTACTCTTCCATAACATTTGTATCCGTCTGCAGCTCAAGTAGTTCCACATTTGTATCCGTCTGCAGCTCAAGTAGTTCCACATTTGTATGGATTTTGCAAGCGGATGTTGTTGACCTCATCGCCCCACTAATTAAGCATAGAGCACTGTTCTGCACCTTGTCCAAGGATTCCAAGTTCTTCTTCTTCTTCTTCTTCTTCTTCTTCTTCTTCTTCTTCTTCTTCTTCTTCTTCTTCTTCTTCTTCTTCTTCTTCGTTCGTTCTTAATCTCCCGCCACCAAACCCTGAAAGGGCTTAAGTAGCAGAATATAGTCCAGAGAACGGAATGCGTTGTGTCATAGTTTACAGCTTGACTGCGATATTTGCACCTTTCGATCCAACACATCCGACTTCAGCACGCATTTTATGAGTACCTTCTCCTCAGCCAGTCTGACCTGCTGCAGCCTGTTATCCAGGATCACCGCGTGGAGGTGTAGAAAGGTCTTGACAGCTTTGGTTCTCTGGCCCTGACGCTAGCAGTCAGCTATGGGTCGCTGACCACTGCAGCTCATGCACTGCTCAGCATCTTGATCCCGATTCCGAGTTCAATTTTGAAGAAGTTGCTAGGAAATCACAATTATATTATATTACTGAGGACTGACCAACCAGATAAAGATAATGAGGATGACCTTTTATCAGGATTAGGAGCACTCATTCTTGCACCGCTGCGTCAGCTCTCAATTATTCACATGGCCCACTGACTCCAGTTTAGGAATAGCTGGTACATCTATATGTTACTCGAAGAATGTCCTCATGTTTACAGTTCCCAGCGATTTCTCGTCTGATGCCCACAATTAGATAAACAATAAACATTTCTTTGCTAGCACGTAACAGAATGCAGACGGTGGTTTGGCTATCAGATGTTAAAGAAACCTGGCACATAAAATACAGTTGTATTTCCATCCCAAAAGGCATACAGCAGCTACCTGTTGGAAAAGTTACTGGGTTAACATAAATTTGAACCAATTCAGGCACAGTTCAGAAACTGCTTTCTTCCATTAAATGAAAAGATACCGTGTGGTGTAATCAAGTGAGCAGGTTGTAGTTGTTGTTGCTTAGATGTTTGCCTCACTAGTTTCTACTGTCGGAGGCGCGCTATTTTCCACCCCAGACCGTAGTCCATTGGGAAGAGACTAACGATATTTTTTCTTCTTCGGCGTTCGTCCTAGAAATGGTCGTAATAATGCTGCGTCACAGTTTATAGCGAAACTTCGATCTCTGCCTGGGCGGTCCCACACATCCGGTTTCAGCATGGCATTTCTGGGACCGGTTCTCATGGTCCTTCCTTGGCTTCTATTGTCTTAGTCAAACTACATATTTGCAGTCTGTTTCTATGGTTGCCACTTGGAGATGGAATAAGGTCTTTGGCAGCTAGGGTTCTCTGATCCTGCTGGAAGCCACCAGCTATGCCTCGCTGATCCTACTGTAAACCACCATCTATGACTCGCTGATCCTACTGTAAACCACCAGCTATGAATCACTGATCCTACTGTAAACCACCAGATATGACTCGCTGATCCTGCTGTAAACCACCATCTATGACTCTCTGATCCTACTGTAAACTACCAGCTATGACTCGCTGATCCTGCTGGAAGCCTCCAGCTATGACTCGCTGATCCTACTGTAAACCACCATCTATGACTCGCCGATCCTACTGTAAACCACCAGCTATGACTCGCTGATCCTACTGTAAACCACCAGCTATGACTCGCTGATCCTACTGTAAACCACCAGCTATGACTCTCTGATCCTACTGTAAACCACCATCTGTGACTCGCTGATCCTGCTGTAAACCACCATCTATGACTCGCTGATCCTACTGTAAACCACCAGCTATGACTCGCTGATCATACTGTAAACCACCATCTGTGACTTGCTGATCTTACTGTAAACCACCATCTGTGACTCGCTGATCCTGCTGTAAACCACCAGCTATGACTCGCTGATCCTGCTGTAAACCACCAGCTATGAATCACTGATCCTACTGTAAACCACCATCTATGACTCGCTGACTGAACTCAGCTGACTTACTACTGCACCTTTAGCTCTATAACGAAGAATCTTTAATTACTAGTACAATCTATGTAGCACTTAGGAAACGGTAAAGCTCATCTCAAAGCATCCGCTGCCATTTGCGAAGTCTCACAATTTTTTGGAAGTCATGACCAGCTCCAGGGAATGGTCCAATGAAGAGGTATCTTAAACAACCTTACAACCAGTCCTATAATTGAATACCAGAGAATATGGTCAAATGAAGAGATGTGCTCAGACAATCTTACAACAAGTTTTTGAACTGATTAACCAGATGTGATGATGCTGATGACGCTGATGATGATGACGATGATGATGATGATGATTAAAATATATGTATTAGCCACCGTGACATAAACAATATATAATTTTAATTGATGTCCACAACTCACCTAAACATCGTTGTTCTTGTTCAAGAATTGTTCCAAATGGCGAAGGTAAATGAACTTCCATTTAACGTTACACCAGTTCTGATTACCTGTGCTGTGTGGGAGGAAGACTAACGTCTGGTCAGGCAAAATATACTGATCAGATATGTTAGTCAGGGTCAGGCGAAACATACTGGCCAAGACCCTCATCTCGGCTTTCTTGTAGCCATCCCTGAAAACGGGCTATTTTCATGTCAGCCTGGCTAACAAGTAAGGGATGGACGTGATCCCGTAGTAGTGAGCGATATGCAGATGAAGCCACGCATAGCACATCTGCCTGGAGGACCTCGGTCAACCTTAATCAGCACGCTTGGGATGTGAGGAAAACTATTGCAACCCGCCACTTAACCTCCTTTCCAGGGCTCACAAAAGAGTCAACCAACTCATTGTGCGCATTCGAAACAACCTCATTCTGTGAACTGTTCAATTTCGCCAGTTTTAAAATGTCCATCTTTCCCTGTAATTGAGCGGAGTTCAAAACTATTTGTTGCTTTCCTGTACTCTTAACTAGCTATTTTTCGTGTCTCATTTGCTTGGAATTGTTACTATGAATTTTTCTTTTCCATTATATTTCTTGCGAAAAATAGAGTCGCCGCTGTGAGAGGTCAATTACACATAGCCCGCGTCAAACTTCTCTTGCATTGATCATTTGTTACAGTTTGATTGGCATGATAATGTTGGTAGCTTCGTACATAACTATTCCGACATGCATGATACGACATGCATGATACGACATGTATGATACGACATGCATGATACGACATGTGATACGACATGCATGATACGACATGTGATACGACATGCATGATACGACATGTATGAGAGGGCAAAGGCAGTATTTGTTCCTCCTCAATAAGAGCACCTAGATAATCGCGGGAGCGTCCACTTGAGCAACCCATAAATGTGGTCATACACACTCAGACCCGACTATTCATGTACTGTATGGCAGATAATATGAGAATTGTTTCCCTTTGACTCCGGGCTGCCATGCAAATGTATGTCTCGTCTTGGCTAGGTTTTGACTAAAATAGTCTACGGATATGGAGGAGATTGTTTTGTTGTGTTTTTGTTCACCGTTTTGTAAAATCAACCAGTCCTTGGCTATTAACCAGTAATGGTAGAGAGGTTGAGGATTTTCTTACCACCACTGGCAGATAGCAGAAAAATGATGACTTTCTCCCGACCTAAGGAGCAGTAAGTACACTGAGAATAATGGCGCGTGTTTCGCTCATATTTTGGAGGAACTCAGGTAAAAATGTAACCATTCCTATTACTGGGCATCGTAAAGTCCTGTATTGTTCTTTTTCATGCAAACCTTTAAATGCGTGAACCGGCTAACGAGCCTTTGCAATAGCAATGAGTTTATTAACTACAATAACTTTAATATTCGCTAAGGGAACTGGAATTACTGCGCCTACTGGGATCAGACGTTTAATATAGTATTTCAAGTGTACTTATTCTAAGTACGGGGCCTCGACAGTCTTGCAATGTTAGTTACACTACAGCCTGTTCTGTGATTTTTTTTAAGTTGTCCACCTGCCGGCCACCCTTGGATGCGGTAACCGTTTCTCGTGCTGTCTCTTCGAAATTTAACTCTGATTTTATGTTGCCCGCTACAAACATGGTAGGCATGTCACGTACCATCCATATTTGATAAGTGGCAGACATTTGACATATTTGTTCGGCACATCTAACACACATTTAAAAATCCCATCTGTCTCGTACGTGGCGCCCACATTGTACTTTCCATGTTTTTCTTATAGGTAGTTGTCCCCAACCACAACTACAGCCACTCACCTGCACTTATAACCAGCTATTTCCTGTCAGATCTCTTTAGTAAAGTAAACTAAAGTAATCTATTGCATTACTACCGTAGGGGTGTTAATGTTAGCGATCTCACATTTCAAAGGTTCGGCTATATGAGGACTTGGCCATCGTCTCTCCCTCGCCGTTTTTACTTCCCGGACTGAACCGGTACCCATTTAAGGCTGGGTCGACCCGGGAGCCATTGCGGTCTGAAAAAACATTTCCGGCTCAACTGGGGAATGAACCCAAGACCACTCAGATGCGAAGCCAGGTCGCTGGGCTCTGCGCTAAACAAATGGAAGGACTTTGTCATTGAGGGTATAACTATCATAACGGTTAAGGCGCTAGTTAATCGTGTGGTCATATAGTTAATTGGGGGTCGTTGTAGTCAAGAGGTTAAGACACTCGCCTCTCATAGTGATGAACAGAAACGGCAGGCGATCGAATCCTGCAAGTTCAAACGACCCCTGGTCTCACGGGAAGTAAGACCAGAATGCATGCACCCCGAGTTTCCTACAGTCGTCTCGACCAATTGTCTTGCCATTGATCCAAGGTAACTCAGGACAAGAGTGAGGTTGATGACCAGAGCATGTTCTTGCTCACTATAATCCAAATACAGCGCACATCACATTATTAAGACAAACGCTTCTGATGTTGTGGCCATCATCGCTTCATGATGGGCAATAACTTTTAGTCAATCGGGACACAGAGAGCAAGTACACCGTAGTCGGTCTAGACATGTCCCAGATTGTTCCCTGATTTACGTTTGGGAACTGGAAAAAGACACGGCTATGACTGCCTCAACTGACATCAAACTGCGTCTTAGCTCAATCTAGTTTCTAACACTTTATTTCCAACGAAAGTGTATACCGTGTGATTACCTTAACCCTTACATGTACATGGTGTGGTTAATGAGAGAAAAGAGCTGCAGTTACTAAGATTTTAACATGTGCCCGTCATGTCTAAACCAGTACGTCTAACATTAACTATCAATTCACGTTGGAAAATGAACAAAATGTGCTTCTCTGTCATGCGTCAAATGTGGATAACGCTTTCAAAAGATGAAACTAGCAGACGCCTTAACGGGATTACCTCATGTCAGTCTAACCGCACAATATAATAGAAACAACAGCAGTTAAACAATTGAATGTTCACCTTCCTTCCGACAGCATTCCCCCACATCACCATTGCATCATGTCACTGTTGCGTCACCATCCAAGCCACCCATCTCTTACCACTTAATCTCGACTTACAAGCCACCCATTTCTTTTAAAAACACGTATCTATTCCCTGCCACGCCCTCATCAAATCCTCCATTCCCGCCAAACCCCCCCTCCCCACTTGGCCATTTCAACTAGCCTAAACTTGTTTCAGATTCAGAACTATGCAAACGACTATCATAATAATCCCAGGCAGCGCTCCATATGGCAGTGTCTCGCACCAAGCGTCTAGTTAAACGCAATTTAGATCACAACACATCTGTTTCTATCCCCGCTCACGCCCTGTCCTGCCTACCGCCTCAAACCGCTCATCCCACCCAATCTCACACTCTAATCTCAAGTCAATTATGCTGCTTTCATATTAGAACTGTCTTATTTTCCCAGAGACATAATTTCATCATTTTTGAGCCCACGTCATCTCGTTGTAGTATCTCACGGAAGCTCCTCTTTGAAGAGCTTATGGTAACATCACCTGATTCTTTCAGTCAACCAAATCTACCCTGCAAAAGGTAGAAATACGGAATTAAATAGGGAATCGGCTTGGCGGCGTTCGTTTTAAATCTCCCGCTACCAAACCCTGAACGGGCTTAAGTAGCAGAATGTAGTCAAGAGAACGGAATGCGTTGTGTCATAGTTTACAGCTTGACTGCGATATTTGCACCTTTCGGTCCAACACATCCGAATTCAGCAACTATTTTTTTAGTACCGGGTTAGCATTTCCTCTTCAATCCCTTCTCCTTACACAGTCTGCCCTGCTGCAGCCTGTTATCCAGGATCACCGCGTGGAGGTGTAGAAGAGCCTTGGCAGCTCTGGTTCGCTGTCCCTGACGCTAGCAGTCAGCTATGGGTCGCTGACCGCTGCAGATCATGGGCTCAAATAGGAAATTAATATAGGTAGGTCTAGGCAGAGACTTCCGTCGGGACTGCATGGCTAGAAGGTTCATGCAACTATGTGTGTATCAGCTTTTTCAGATGTGGGTAACCAGTTTCAGTCCTTGCTGCGATTCGGGTACCAATTTACATCTGGTCTGACTTCCAAATATTAAAGCTGTTTTCATTGCTAAGAAGAAAGAAAACTCTATGTGGAACACTGAAAGAAGGGATGTTGTTTTTGCGATTTTAATATGTCATCGTTGACGTCTAACTCAACACGTCTGACACTCACTGCCCATTCAGAAGTTGTATATGATGAAAAAGGAGGTTTTGAATGTGCCTCGTGCATCATGTGTCATTAACAGATCAGATGTCAGAGATAAACCGCACGTTAACACATAGCGCTTATAAATGACATATTTAATTTAACCTGATTTATTGTTTCGGGGGAAAGTCGACGACAGCCAGAATCGGCTTCTAGAGTCTAAAAATGAAGAGTTTAATGTGAAACTGTAGATCTCCCTCACCTGCGACAACATAGTAACCCTAGTTTCCAGGGCATCATATGCCTCGTTGATATCCGGTTCTTACAGTTGAATCAACACATCAGCCCAGTAAACGCATCCAATCATGTCGCTCTGTACGTTAGCTAACATACTTAATTGGGGTTTGGAGGTCTACTGAAGATTTCAGAGTGTTGTTCTTTCACCCATAGCTTCTCCTCTGTTTGTTTTTATTTGAAAATTTTAGTTGAGCTTCTCAAAGTTATCTCCCAGTTCCGCCTCTAAAGCAACCCGGAAGAGAGTGGAAAGACATCATTTTATTTTTGAATATGACAGAAGGAAAACAGTCAGGATTTCTGTCAGCTAATTTCTGGTGAGTAAGGGATATGTTTGAACACGAGAATGCAGCAGAATAGCACGGCTTCTTTGCAATAGAGAGAATGGTTTAGGAGAGTGTAGAGCTAACGCGAATGTGAGCAAAGAATTGTTCAAGAAAGATAAATAGAAGCTACCTGCACTACGACCAAAATCCACCTGTCAAGAATAACTAAGGGACACATCACATGAAAGCGGATAATTAAATTAAATATATAAAGAGGATATATTGGAGAGACGGGAGGGAAATGTACGAGGAAACATAAAGAAGCACCAACCGTACTACTAAGAACGAGGAGAAAGAACCCGAACGTACCAAAGATGAAGTCAGCTCAGCAATCCAAGGCTTTAAAAAACGAAATCACCAGGTGTCAGGATATAACGACTGAGTTCATACAAGCAGGAAGGGAAGTCATTGTCCATATTTACCATAACCCTATGAAAGAAGATCTGTGACAGTGATCGTGATCCAAAGAAGGCAAACAAATCTGTTTATATCCCACCCATCAGAGAGGCGGTCTAAAGCCATACACTAACTACCGAACCATTGCTTTAATAAGTCATCCTTTCAAAATCCTTCTACGGAATATTGTAACCGTAGGAAACTAAACGAGAAGGTGCAGGAAGGCGTAGACGTAGCAGAGGCGCGATGGATCCTATCCTGTACATGAGAAATAACATAGTATAACATGCAGAGTTCAATCCAGATATACACAGCTGCTTCACTGTTACACCAACGCTGTTGACAGTGGACAACACCAAATCCAGTGGAGCATCAATTTCCGTTAGACATGGGGATTCCAACGCACAGGAAACAACAAGCAACGGTCAGTATACTTGTCGAAATATCGGACTGGGTATAAAGTGCAAAATTTGTAAGACAAGCTTGCTCAGAGGATCAAGACTGATAGTAAAAGCTTCTTATGTTAAAAACAAAAAAAAACAAAACCAAAGACAAAGTATGCCCTCTCATAGACAGTACAAGGAAAATAATAAGTGAGAATAGGGAGGCAGCTAATCTACTCAATCAGTTCTTTGGCACAGTCTACACAAAAGAGAATTGCTCCAAGATCCCAGAGACTATAGATTTCTTTCAAAGAGACATGGCTACAGCAGGATTAAGATCAATCTGTGTTACATAGGAAATTGTTTGTCTTTTTAATTGGACAGGTTGAAAGTGGATAAATATCCAGGTCAAGATGGTATTCATCCAAAATTGCTGTTTGATATTAGAGACCAACTAGCAAAACCATTGGCTATATTATGTTCTCAGTCACTTGCAAAAGTGATTGTTTAACGGGATTGGAACGATGCAAGAGCCCTTATTCGAAAAGGGCAAAAAATTGGATCCAGCAAATTATAGACATGTGAGTTTAACGAGCATAGTCTGTAAATTATTATAGTCAATAATCAAAGAAAACATTGATAATTCATTTCGACAAGTTTAATCTATTCAGAAATAGTCAGCATGAGTTTACTAGAGGGAGATCGAGCTTAACAAATCTATTAGAATTCATAAAAGGGATGTTATTTATCTAGATTTTGCAAAGGCCTTTGATAGAATACCTAAAAAACGATTATTTCGAAAGTTAAAATCACATGGAATAGGTGAGGAGATAGCCAAATGGGTTAAACATTGGTTAACGGAAAGAAGGCAGAGGGTGGGCATAAATAAGGAGCACTCTGAGTGGTGTGAAGTGAAAAGTGGAGTGCCACAGGGTATCCCACCAGGTTTTGGGACCAATTTTGTTCTTGATATATATAAATGAATTGGACATTGAAATGGGATTCATGATTGCAACATTCGCTGATGACACAAAACTATGCTGTAGTGTCTCATCTAAAGCAGAAGTAGATATATTGAGGTCGGATTTAGATACAATTCGAGAATGGTCTGTAATCTGGCAAATGGAGTTTAATGTAGATAAATGTACAGTCATCCACATGGGTAGATCCAATATGGAACATAATTACAGAATGGGACAGAACAATATTAGAAAGATAGAAAACTAAAGGGACCTAAGAGTTATAATAGATCACATAGGTAAGAGAAGTAAGCAAGTTCAGGTAGCAGTGTAAAAGGCAAATGCAATGTTAGGTATGATAAAAAGAAATATTAAACATAGGAGCAAGAAAATCATAGTAAAATGTATAAAGCATTAGTTAGACCCAGATTGTAGTATTGTGTACAGGTGTGGAGTCCTTATCATATAGGGGATATAAACTTGATGGGAAGAATACAAACAAGAGCGACAAAGCCGAAAGTGGGATTCCAGAATTACAGTTATGAGGAAAGGCTCAGAAAAACCGGCCTAGAGTGTCTAGAAAAGATAAGAATTTGAGGTGAATTAATACAGGTTTATAAGATGATAAGAGAAACGGATAAATTAGACAATAATAAGTTTTTTTCTTCAAAATACAACCACCCACAAGAACAAGAAGCCATAGCTACAAATTAACTAAGGAGAGGTCCAGATTAGATATTAGGAAATAATTTTTTAATCAGAAATTGGTGAATTCTTGGAATGCATTGCCACAGGAGGTAGTGGAGACAGGGACAATTAATGCATTTATGAATAAATTGGATGCCCGTAGCTTTTAGAGCAAGGTAATGTAAATGAAACTGGTTGTATACAGACTGCAGTCTTCTAAACCAGTATAAAGACGTTAAGTTAAGGGTGTATTCTTTTCCCTTATCTATTCAACATTTAAGCAGGAACCTTAATGAGAAATGTCAGAAACGACTAAAATTATGAAAACTTCGACCCTCTTACAAACTGTGAAACGAAATACCAAAACTCAAGACATGTAGTTGACATAATTATTCTCTCAATGAACTCAGAAAGACTAGAACAAATGATACTGTCTGTTAAACAACATAGCGTAGAACAGAACCTCTACCAGAAGAACATTGGTAAAAAGAAGATAATGACCAACGGCAAAACGTAAACCAGACCTATCGTTACTCTAGAAAACGAACCAATAGGACACGTTTCTTAGATATTCTAATTACCAAAGCATATTCTTGTATTCTAATTCTAATTCAAGATCCTGCTGAAGTCGGATGTGTTTGACCGAAACGTGCAAATATCGCAGTCAATCTGTAAACTACGACATATTCCATTGTCTGGACTACATTCTGCTATTTGCAAAGCCTTTTTCAGAGCTTGGTAGCAACAGCTTGAGAACGAACGAAGCCAAGCCAAAAATACAAGATATAATAATCGTACATACTTTTTATTCAATCTGTCTTACCTCTGCGGTCTGATAATCTTGAGTTCAGCAGCTGCACGTGAAGTAATAAAATTATATCAATACTTCGATTTGATAATCTTGAGTTCAGCAGCTGTACGTGAAGTAATAAAATTATATCAATACTTCGATTTGATAATCTTTTCAGCAGCTGTACGTGAAGTAATGGGAATTATATCAATACTTCGATTTGATAATCTTGAGTTCAGCAGCTTTCCGTCGTATAGCAATAGGAATTAAATCAATACTTCGGTTTGGCATTGTTGTTGTTTTTTTCTTTCTGTGTAGTTGACGGAGTGGGACTGGGAGGGGGTAGTGGAAGGGAAGTCATAGTTTTTAGATAAATACCTCCAGAAATAGTTTTAATGAGAGAAAAACAGTACCTTACTTTTAAATTTTGTTTTGTCCGACCTAGCATCGGAACCGCATGTTCATATCCAAATTAACACGATGCTAATTCATTAACGTCAGAAATAATTGCAACATGCTGACGAAGAACCTGTCACATTTACATGCCTTGTACCGGGAAACAGACTGCCAGCAGCCTGTCCAACGAGGTTGGGATGAACACTTGTCTTTCTTCTTCTTCCTCTTCTTCTTTTTCTTCGTCTCCTTTTTCTTCTTCGTCGTTTGCTGATATTTCTATTTCTTCACTCTTTTCACATTGGGGTGCACAGGCCACTAACCAATCCTCTATAAGCAGTTCTGTCCTGTGCTATTTTCTCCAGTTCGCTCCAGCTTTTCTCCGTATTTCTTATCCGCTTTTATGTCGATTCCAGTCTGGGGTCCTTCCTTGTTGTAGTAAAGTAGGTCGGCAAACTAGCCAGAGTAATAAACTTTGTTGAAGAGTCCTTTTTCTCCAATAGCGGCTCGTTAGATAAATAATTGACGTTTCTGTAGCAGGAAGGTTTTATATGAGATGGAGGAGCTGGCTTTACGCCCACCTTTCTCCTCCGGACTTGATACCTGCGTGGCGAGGTTCTGTTGACATTGTGGGATCCTGATAGTGATGATCATTTTAAGAAGTGTAGCATCACACTGCAGCCAGGAACGTTCAATCCCACCATTTTCAGCACGTCTATTGGCATAAAAGGAGTCACTGCAACCAGCTAACAGAGCAAACTCAGCATTAGTGAAGTAGTAGAAGCATATTCTGCATCAAAACCAACAACATGTTCAACAGTTTATCTTCAGTATATTATATTCACGCTTTTAAATGCACATAAACATGGTTTACGATCAAATAAATTTATAAGTCAAATATCAATGGGAAAGCACTTCAACATGTTGACCTGAAGATCAGACAGGAAAGAATTAAGAATAAAATCAAAATTGAAGTAGGTGTTGAACAATTTGGCTTTCTGCAGAACACTGGAACTACGGAAGCAATACATTGTCTTTGGATGCTGTCTAAAATGTTCATAGAAGTACATAAGAGTGTATATGCGTATTATATAAACTATAATAAAACATTTGACAGAGAACAGAATGAAAAGTTAATTGAGTCCCTACGAGAAATTAATCTGGATGGCTCAGACAATAGACTAGTCAGTAATCTGGGAGCAGGCGGCAACAGTACGATCTGGCAAGAATTGCTCACCCTATATTGATATGCAAAGAGGTGTGAGATAGAGAAGTCACTTTGTTTCTTCAAACTTTAAACAGAGAAAGTTTTCAGACAGATTGAAGGAGTGAGTGGACTAAACATCAACGGAAGAATAGTCAACAATCTAAGACAAGCTGATGACACGAAATTGCTGGCTGAAAGTGAGAAAGCGTTACAAGGACGTGCATAGATAGTCAGCAACAGAAGTGTTGAATGTGGTTTAGACATTAACAAAATATAGGTTATTTGCCAAAACAAATGTGCAGCTTTAAACTAATATCTTGATATTAGAACAGGTAGACAGCTACTTGTATCTGGGACAGATAAATTAAAACGATGGTAGATATGATAGGGAAGTGACGAAAAAAAAGGGAATGACCAAAAGGGTATTTTAAATGACACCGACACCTATATATTAAAAATGAGATTCATAAGGTGTTATTTATATTCAACATCATGATACGGTGCAGAAACATGGACTATGAACAAACAGCTGGATGGATAACAAAATAGAGGCTCTCAACATGTGATTATATAGAAGAATGTGTAGCATTAAGTGGGAAGATAAATAAACAAATAGCGATGTCCTTACCGAGAGTAGGCATGGCTAGAGAACCTCTGACATACATTAAAATCAGGGAAGTCAGATATTTTGATCACATAACAATTCACGATACTTCATTGAAAACAAAAGCAAGGAAGGAGAAGATTGAAGATCGGAGGACAAGAGTCAGGCAGGGATATAAGTCGGAGAGTAACATCACAAGATGGACTTATGTCAGTCTGGCAGAGTGTACCATTAAAACAAGAGACAGAAAAGAGCAGGACTATTGCAACCTTCTTCCTCTTCATCCCCAGATCAAGGTTCCGGTTTCTCTTACAAAGGACACCATTGTTTGTAAGGCTGTTTCATCTCCATACAACTTCTGTCTCACGAGGTCAGTATTGTTCTCTCTTTTCCTTCGTAAGCATGCAGCTTTGTAGGATGTGTTCCACGGTCATGATATGCTCCCCACATGGACACCTGTCATCTGTCCCAATCCGCATTTTGTTGTAAAGATGACCCTTGAGTCTGTTATGCCCAGTTCTCAGTCTGAAGATGATGACTTGCTCTTCTCTAGTTAAGTTAAAGTAGCTGTCTTCTTTTCGGAAGTCGGGGTGTTGATCAGTCCATTTTATCCTGAAGTTGGCTTTAATTATGGTCTTGGCCTCATTATATGCGATACTCATGTCTGTTTGTGGGGATGCTCCTCCACTATTTGCTAGTTTGTCTGCAGCTTCACTGCCTTCAATATTGCAGTGGGGGGGTTTTCCACTTTATGACCAACCTTGGGTGTTCTGCTGAGAGCTGTGTCAGGGAGAACATACATTGCTCAAGATCTTCATCTTTGTGTTGTTTTATCGCTGCTATTACTGACGCGGCATCAGTCAGGAATACTATGTTTTCTTGGTGGATATCTTTATCTTGGATTATAAGCTCAGCTGAGGCCTTCAGTGCCTCTGCTTCTGCTCGGAAATTACTGGAATATGTTCCCGTAGTTAAAACTCGAGTTTTTTCTTCTCCATTCCTTAATCTGTAATAGACTCCTCCACCTCCATTGGATGTGGCCTTGTTAGATGAGCCATCTGTATCATCGTTCGGCGACGGCACTTGATTGAATGTCTAACAATGGTAAATCCCGCGCTAGCTGGACTTAGCCGTGTGCACTCCAAATGATTTGATTGGTTATGTATGGTACTCGCACAGTATTGTTAGCATATAGTTAATTAAGATAAGAATGTAGAGGAAAGTGTTATGTTAAGTGCAAAATAAAATTTATTTAATAAGCCAATCGTTAAACAACGATATCGTTAAACGATGGAATGTTTATGTAGTTTGCTAGTTAGAGCTAAATTCATATTTTAATTAATTTGATGCTTATAAAAAAACTTCCCTGGCATATGCATACTTCACTGCATGATTGAAAGCGGCGAAACATGGACAGTTGACGCTATAACAACTTTATGAAAGATGTATCTAAACAACTACCATAATAGGCTGTTGTTGTCCAATGAGTAAGTTTACTTGTTTGTGCGTCCTGAAAAAGGCGTTCGATGGCGGGATGCAGTAGCGTTCTTTACATCATGAGCATGATGACGAAGGTGGATAGAGTCCTCAGGATGATTTTGCTTTGAGGCATTTTGTGTCAATCTGAACTTCACATCTCGTTAGTAACTGACAAGAAAACTGCTAAGGACCGTCAAGTTCGAGCCATGTATTTAGGCAACAACTTTGTCTATTTTCCAGAACAACACACATACACACATAAACACACATACATACACACATATAGAAACATACACAGAGACACACACAAACACACACAAACAAACACACACACACACACAACACCACGCACAAACTCTCAGTCCAGATCGCATCGTGTCTACTTGTAGTGTTTGTTTCATTTTATTTGAACATGTCAGCAAAACGTTCTTACTGTCGATCAGAAGAGAAACATTAGAAGATATATTTGACTGTACATGTTCAAGTATTTGACTGTACATGTTCAAGTATTTGACTGTACATGTTCAAGTATTTGACTGTACATGTTCAAGTATTTGACTGTACATGTTCAAGTATTTGACTGTACATGTTCAAGTATTTGACTGTACATGTTCAAGTATTTGACTGTACATGTTCAAGTATTTGACTGTACATGTTCAAGTATTTGACTGTACATGTTCAAGTATTTGACTGTACATGTTCAAGTATTTGACTGTACATGTTCAAGTATTTGACTGTACATGTTCAAGTATTTGACTGTACATGTTCAAGTATTTGACTGTACATGTTCAAGTATTTGACTGTACATGTTCAAGTATTTGACTGTACATGTTCAAGTATTTGACTGTACATGTTCAAGTATTTGACTGTACATGTTCAAGTATTTGACTGTACATGTTCAAGTATTTGACTGTACATGTTCAAGTATTTGACTGTACATGTTCAAATATTTGACTGTACATGTTCAAGTATTTGACTGTACATGTTCAAGTATTTGACTGTACATGTTCAAGTATTTGACTGTACATGTTCAAGTATTTGACTGTACATGTTCAAGTGTGTCGATTGTAATATGCGCCATCCTTCAACATGATAATTACTGACAGATATGGAAACTGACACGGAGAAGAGAAGATCTAGGAGCTCTTGAAGATATGAAATGGATTTCAGAACATGCGTGGTAACTCCTTCAACAGGACAATTACTGACAGATATGGAAACTGACACGGAGAAGAGAAGATCTAGGAGCTCTTGAAGACATGAAATGGATTTCAGATCATGCGTAGTAACTCCTTCAACAGGACAATTACTGACAGATATGGAAACTGACACGGAAAAGAGAAGATCTAGGAGCTCTTGAAGACATGAAATGGTTGTCAGAACATGCGTGGTAATTCCTTGAACAGGATAATTACTGATAGTTACTGAAACTGACATCGAGAAGAGGCGATCTTGGCGGAAGTACGACGCCAATCTCAGACATCTGACTGTTGAGGACATGAAATGGTTGTCAGAACATGCGTGGTACACTCCTTGTCGGTCTTACCCGTCCATCTCTCTCATTGGCTCCATATCAATCACGGTCATTTCTTGAAAGTGGGCGTGGCTTGAAATTACAGCGCTGAATTGTTATCCTCTGCCTTTAGACATTTCTACTTAAACCGTAGCATCATCAACATGAAACATGTCCTTTGCAGAACTTTGCTCACGCCATTTAGCCAATTCTCCCTTCCCTGTCACAGTCAAATTCAGAACATGTTTGATGTAGTGTATCAGACCTTCCCTCGGTTGAACTCCGCCTCCCTTTTCCAGATTCCATAACTTCGAGAAAAGTTTTTCGCCAGACTATTGTGGCGTTTGTTGTGGCAAAGTATCCGAGTTTCAAAGACGTTATGCTCTTTATCAGCCAATTATAATCAACACCCATATCTCCTAGGACATCTAAGTTTTCTTCTTCGCTGTCCATGGTATTTGAGAACTTTCTTGTTGCATTTTAGCTCGAAAGACTCAATTTCTCTTTTAGTGTTTGTGTGGTGGTTAATGTCGCATCTGTGCGTTGCAACGGGAAAGATGCATGCCCTCACAATTTTTGTTTTTGCTGCATAGTTTTGTTTTCAGCTATAAGAGGGTATTGAATTAAATAAAAACCAAACAGATATGCCTATATACTTGTATCACTATCCCCAATTCTTCTTCTTCTTTTTCGTCTTCCTATGCTGACAGACGTCAACTTGAATTTGTTCGAAGACAGCAGCTGTCATCCTGAGGCTGTCGACACTGCCATAGAGGTTGTCTAGTGTTGCCACTGGTGATGGCCACATGTGCTTTCTCTGGCCCTCGTATGTCGCGCAATTTTGCAGTAGATGTTCAGCGGCCATTTTCCCTGTACCACAGGTGCGTTCGTCAGTGCCACCTATCTTCAGTTTATTGAATAGATGGTACATCCGTTTTTTGTGGCCTGTGCGGAGTCTGAAGACCACGACCTGCTCTCTTCTGTTCAACTGGTAATAGGCATCATGTTTTGTGTAGCCAGTATGTTCTGTTTCCCATTTGGCCATGTATCTGGCCTAATAAACCTTTTTGACTCTTCGTAGGTCACACTAGAATCTAGTTGTGGTAATTTTGCACCTTCTTTTGCCAGTCTGTCTGCCTCCTCGTTGCCTTGGATGTTACAGTGGGATGGGACCCACTGTACCACTATTCTTTTTGGTGCTAACTGCTGGCATAGTTGACAGAGTACTGCTCTTAAATCATTAAGTTCAGTATTTTTCTGGCTTTTTAATGCTGTAACCACAGCCAGGGCATCTGTAAACAGGACTATCTGGCTTTCATTGCTTTCGCCTGTCAGCATTGCTTTTACTGCAGCCTCCAGTGCCTCTACCTCCGCTCTGAAATTGCTTGAGAGTTTTCCAGTTGCCACTGACAGTGTTATTTTTCTACCATTTGTTAGGCTTAGGAATACCCCATATTTTAGAAATTGCAGTTAAATAACAGGAAACAATATAAGACAAATGTTATTAAACTGGTTTTAAAATGACACATTTCGTTACTTAGATACTATCAAGAGAAGGTAAATAATGAACAGCGTGGGAAAGTGGTTAAGTGACACGACTCACAATCTGAAGGTGCTGGGCCTGCTCCTCATCAAAGCACGGACCGTTACCCCGGGGAAGCAAACCCTTAGAAAATGAAGGAGGAAGCAGAATCTTACATAAAGTCGGATGCACTGGGCCGACAGGGGGAAAATAAAAACATATTGCAACGCCCACCGTCTTGAGGAATAGAGAAAAAAACGCAAACGCCAAAAAATAATAGATTACGGCTTTACAGTAAAAATCAAACTTTGCCTTGAAAAAAGAACCAATAATAACGGAACCAATAATAACAGAACCAATAATAACAGAACCAATAATAACGAAAGTGGATGAAAAGCTTAGTGTGGAGTAGTTAAGAGTCCTGGCTGCCGAAGCACACTACAATTTATTTGTTATATTTCGTTCGCCTATTTTAACTATTCCAAAATACGGTGTGCTTTGCAGTATATTTTTACTTAACATCAAATTCCCGATGTGCCACACGACTTATAAAACATAATCTTGACTTTATTTTTACTAATAAGTCTGCACGACTTGACACTAAAATTATGTCTTGAAGAAGCAATTTTAAACTAATTTTTTAAGGTCCCAAAATGCAACGTTTCCTATTACGGAAACAGATTAGTGCATATCAACGCATGTTTACTTCCTTTACTTGCACGGTTATTTTTCGACGTGTCTCTGAGGAATACGTGATACAAACTGAACCAACAAACGAACCGAATTATGAATATTGATATCGGTAAAGCAATTGCCTTACAGTTAGGGTCTGGTTGGAGAAGATACAGGTCTAGTGAATAAAGGCATTTTGTACTGAAAGTCGTCAGGTAATGCACAGGTTAATTTTTCATTTACGTCAGGAAAAAACACCCATAGTTCCTCATTAGGGTTGACCCATTTTTCTCTGCCAAGGAGATTACTACTCTACCACCTGTTCCCTCATACCTGCCGTATAAGGACAATTGGAGATCACGTGACAGCGATAAACCATTGACGTGAAAAGTGGCATTTAAAAATAAGGAAGGAAATATCTGGTATAACATAATATGGCAGGACAGATTTCTTGTAATAACGTTACATGGTTGTATTATTATCAAACCAAATGGTTGCAGTGGCCGTTTCAATCCATTGTTTCTGTGATCTTTGTTGTAATCCAGTTTATTCAGAAGAATTTGTCATATTTTAAGGGGTGAAAATCGTATGTTGAACATTTTTATATTTAACAATCCAGCACAGTTACAATTTGTATTTAAAACGAATATCTTTCTAAATATAGACAATTTAAAATACGTCATTAGCTTCATTGTTGGAATCTACGTTAGTCAATTTTACAATGGCTGCTATAAATTGCCGTCTAATATCTCAGTAACACTTAGAATCTGATTTTTTGCACATGGTCTTATCTTTCTAATGTCTTAATGGCTTTATAATTTACATTTTGTCAGGTAGTACCATTTCTTAAAGCGGCTAGTATCTTTGTGCTTTGTTAGCAAATGATTTATTTTGACCCTGTAGAAAATAATATACTATGATTTCTATACCATCTGTTTGTGGGCGATAAAAAAAAATGTCTTCATTTGAACATTGTCATTTGCAGGTTATATGCAAAATTAGAAAATTGTATTTCAATTCTTTGCTGAGATTTTGTATTTTCAAAAGCGGCAAACATCGTGAAATGCTTTAACGTGCTGAGTTCTTTCTTAATGACGCTACAAAATTACACACACACACATACACACTCACTCACAAACACACACATAACACACACGCACATACACACACATACATACCCACATACATACCCACATACATACACACATACATACATACATAAATACATAAATACATACATACTTACATACATAAATACATAAATACATACATACATACATACAATACATACATACATAAATACATAAATACATACATACATACATAAATACATAAATACATACATACATACATACATACATACATACATACATACATACATACATACATACATGCATACATACATACATACATACATACATACATACATACATACATACATACACACATACATACATACCCACATACAACATTTAGACCTCCCTTCCCACATCCAATGCTTTTAACCACTTTGGTACAGCACAACCATCCGCCACACTGCACCCACACTGTACCTCCCCTATTTTTCACCACTTTAAACAGCATATTGACCCCTATCTCCCCCTTTCCTTGCTATCAATTTCTCTAATACAGCACAATTCCCCCCTCCCTACATTCCCTCTTTTCCACCACTCAAATACAACACAATCCATTCTCCCTAACTCCCCTCCTTTTTATCACTCAAATACAGCACAATCCCCTCCCCCACATCCCCATCTCCGTGCCTCCCCTCCTCTTATCAATCTAATACAGCACAAACCCTCATCCTTATCCCTCCTCTAATACAGCATCCTCACCCCTACCCATTACTCCCCCTCCCCCTTTTCATCACTCTAATCCAGCGTGAAGACCAAGAGGAAACACTTCCCTACGTCTCCTTGTGTTGGGGTACGGGTTCTGGCGAGCGGCCGGTGCATGTTCTGACTCCACTGTTCAGCCAGGCTCTCTGGGTATGAGAGCTCATCTCTTGGCTACACCTGTTGGCTGTTTACTCCTGACAAGTTCTGCCATTCCCGAGCAAACACTCGCGTCTCTCCCTTAATGTCTAATGAATTGCTAATAGAAACACTTAGACATTACGGCCATGAGCGAATTTTCAAACCCCAACAGCGCTTCTAAATTGTATTCTGTGAACATCTCGTGCATACGTCTTCAGCTCAAACGTCTTGCTCTTCACTGTCCCTTTCCATTTAGGTTCACTTCATCTTTGTCTTTCTCTTTTCTGCTAATTGTTTCTGATCGAATCCCTCTCCTTTTTCCTGCATTTCCTCCTCTTATACCTTATTGTCTTCTCCTTTCCTTTCTCTTTCTACCACACTTTCCAACTTTTTCTTTCTGTTTTACCCCTTCCACCCTACCGACCAGCCTTTCCTTTATCTTGTTACCAATCTCCCACCAACCGTTTATTTCAGTTTTCATCCCCCCTCCCCCTCCCTCCCCCCACCCATTCTTGACTTTCTGTTTCTAACCATTTGCCCTCTCCATCCTATTATTTCGCTGGTTATTTCCCCTGTATTTCTGTTTATTACATCTCCTGTTCTTCCTCAATTATTTCTTCCTCACTCCTTTTTCCTGTTTTTTTTCTCCTCTTATTCTGCTAATCTTACTTATATTTGTTCCCTTTCCCTTCCTGATGTATCCTGCTGTGTTAATGAACAGAGAAGGAAATACGGGACAAAGAAGCAAGGGGAAGGAAACTAATTTTAGTAAGATCTAGCAGAATAAGAGGAGAAAAAAAACAGGAAAACGGAGTGAGAAAGAAATATTTAGTCATATTTTATCACTACTTTTTTATTTCCTGTATTGACTTCTCCTCTTCTGTCTGTCTTTTCTCAAATTTTTCGTACCTTGCTTCAATTTCATTCTCCTTTTCTGTATGTACTGTCTGAAATTGTTCGTACCTTGCTTCTATTACCTGTATTTCCTACTCCTCTTCTATCTATATTTTCTCACCTTGTTGGTTCCTTGCTTCTATTACCTGTATTTCCTTCTCCTCTTCTATCTATATTTTCTCACCTTGTTCGTACCTTGCTTCTATTACCTGTATTTCCTTCTCCTCTTCTATCTATATTTTCTCACCTTGTTCGTTCCTTGCTTCTATTACCTGTATTTCCTACTCCTCTTCTATCTTAATTTTCTCACCTTGTTCGTACCTTGAGTTTATCTCCTTCTTTTCTTATAAATATATTTTCTCACCTTATTCGTACCTTTCTTCTATTTCCTGTATTTCTTATACTTGTTCTTCTTGATCTTATATTATTTTTCTTTCATTCATCTTTTTTCTTTCTCTTTATTTTCGCAACTTCTTTCAACTTCCTGTTCATTATCCTGTTCATCTTTGGCTGTTATTCTTTTAAACGCATCGTTCTTCCTTTTCTCCATGTTTTTCAGCCTCCTTTCTCTCTTTGTCTCTCTCACACATTTAATCTCTTCAACCATCTCCTTTACCACGTCATCCTAGTCCTTTTGTATGTGTTCTCCCTTTCTTTCTCGACCTTTGTAGACGTTGGAACAACATTGTAATGTTGTCTTCACTCCCGTGGGTATCTTCTAGATTGGTGATGGTTAATGCACTTCTTAAGCAAACATCTGCCACCGAGATAAGAAAGCAGAGAGTGAAAGAAAGACTGTGAGAGAAACAGATTTCGCATAACTTTGGCATACATCGTTCATACAGAGCATATGTGCATATATATAATCTAATTTGCACCTTAACTTGGGTCGCCGTAGGGACATCACATCTCAGTACATCACGAACCGTCCGTCGCAATCATACTATACCCATTACGTGCTGCTGCTTCAATCAATATCATGTCTGTCCACTTCCGAATATCATATGTCCAACCCATTCTACGGAGACCTCTCCTTCTCTTTTCAGGAACTGCGCCTCGGAGTATCAAAATGGGAAAACATTTAGAACGTATCACTTGGCCGCACCAGCTAAGCTTTCGTGATTTAACAACTAAAGGGAGGTCCAGATATGATCCGATAAACCATCTAGCAGTATTGATTATACTAACGTTTGTGACGTGGTCTGAACATAATATTCAAAAGATCCTTATGAGAGATCCTGTCCATATGGTCTCAATTTCCGCTTAAATGCAGCATTAAAGTCCATGTTGTAAAAATATACAGGTACACAACGAGGGCCAATGTCCGCAATAAATTGAGAGACCTGTACCAATTTCATAGTTGAATCTGTTCATGGAGCAACGAGAATTCTTATCAGCCAAAACATAACTACAAGGAAATCGGTTACAGTAACAACGAGAATTCTTATCAGCCAAAACATAACTACAATTAAACCGGTTACAGTAACAACGAGAATTCTTATCAGCCAAAACATAACTACAAGGAAACCGGTTTCTGTAACAACGAGAATTCTTATCAGCCAAAACATAACTACAATTAAACCGGTTTCTGTAACAGCCCACAGAAGCGTATCGCAAGCCATTGCATGCTCTATACAAGATTAGCTCTCACACCTGAAATAAAAAACAACATCGAATTGCTGTCCTAAAAAAAAGATCTATTCCTAGGATTTCTGCTCACTGTGGGATCCTTGGAAACAATAAAACATATTCGCTCACAAAATCCGGAAGTGGCGGGAAGCCGACTTCCCATCCACAGAGAAATAAAGAAGTAAAGACACTTATCAAACGATCCATGAGGACGAAATGGAGAGACCATCACGGATAATACAAGCCAAAAAAATAACAGCATAGACAGACTTGGCAGAGATGTGCAGACAAAGATGTTCTGACTCATAACGGGCCATTGCAGACTCGAGGCGCACCTCCATGGGTATCAGAGACACTGTCACGTGCGATTGTGGAGCAACCAAGCAAACACCAGAACATATAATGGAGAACTGACCTACTTATAAAGACCAAAGATAGGCAGTCTGACCCGGGGAAGTGACCATGGTCAAAACGTTGAGACGGACCGACGAAGACCTGAAACTGACAGTCTTATTCGCGAGCCTGATCGGGAAAGAAGCATAGTATCAGTTATTCAAATAAGAAAAAGAAGAAGAAGAAGAAGAAGAATTGATACTGTCAATGAACCTTTCTTCTCTTTTCTTCCTCATCTCCTGTCGCTCGTCATTAAGTTGGTATAGCCTATGTCGATCGTATGCCATTTATATTAGAGAGCAAAACCAGATCCACAGGACCCAGTCAAGAAACTGAAACGAAAAGACCAGAGAAAGATCACGAAGCTGAGAACAGGTCATGACCCTCTCAACAAATATCTGAATACATTAGACCCCCTACGTGAACCAAACTGCAGACTCTGCCCTGACCACGAGGAGTCAGTTGAGCACCTCCTGACTGTGTGCCCTAGGCTGGTCGATCTTCGGAACCTGTTGCTACACCAACACCCCACCATACACAACACACTATACACATCACTACTACAATTGAGGAGGACGGCTCGAAGAGATGGCATGGGAGACGATCAACGGTGAAACTGAAAATCGACAACGTGAGAAGAGGAGATGGAGATTCATCATCGTCAACACCAACCGGTATGACACATGATGATGATGAGAGATGGGCGGATTAAAGGAGGAAGAAATAATCGTAATTAAAGCCACACTTTTGAAATGAGCAAACACAGATGAAAACGTTTTCATCTCAATAATTCTGCAAATGCCAGCCGATCTGAACATGATAGTATTTCTCCTTGCGATGTCGAGCCCTACAGATAGTTTGGTCAGTTGCCCATCGCAACTGATGATTGTGATTATTACCACACGGTTTTATTTTGATGATGTAACCTGCTGCATTTGAATTATATTGAAGAAGAAACAGCTAGCCATCAACCTCACTCTCCTGTGCCGAGCTACCTTAGACCAGTGGCAAGACATACGTAGAGACGACTGGAAGTAACTCAGGCTGCAGATACTCTAGTCCCATCTCATTTGAGAACAGGGGTCGCTTGAAACGTGTGGGATTCGATCGCCCGCCGTTTTAGTTAATCTCTTTGAGAGTGCTTTACATCTCGACCAAAACAACCGCAGGGTCAGTTTAAATCTCAGTGAATCGATCGAAATCACAAAATCAATTTGGCATAAACTCACCTTTGCATCTTTCTAAATCACTTTATAACAAATAAGCACAAGATGGTGCAGACCAGAGATAGTCATTTCTGTGTTGTCATCATTTGTTTTATATCATTTCATAGATATAAGCTTTAATGCAAGAGCATCTGGCTGCAGGGCACGTGGGAGGTCACATAAAAGATGGATGCTGTTATTGTTGAATGCCCACAATGAGTAAGTTTACCCTTTTGTCCGCCCCGAAAAGGACGTTAAGTGACGAGTTGTTGTAGTTTTCCTCACATCCCGAGCATGTTGATGAAGGTGGACATCGGTTTGGCTTTATCTGCTTGGCGCTCACTACTACAGTGATCACGTCGATCAACATCTCGTCAGCCAGGCTACCTTGAAAACAGCCTGTTTCTAGGGAACGCTACATGGAAGAGAGATTTTTACATTGGTCAGTGTATTGTGCCTGATGCTGACGCGACGTCCTAGACAGTATGTTGTGGCTGACCGAACTAGCGTCTCAGTTCCCTGGATAGATTGATAGACAACATTCGAATGGATAGACAACATACAAATGGATAGACAACATACGAATGGATAGACAGCATACGAATGGATAGACAACATACGAATAGATAGACAACATACGAATGATCGTACATCAACACAAGCTTGTGACGATTAATATATTGCACCTAGCTCCTGGACATATGAACTGAACTACCTGCGATGTTCAACGGCACAAGTCGATGGAAAACTGATCAAGACATAAACACAAGTGGATGTGACCAGAGCTAGTCATTTATGTGCCGTATCACTTGATTAGCTAGTATATATATATATATATATATATATATATATATATATATATATATATATATATATATATATATATATATCACAAACACTGGAAGTATAATTTTCAGACAGTTTAATACCTTTTGTTCCATTTTTCGTAGTTAGACATTCGTTTCCTGCATGTTTTGTATACTTTTATTTTTGCAACTCTGGTCATTGCCGTTGCATCGGTCATCAAGTGAGAAATTGATTTAACAACTCTGAACACATAACCATATGTATCTAGTCACTAATGTTTCAGTGATTCTTCTTCTTCTTCTTCTGCGTACACAGTCAGACAGTAACCATTATTTTTTCGAAAAAAGCAGCGGTCATCCTGAGACTCTCGCCACTACCATACAGCTTGTCTTGCAGTTCCACTGGCAATGGCCACATCTGCTCTCTCTGATCCTCGTATGTCGGGCAGTTCTGCAGCAGATGTTCAGTGGTCATTTTACCAGTACCGCACGGGCATTCGTCGGTACACCCTATCTTCAGTTTGTTGAATAGGTGGTACCTCAGTCTGTTGTGGCCAGTGCGAAGTCTGAAGACAACGACCTGCTCTCTTCGGTTCAACTGGTAATAGGCATCGTTTTTGGTGTAACCAGTATGTTCGGTTTCCCATTTGGACATGTATCTGGCTTTGATAAGCCGTTTTGACTCTTCGTACGTCATACTGGTATCTGTTTGTGGTAGTCTTGCACCTTCTTTTGCCAGTCTATCGGCCTCCTCGTTTCCTTGGATGTTGCAGTGTGACGGAACCCACTGTATCACCACCCTTTTTGGTGCGGACTGCTGGCACAGTTTGCAGAGTGCTGCTCTTAAGTCATTAAGCTCAGTGTTCTTCTGGCTTTTTAGCGCTGTGACTACTTCGAGAGCATCTGCCAGCAAGACTATATGGCTCTCATTTTCACTGTGTGTTGCCATTTCTTCCACTGCCGCCCTCAGTGCCTCTGCCTCTGCTCTGAAATTGCTTGTGTACTTACCAGTAGCGAATGACAGTGTTATATTTGTGCCATTTGGTAGGTTCAGGAATGCTCCTGCCCCTCCGTTCTGTGTAGTGTTTGTTACAGAACCGTCGGTGTATGCATGGGTCCAGTCCATGCTTGGGTAGCTTTTCGTTATGAAGCTTAGGGTAGTGTCTCTCCTTTCTTTCTCACTCTGGCAGTTTTTGTTTGCAATACCTGGTATATTTTCTACCACCTCTGGAAATATATCCTGCCTCCAAGTAGGTTTTCGTACAGTAGTGATGGGTTTTGGTGTTGTTAGTGCGTTTGTGGGATCTTCGTGCATCTTTGCTTTGGCTATTTCTGCAAAGTTTCTCCGCTTCAGTTTCCCATTTCCCAGATTGTTTAGTCTCTGGTACATTGGATGGTCCGTCAGTCTTCGGAGTTTCTCTGACTGCAGCTGGGCTCTGCAGTCTCTTCTATCGGTCATGGATTGCAGTCTTGTAATCTTTTCAAGTTCTACAATTGGCGTTGACTTCATGCCACCTGTTATGATTCTCATGGCTTGGTTTTGAAGTTTGTTAACTTTATCGAAGTTCGCCTTCGCTGCTGTTGTCCATGCCGCAATGCCATACTCGAGAACTGGTCTCACTCTTCCAGTGTACAGTTTCTTTAGTATGCTTTCGTCTGCTCCCCAGCTTGTGCCAGCAAGTTTCCTCATGATCGCCATTCTTTCTCTGGCTTTCATTCGGTTTCTCTCAATCTGACTTTTCCATGTCATGCGCCGATCAAATGTGACTCCCAGATAGGTTGGGTTGTCGTTTGGCTGCAGGATTTTGCCGTTTAGGCTTAATTTGGTACTTTGGGGTTTTAATGAGAGCGAGAATATTGTGCACGTGGTTTTCTCCTCGTTTATTTTTACCAGCCATGAGTTCGCCCACTCTTCCAGCGATGTTAGGGCCGTTTGCATCCGGTTTCTTGCTATGGTGAGATTCTTTTCAGAGGTCCACATAGCCAGATCGTCTGCAAACATTGAGCTATGGACTCTTCTTGGTATATTCTCTGTAATATCGTTTATATATACCAGAAAGAGTGTGGGTGACAGTACTCCCCCTTGGGGTACTCCCTGCTCGAGTGTCACCTTTTTGCTCATCTGCCCTTGTACTTGGACTCTGGCCGTTCTTTGTTTGAGGTAGTGGTTGATCCACTTGTACATCTTCCCACAGACATCACTTCTTCTCAGCTTGACTCTAAGTCCGTCCTTCCAGACTTTGTCAAATGCCTTTTCCAGATCCACCCAGACAGCTACTGTGTGCTTCTGTGCCTGGTAGGCATCTTCTATCTCCTGGGCTATGAGGATGACCTGGTCCTCAGTGGATCTGTGCTGTCTAAAGCCGGCTTGCTGTGGAATTAGATTTCGTTTTTCTTCCAGATGCCACATCAGTCTGGTGTTTATCATCCGTTCCATCAGCTTGCCGACACAGCTCAGTAGGCTTATGGGCCTGTATCCATTCGGATCTGTTTTATCCTTTCCTGTTTTTGGTACTGGTACCAGTATTGCATCCTTCCATGCCTGGGGTACAATACCCCTTTTCCAGCTTTGGTTCAGGACTGATAGTAGTTTTTTCTTCGCTGTTTGGCCCAGCCCCATCAGCATTTCGTTTGTTATCCCGTCTTTTCCGGGAGATTTCCTTTTCTTTAGTGTTCTCATAGCCTCTTCCATTTCACGCATGGTTAGTTTGGCCATCATGTGCTCTTCAGGAGCCGTATTTATGTTTTCGTGTCGCTTTAGCTCTTCGCTAATGTCTGTATGCTTATCTGCAGGGACCTCGATGTGGTTTGCTCTGGCATAGTGATCGACAAAGGCGTTTGCGGCTTTCTTACCTGTGATCAAGTTCTCGCCCTGCTTGATAGTAATTTGTTTATTTGACGGGGTTTCGTCGTTCATGGCTCTGACTAGCTTCCATAGCTTGTTCCCTTCTTTGTCCAGGTTTAAACTTTCCGTTTTGTTTTTCCAACTTTCTCTTGCTGTTTGCTTGAGAGTGTGTTTGTACTTCGCCGTGGCGGCTTTGAGGGCGATGTTCGCCTCCATGGATTTTTCACGTTCTGCCAAGTTCCTAGCATTTGTTACTGCATCTTCCACTTTCTGTAACTCATCATTCCAGTAGGGCTTATAGTTTTTCCTAGCTCCTCTTGGGATGGTTTCAGTGGCGGCTTGCATTATTGCCTTGCTTAGGCTCTCTACCATGGGCTTCATTTTGGTGTTTCGTGTGTTGATGGTTTCACACAGCCCATCTGTCAGGATTGCAAATCTGTCCCAGTCGGCTCGTTTGTAATTCCAACGTGGGAGCGGTTTTGTTTCCTGTGGGCCTACTTCCATGTCAATGGTTAGCCTGATCGGCCTGTGGTCGCTACCTGCCAGTTGGTTTAGCACCTGGCGGTCTATTTTATAGTGTATGTCCTGTGTGGAGAAGGCCAAATCTGGAGTCGAGGTGGTATGCCATGTTCTTGAATAGAAGCTAGGGCTATCCTCCGGCCTATTGATTTAGGGAGAGATTTGCATCTATCTCCCAATCTTCCACTTCGTCACCTCTGCTGTCTGTGTCAGAGTAGCCCCATCTCTCCGAGTGGCTGTTGAAATCTCCAACTACTATGCAGTTGGAGTCTCTGACCTCCATACTCGAGAGCGATAGGTCTCTGTTTGGTGGTCCGTACAGATTGAAAATGCGGAGCTTCGTCTCTTGAGCCATTATGTCAACTCCTACAATTTCTGCTTGTCCGGTGTGATTGACAGGTACCGCGCTACTCGGTATGCTGTTTCTGGTCAGTATCAGGACCCCTCCTTTGTGGCCTTCTCTATCTAGACGGAAGGTCTGGTATCCTCTGATTGAGAATTTATGGATACTGTTGAGGTGCGTTTCCTGGATACATGCCACGTCAATCTTACCTTCATGCAGGTGGTGTGTTAGGGAACGTTTTTTGTTAATGACTCCCTCCGCATTCCACTGTAATATTCTGAGGGTCTTGAAGTTTTGGCCAATAGACGTTACCCCATAGCCATGTGCCTTTCAGTGATTAAACTGTTATATTTTTCAAATTTATAGATCGCACTTTTGTATTGGCTGTTGTCTGCATTATAACAAATATGTCAGGGTTGACTTTTTTTTTTCTTCAACTTATAGTATAACCCGTTACAAAGTGACAAATAAATTAAGGACAAAAATAAAAAAGTTCCGTGAAAAAACGGCTGAAAAAAACTGCACAAGTCGATCTGAAATATTGTAGTTCAAAAAAGAAAATAGTCTCAATGATTGTGAAAATAATAGCCGTAAGCCGAATTATGGTCAAGGGAGACCATACTGTATTGGAACAAATATTCAACTGATACATGACCGCTTACTTTTACTTTACTTTTACTTACATGACCGCTACACTTAGTTTTGCTTGATAACAACATTCGTTTCTTTACCGATGACCCTTGATTTCCAATTTTTTAATGCACAAATTAATCACATAATAGGGTTTAGACATGACCTAGGGGTTGGCCATGGTTTAGACCACAGCCTAATGTAGGACAATGGTTTGGACAGGAGAAACGAGACGTCTTTTCTAAAGCAGTAATGGTTTTTTTTCGACTCAGATTCTAATATTTATATAATAATGGCTCTTTTCAATTAAACCTTCACTCAGCGAGTGGAACGAGTGGCTGTCTGAAACTTTTTTCTTCACTTTTATTTCTTTTAACTTCCTCTAATCCAAGCCTTCTATATATCTTCCCTTCCACAAAGATGAAAGACATTCCGTATCTCCCTTAACTTCTTACGTCTGTTTTCTTCAATTTTGGCAGCATTTCGAAGATGCAGTTGTGGAAGCCCAGGTTAAGTGTTTTGATAATACGCTAAATTAATATTGACTTAACGTGGCAAAAAATAGCTCCTTTGTTGAGTCCGTTCTGAAACACAAAAACGTTAGCATCTGATGTAAAAGATGGAATTTATAACGGAGGCTCTCTGCGATGAACTTGAAAGCGAAAGAATCGGCATAAAGCCTCAGCAATCTTCAATGTGCAAAATGTAATCTTTACGAAGTGCTCTGAACAAAAAATTATTCTATTTGTTTCGTTCTTTTCGTTCATCTGCCATGCCTCGTTTTGTATTGCTTGTTCGGACTCAAATGATCGTAGACAAGCTGTGTGATCTTTAGTCAACATTATTTGACCGATTATCTTCTAAACTTTAACCAAAGATATTATATTTTGTGAGGAAGTTCTTGATGTATAGGGATGTTATTAACGAGCAGAGAAATGACGTTGTGTTTTAATTGCGGGCAGACCGACAAATAGCTGAGCGCTTTCATTTACTAAGTCAGAATTATGACGGCACAGTGTCACATAATTGGTATATAAATAATACAATGAGCACGTGAGCAGCCGTGGTCACCCCCTGCACTCGAGTCCATATCCAGTCGTCTTGACTTGTCTTGCCACTGGTTCAAGTTGGACTCGGACGAGAGAGTGAGGTCGGCGAACTGCGCAACTCTTTTCCACTTAAATCATATTTACCGCGCAAGTCATTCTCTTTTCATTTATCCAATACTAGCACAGTCGAATCCTGTGACGACGGACGAGCTGCGAAGCGGAGAGCGTAAGATGAGGAACTCATCGTGGGGTTAGCCAACGGTGTCATTGTCTCCAAATAAATTATGAATTAAAGTAAAGAAAGAACATACTACTGTCGCACACCATTCATCGCTGGAGATCAATTTGTCATACCTGTATTTGTTCACACTGCAGCTTTGCTGTTTAAGTACAAGATCTGACTAACTGGTCATACAATCATAAGTTCATTTGACTGACTGTTCCTGAAATCACATGTTTATCTGCCTTACTGGTCCTACAGTCATAAGTTAATCTGACTTACTGGTCCTGCAATCACACGCTCATCTGACTTACTGGTCCTGCAATCATAACTTTCTCACTTGTATGTATTTTACTGTTATTACATTTCTTAACTGATTTCTCTATATGCTTCCATATTAAATAAAATGCACCGAATATTTAATTGGTAATCTATTCGATATCGAATAGTGCATTTACTATCCTATTCACATTCGGTCCAATATCACCATGCATTTAAATACCAGATGGTCAAATAGCAGGACTGATAATAGTGTGTGCCCCAAAAGAGATAACTTTCAGTTTCAGTTAAAAAGTGTCACACGGCACCTTGCGATGAGTAAGTTATTTTATCTCAAGCTATCAACTGACTAGACAGAGGCTAGGCAGCCGACCAGCCACTGAAGCCTAACGTCTTCATTTCAACATATATATAACATGTTGTATTGTGAATGGTGGTTTGATTTAAATTGTGACGTTGTTTTGTTTATTTGATTATTCAAGGCTCAGAAACATGGTAGCTTTAAGACGTTTTCCCAATTTTTGTAACAATGAAACTTTCAAAATTCAATTGCTTTTGTTTACTATTTTATAAGTTTTGGAAATGCTGGAAGACGGATTGAACACAACTTGTTATGAAAAGGTTTATCCACTTTTCCTATTCCTATTTGTGTCATGCCGAATAGTAAAAACCATCAAACGGTACATCGCTGTCTCTTATTATTTCTACATATATAACATCTATTTCTTTATAAGTCTCACTTTTACTACATGCATAACTTTAATTTCTCTAGATGTCTGTTACTATTCCTACATATATAACTGTCTTTTCTCTAAATGTATCTTACTATTCCTATATATATCTGTCATTTCTCTAGATAACTTTTACTACTCCTACATACATAATTGTCTTGTCTCTAAATGGCTCTTACTGTTCTTACATATGTAACTTCCATTTTTCTATACGTCTTGTACTTTTCTTACATATATAACTTTCATTTCTGTGTATGTCTCTTACTGTTCATACATATATAACTTCCAGTTGTCTATATGTCTTGGGCTATTCCTACATAAATAACTTTCATTTCTCTATATGTCTCTTACTGTTGGTACATACATAACTTTCATTTCTCTAGATGTCTCTTATTATTTCTACATATATAACTTTAATTTATCTATTTGTTTTGTACATATAAGTATTCATGCACTTTTGCAAAAATCGCAATTGAGATGTTCTGTCCACCTTGTCCGAATGTCCTAGCCAAAGGCTTTCAAAGAGGCTCATGTATAGCGAACTGAGTGAGGAAGAATGATCACAAAGATGTCAAAACAAGCATTTCTGGGACAGTCTTAAGGAATCCCTTAAGTCAAATAGATATTAACATCTGGGAGACCCTGGGTTAATATCGCTCAACATGGACGGGCACAGTCACAGACGGCGTTGAACTAGACGAGAATCTCTGTATTCAGGCAGTCCAGGATAGGTGTGCAACCAGGAAGTCTACAGCATAGAAAATGCCATAGGCAACTGTTGACTACGTTTGCCAGTCGTGTCATAGATCTTTCCAGACTTGAATTGGCTTGATCAGTCATGAGAACACACATACTCAAAGTTGCATCATGATATGTGATCATGTTGGTGGTCCTCAACTATAGACCAATTATGATTATGTCTTATACTATTTATGCGTACATAACTTTCATTTCTCTATGTGTCTTTTGCTATTCCTAACATATATAACTTTGATTTCCCTATGTCTTGTATTATTTCTACATACATAACTTTCATTTCGCTATATGTCTTGTACTGTTCCTACATACATAACTGTCACTTCTTCATCTACCTGCGTACACATACGCACCTGTACGTCATGACCGAGCACGCACTGGCACATACCAGCTTCCCCAGCTGCGCCAATTACCTACGCCGATTGGCTAGTAACTGTGGACTGACTATTAAGCACATGTCATCAGCTGGGAGCTATACCGATGTTGATTTAAACTTCAGCGACTTTAACAGAAACTCAGTAGGTTTGGCTTTTAAGCGTCAGAAATGCTCCCCTATTTTCTAGGATATCCAGGCAAGGTTGGCATGCGCATTCGTCGAGAAATTAAAACGTGCACCCCATGTCTGTCTGTACCATCCATTTAACTATCTATCCATGGCCCTTCCTGTCAACAAATGTTGAAAGATTGTATTCATTCAAATTGACAACCATCGTCACTCGCTACCTTTTCCCCATAATATGTTCCTCTGTTCAAACAACGTGTACAAAAATTGAATCCGTTCTTATCTTCAATATATTAATGAGAAATTGGATATACATAATCATGAATTATTATTTCAAGGTTCTCATGAACAATCATTGCTCTTAGATAAATATGATTTGGGTTTCTGCATCCCGGTATGAGAATATAATCCACCTCTACTGTTGGCCTCCGGCAAGAAACGCTTAATTATTGTCTTGTGCTTTCAGATGAGTCTTCTATGGCGTGTTGGTTTACATGAGTTACCAATTCCATGTACAGCCCTTCTTCGTTATATTGTAGGCATAGCTTAGTAGATTCAGGCGGCTGAATTGTTTCCTCAACAGTCACGGGGTCCAGTGATCAACATGAGGAATTGTTTTTCAATGCTACACACACACACACGCACACATACACACACACACACACACACACACACACACACGTACAAACGCACAAAAACACACATATATCTATAAACAGCGAGGAAGGCAATTGGCCAACCCATCGTACTCAAGCAGTACTACTCACTTCATTTCTGACCAGTGACTAAGTCTGCTAAATAACACTGTTTACTTCATATATATAAATGCAGTGTCAATGCATATATGTGATCTTGTATAGGCAGTTTCTGATTCGCTCTACTGTATATGATAAGGATGTCTGTCCCATGTACAAACCTACTGTTTACGACATCACAGAAGATGGCAGTGGTCCAACCATTTCCTACCTCTGCAAGGTTCCTAGATGCTTTAGACACATTATGGGAATGGCATAAAGGGATCATGTCCTATATGTGAACATACATCAAAATATTGTTGGTTCTTATCGAGACCTGCTGCCTCTTGTAAAGATGTTCAAACTTCGATTCTTCTTCTTCTTCTTCGTACGCAGTCAGACAGTAATCATTATTTTTTTCGAAAAAAGCGGCGGTCATCCTGAGGCTCTCGCCACTGCCATAAAGCTTGTCTTGCAGTTCCACTGGTAATGGCCACATCTGCTCTCTCTGATCCTCGTATGTCGGGCAGTTCTGCAGCAGATGTTCAGCGGTCATTTTACCAGTACCGCACGGGCATTCGTCGGTACACCCTATCTTCAATTTGTTGAATAGGTGGTACCTCTGTCTGTTGTGGCCAGTGCGAAGTCTGAAGACAACGACCTGCTCTCTTCGGTTCAACTGGTAATAGGCATCGTTTTTGGTGTAACCAGTATGTTCGGTTTCCCATTTGGTCATGTATCTGGCTTTGATAAGCCGTTTTGACCCTTCGTACGAAACTTCGATTCTACGGCCACATAATATCAAATGGACTACCGATTTTAATAATCTGGCGCACGGTTCCTAGCAAAGGAAAGAGATGTACCCCTAAGATTCAGCGGGCAGATTTAGGGAATAGACTGGCAAATCCTTGAAAGGAAGATCCCAAAACACTAGCTGTGTGCACACTGAAGTGGCAAAAAATAGTTTTATTGTAGTTCCATGTGAAGCTCTTATTGCATCTTACGTTAACGCAAATACGAGACGAAGAATGTGTACCAGAATCAACAAGGTCACTGGAACATTAGAATTCGCAAACCAACCATAAGCAAATTGAATAAGTTTCATAATAACAAATGCTTTCAGAAGCGATGGCCAGCTTTTTGAAGACAGTCTTTGACAATTTGCAAAGTTGCATGTATCTAATAGCAAGATTATTGCTGTTAGTTCAATTTAAAAAAAAATTGAAACTTGTGAACAAAATTTTGCTTCTGAACATGCATTTTGATATGACATTAATTTTTATTGATATTATTTGTTCGTTCAGTATCGACTGGCTCAACTCTAAAACTCTCAACAGGGCAAGACTTTCCAGTATCTATAAGATGCTGCCGTAAGAATATTAGGTGTTTAGCGATCTCACATTTCAATGGTTCCTCAACTGGCGAATGAACTCAGGACTATTCAGATGCGAAGCCAGCTAGCTAACCACTGCGCTAAGTGGCTTCATACCTTAAATTATGCTATGTTATATTAAGTTACCGTATTTTAAGTTATGTTATATGAAGTTCTGTAAAGTTACGTTAAGCTATATTATGTTATGTTACTTAAGTGAAGTTGTGTTAAGTTATGTTACGTTACGTTAATTTATATTATGTTATGTTATGTTAAGTTATATTATGTTATGTTAAGTTTTGTTATGTTACGTTACGTTATTTTAATGTTAATTTGAGCTATCTTATGTTAATTTATGTTAAGTTATATTAAGACATGTTATGTTAAGTTATTTTTTGTTACATTATGTTAAGTTTTGTTATAGTATGTTATATTAAGATATGTTAAGCTACATGATATTAAGTTTTGTTATTGTTATAAAAGTTATTTTTAGTTGTGTTAAGAAAGACATTAGCTATACTATGTTAAGCACACCCAAACGCATTGCACTTTGAACAGAAACATAGTTGCTCAGTATCTTTCAGTAGATGACGAAAAGTGTTGGTGCTGACGATGTCTGCTGCTCGCCACTCTCTCGCATTTCTAATCCTTCCAGTATTGTGTCTCTCATTACTCGACCTACGTTTGACTCTAAATTCCTGCATTCTAGTATTCCATTACTTTTGTACAAACTTTTGGAGTTTATTAAACACTTTAACTTAAAAAATATATATTCACATTGTTTTCCCATTTTTACAATATTTGTATTGCTTCCTTTTTTTTAAACAAGTTTTAAATTTGTCTTTCCTTTCCATTTTCGTAATACCCTGATAATCACAAGTCTGCTGAATTATTATTTCAATAGAATGATCGCGTTACCTGCGTATATGGATACCAAAATGTTGTACTGGTACTTCGAGAAAGTTATTCATAACAAATACATCCGACGCCTGCAACACGATGCATCAGTCTCTCAACCAGTTTAAGGTCACAAATTTATTTCTTTTTCCTCTTTGTTCTATTGGTAATTTATGCACGTCATATTTCCAAAATTTGAAAATAAATTTGGATGGGGGAGTGTACGTGAGAGGATGTGAGAAGCTGATGAACTTAAACATAAAGATTATTCTTGATAAACCGGATACTTTGAACCTAACCGCGTCATCTCTAGCCTTTATAACAACACCTGCTATTTCTCAGACAGAATCTCTCACCTTTCATATAATTTTACTTGTGTGTGCACGCAAACCGCAAACATCTCTATTTCAACTGATTTTCTGTGTGTTCGCTTTACAAAAAAATAATAATAAGAGCATTGGTTTTTTTTTAGATACTTTGTGGGAATCTCATGTCATCTTTGGAAAGATTCCGAAATTCTTCGCTGTTCGTTCTCAAACTCTCGCTACGAAGACCTGAAAAACTCTTTGCGAGTATCCTGATGTTGTATTGAGAACAAAATATTGTGTATTGTAGCTTACAGATTGAATGCTATATTTGCACATTTTGGTAGGTCCTACTTCTTCAGTAGGATAGATCCATAAATGATGGCTAGAATATGAGAGGACAGAAGTCATAAAGACCCACATTTAGGGCTTTGTGTTAATCTGCTGTTTCTCTGTTTGGTTCCACGGTTTCTATATAACTTTTAATGGGGACATCACATACGCACGCAGGACAGATACTGAAGTCACTCAATAATGGCTTGGCTTGGTTTGGCTTCGTTCATTCTCAATCTCCCGCTACCAAACCCTGAAAGGGCTCAAGTAGCAGAAGGTAGTCCAGAGAACGGAATGCGTTATGTCGTAGTTTACAGCTTGACTGCGATATTTGCACCTTTCGGTCTAACATATCCGACTTCAGCAAACATTTTGTGAGTACCGGGTTAGCATTCCCTCTTCGATCCCTTCTCCTTAGCCAGTCTGGCCTGCTGCAGCCTGTTATCCAGGATCACCGCGTTGAGGTGTAGAAGGGTCTTGGCAGCTCTGGTTCGCTGGCCCTTACGCTTGCCGTCAGCTATGGGTCGCTGACCACTGCAGCTCATGCGCTGCTCAGCATCTTGATCCCACACAATAATAATATGTATCTAAGAATATCACATCTCAACTGTAAACCTTTACCAATTGATGTCTCTGCAGCAAGCTTGTTATTAAAGGACTACAAGTAATCGCAAACACAAGCAACAAATTCAGCTAGGGATTAAGTAGAGAATGTCAAGATGGATTGGAAACACTCTCGAAAAAAATGCTGATAATATAGTGACATGCGCAAGATTGAATGGAGAAAGCTAAAGAACATCAGGGGAGAAAGGGTGCAGAACAGAGACTAAAAAACATCTGACGAGGAACGGTGGACGATTGAAGCTGAAGACCATCTAGGGATGAACCGTGGAGGACTAAAGCTGAAGACCATCTAGGGATGAACCGTGGAGGACTAAAGCTGAAGTCCATCTAGGGGTGAACGGTGGATGATTGAAGCTGAAGACCATCTAGGGGTGAACCGTGGAGGACTAAAGCTGAAGTCCATCTAGGGATGAACCGTGGAGGACTAAAGCTGAAGACCATCTAGGGGTGAACGGTGGAGGATTGAAGCTGAAGTCCATCTCGGGATGATTTGTGGAGGATTGAAGCTGAAGACCATCTAGGGGTGAACGGTGGAGGATTAAAGCTGAAATCCATCTAGGGGTGAAAGGTGGAGGATTGAAGCGGAAGTCCATCTAGGGGTGAACGGTGGAGGATTGAAGCTGAAGACCATCTAGGGGTGAACGGTGGAGGATTGAATCTGAAGACCATCTAGGGGTGAACGGTGGAGGATTGAAGCTGAAGACCATCTAGGGGTGAACGGTGGAGGATTGAAGCTGAAGACCCTCTAGGGGTGAACGGTGGAGGATTGAAGCTGAAGACCATCTAGGGGTGAACGGTAGAGAAGGGAAGCTAGAGAACATCTGGAGAAGAGCGGGGGATAAATGAAGTTAAAGAACATCCTAGGATGGAAGTTAAAAACAGTTTATAGAATATCAGTGGAGAGTGAAAGTTAAAGAATATCTAAGGAAGAACGGTGGAGAATGGAAACTAGAGAACATCTATGGGCGAAAAGTAGAGAACCGAAGTTAAAGAGCATCTAAGGAAGAACGGTGGAGAATGGAAACTAGAGAACATCTATGGGCGAAAAGTAGAGAACCGAAGTTAAAGAGCATCTAAGGAAGAACGGTGGAGAATGGAAACTAGAGAACATCTATGGGCGAAAAGTAGAGAACCGAAGTTAAAGAGCATCTAAGGAAGAACGGTGGATAATGGAAACTAGAGAACATCTAGGGGCGAAAAGTAGAGAACCGAAGTTAAAGAGCATCTAAGGAAGAACGGTGGATAATGGAAACTAGAGAACATCTAGGGGAGAAAAGTAGAGAACCGAAGTTAAAGAGCATCTAAGGAAGAACGGTGGATAATGGAAACTAGAGAACATCTAGGGGGCGAAAATTAGTTAAAGAGCATCTAGGGAAGAAAGGTGAGGAATGGAAGCTAAAGAACTCATTTGCCAGAAATGGCGGAGAATAAGTCGATTACAATTTGTGTCATATGGGAATTCAAGAAGACAACCCAAAACAGGAACAAGTACAGAGTATCGGCTACACTCCTTGACAAGGGGAAAAGATGGTTCAGTCTGTTAGGCAATCGATGAATTAGAAGACATTTGGAACCATCCAATGTCAAGCATGGAGTGACCTCAGTTGGAGCAAATCGAGAGTCATAACCAGCGAGCTACATGGACCTTGGTCTAAGCATATCTCTCCATTTGTCTCTATCCTTTGGTTGATCAATCCTGAGACTGGTTTTAGGTTGTCTGAGCATATTTCTCCATTTGACCCTCTGGTTAATCAGTACTAAGACTGGTTGTAAGGTTGTCTGATCCTACGTTTTCATACTCTTCGCTATTTCCTGAAAGATATATACCGGAGTGAAGTGATTCTGCAAATTTAACACACCATCTATAACATATACCAGACACCACGACAATGTGCCGATCGCTGAAAGTAAAGTGAAAAAAATCAATTCAGCCAAATGCAGAAATAGATCCACTAAGTGTGAAAAGAGACAGTCTCGAAATTCCAAATAGCATTCCGGTGCTGCGAGGTGAAGGATATGAGAAAGAACTTAAACATTAATTTCAGATATCAAATATGTTTGTTATATCTTTCTTTGAAACAAAAAAGCTATCTTAGGTTTCTATAAAAATACTTGACAGGTTTCCTTAACAAGTGCAGAAGAACCCCTGTTTTCTCCGACTGTCATTTTGAGTGAGCTAATACATCTGTATTTGCCAATTCTAGACTTTGATGTCTAGTTTTGTCTCCGTTTTGTGTAGTTTTGTATCAATTTTATCTAGTTTTGTCTAGTTTTATCTCAGTTTTGTCTAGTTTTATCTCGGTTTTTGTCTAGTTTTCAACTGTGATTAACGTGCTACTACCTATCTGGCTTCCAGACTTTCTGGCCCTAGTACACAATTTGCAATAGTTTGCTAACTTAGCCGTATGTGTCCAAATTGAACTTGGCAGCCTAAAGCTCCTCCCGTTAGCGCAGACCAGTCAGCAATTATTGTTGTACTAATCGGTTCAAGGTCAACGGTTTTATATATTTGGAACAGCAGCAACAGTCTTTATCTTTCGAGGCTCACCTTTCTTCGCTGCCTAACTGAAAGTCTGTTATCAGTTTACAGCTGAGTAGATTCGAGTATGTCGAGACTTTGATCCCTTTTCTGCGAAGTACAAATTCTCCACCCGCCCTGCTACACATATGCTCATTTGAAACACAAGTAGCATTATTTCCAAGTACAACTGACGAAGAATGTACATGGGGCTAGCAATCTCACTATGTTAAGCCATTGCTATTGAAACCATCACTGCTAATGCTTCCTGTTAAGGCGCCAAGTGTGGTTAGGGTCCTTTGCTTCATTTTCAACTAAATGTCAAAATCATCATCATGTGCAGCCTCACCTAAAGTTAATTCTTTTCGTTGAAACAATCCAAATGGACTTTTATGTTGCTGCCTCACGCTGTTGTCTTATACCATTCAATTCTTTTGTTAGGGAAAGAAACCCACCTCTATCGCTGAAGCCAAGAGGGTTGAGCTGAGAAAAAAATGGACGTACCGGTGGAGTGAGGGTGCAGATAATGAACAACAATGTAACAAGATACGGAATCGTTTGACATGATTGCATGGAAAACGAAAAACGTAGGACTTCACAGATCTCTGGTATAGTCAACTGTATATATTTTCAAACCAAGACCACACCATTACTGTTTGAACAATAGACACCCGTAGCTACAAGCTACCATTTTATTTTTCGATCTTTATGACTCCAGGCTGCGACATGGTCACTCTAAATTTTGTGCACTTATTTCCTACGTGCTTGTTCATCTCGTCTTACTTGTGCGGCTGAATTTGGAAACATTTTTATTCGCGTCCTTTTGGTACTGAAAAATTGTTTTATTTTGGTGTTCTTTAAGTACTGTCAACACATTTATTTGATTTCCTTTTGGGTTTGTAAACAATTTTATTTTGTGTCAATTTCGTATTGTAAGCACTTGTTTGGTGTCGTTTTGGTATTGCAAACACTTTCATTTGCTGTCCTTTTGGTACTTTAAAATAGTTTATTTGGTGTCCTAAAAGTACTGTAAACACTATTATTTGTGTCCTGCTGGTACTGTAAACACTGTTATTTGGTGTCCTTTTAACGCTGTGAACACATTTATTCGACGTTTCTTTTTGGTATCGTATACACCTTTAGTGTATGCTTACTTGGCTTGCTTGGCTTTGTAAGCATCTTTATTTGTATTGTCGTCAATGTCGTCAAGGTGTTGTAAGCACTTTTATTCTATGGCCTCTTGGTCCCGTAAACACCTTTATTTGATGGCCTGTTAGTTGTGCAAACACCTTTATTTTAGGGACTGTTAGTTGTGTGAACAACTTCATCTGATGGTCTGTTAGTTGTGTAAACACCTTCATCTGATTACCTTTGTGTTGTGTAAACGCTTTCATTTGATTATCTTTGAGTTGTGTAAACACCATTACTTGATGACTTCTTGGCTCTGTAAACGTCTTTAATGGCTGACGTCTTGGTCTTGTAAATATCCTGATTTGATGACCTTTTAGTTATGTATACACTTTCATTTGATTACCTTTGAGTTGTGTACACGATTTTAATGGCTGACCTCTTGGTCCCGTTAAAATCTTAATTTGATTACCTTTTAGTTGTGTAAACACCTTCATTTAATGACCGCTGGTCATGTAAATATCTTCATTTGATGACCTTTTGTTGTGTAAACATCTTCATTTGGTTCTGTAAACGCCGTTAATGGCTGACCTCTGTAAATATCTTGATATGAGGGCATGTTAGTATTGTCGATGCCTGGTGGCCTCTTTATAATAAAAGAATCCTAATTAATGCCCTCTCGGCTTTGTATACACATTTATTATGCAAACCGAACATGTATAAATTATTTTACTGCCTCTATTTGGCTAAATCCGATTCGCAAATATATCACTTATGTTCGCAAAGATATACGCCTGTCCTACTCTTTCTCACTCTCTTTCTCTCGCTCTCTCTCTCTCTCACTTCCCACACAGACACACACACACACACACACACACACACACACGTACACACATACACACACTTGCACACACACACACACACACATACTCGCACACTGTACCAATGTTTACACTAACAATCAGAAAGCCTGAACCCTAACAGACACTTCCGCTGCTCTGGATTGACACAGACAAGTGCCCTAAAAATCTGCAGACAGAGTGATCTTCCGACGGCCTTACCCTACAACTGAATACTATCTTAATAATAATCGACAAATCCAGGGCGCTCAAAGCCGGAAACTGGTCGTAAACGGTTACATTCAAATCCGGACTGTTGGGACAATTTGAGAGTCAAGCACGTTTTGTGTACACAACCTTTACTTCTTCCTTTCTTAAGACATTTCTTTCTCCCCACCCCTCTCTCTCTCTCTCTCTCTCTTTGCTACTCTTTCTCTCTCTCACACACTTCATCTCTCTCTTTCTCTCTCGCCAAATCTCCCTTTCGGGATATCTGCATTTCTCGATCACTCACTCTCATCCATTATCTCATCCATCTATCTATTCACTCTCTCTTTCCTCATTCACCGTCTCATTATTTCTCTTTTCCATTCTCTCTTTCCCTTTTTCTCCAAGTTTCCCACTTTTCTCTTCTCCTCTTTTTTCTCACAATTTCTCGGTTTCTATTATTCTCACCTTCTCTCACTTTATATTTCTTGTTTCAAACCTTTCTCTCTCCCTCTCTCCCCCCCTCTCTCTCTCTCTCTCTCTCTCTCTCTCTTCACACACACTAATTAGCATTCCCTGCCTTTATTTTTGCTTGTCAGTGTAAGAATAAAGTATTTGTAAGTTTTCTTTGCCATTTACCGCTGTTCAGTACGTCTTCCCGTCTATTCTTTGGGGCGCCTCTTTGGCGGTGTAACCAATAGGCACACACGATGATGAAATCGGATTTGATACACTTATATCTAAAGCATATCCGGCGTGAGACTTGAACCGTCTTCTTGTAGATAGATTGGTGCTACAGATGAGAATATATCACTCCCAGAGCGCATACATGTTCTGCTTGGTATGTCTTGCACGTTGTGGAGGCCAGCTACTTTGCAGCGCATATGCTCCTATTTTCATAAGAAAAGACAAGAAGAAGATAACCTGTTTCACATTGCCCAATGTCTGAGTGTAGCCTAGAAAGTACTACAGTCTGTTTCTCATTGGTGCCGTCAATTGCCATCTAATATCTCATAACCCTTGTACCGATAAACGTGATTTTTTGCACCTGGATTTTCCAATGTCCCAACGACTTTATAATTTACATTTTGTTAGGTAGTGCCGTTTTCTTAAAGTGGTTAGTTCATTTTATCTGTGTTAGCAAAGGATTCGTTTTGTCCCTGCAGAAAATAATGTACCGCATTTTTTTTAAACTCTATGTTTTTAGGAATAGGCGTCTCTTCAATTTTAATAAAATGTTCAACTTTATGTAGCACATAATATCATTTTGAATGTAGTTCACGTGTTTAATGAACTGTAAGAAGTAACTGCGTATTTCGTAGAAAAAATGCGTGAAGATGTCAAGGCACATGATATATAGAAGAAAGAAAGTACGTATTCAGATTGATTGGCTCAGTTTTATCAATAGACGGTACGGCAAACCAACACATGGTTATAATTGAGTTCTGAGATCCACTTTCTATCTGATTGATGTGGCCATGAAAAGGACTGTTTTGCCGAGGTGATAGAAACTTATATTTCTCGGAAAACAAACATGTAAGTTAATTTCTCACTTAGTCAGAGTAAGATGATTCCAACAAATTGACGACTGCTTTCGGCTTTACGAACGACAGTAGATCTTTTTTTCTAATAGCCTTCTTCCTCTTTCAAGACATGATCTTCACATTAAACCATATCATCGTTGTCTATATTTGAGAGAGCGGCATATGTTCGTTCTTTCATATCGCATAGGATTGGACGGCCTGGCCTAGTGGTTAAGTGGCACGGCTCACAACCGAAAGGTGCTAGGTTCGATCCCCATCACAGCACCGGCCGTTACTCCGGGGAAGCAAACCCTTAGAAAATGCAGGAGGAAGCAGATCCTTACATAAAATGCATGCTGAAGTCGGATGCACTCGGCTGACAGGCGCAAAAATAAAAACCACAGTGCAACGCACACCGCCTTGGAGATAAGAGAAATAAGGCGAACGCCAAAACGAGAAAAAAAATTGCATAGTTTTAGAGGGCTGCATATATTAGTTCTTTTAAATCGCATAGTTTGACAGTTTTATTTTCAGCTGCTACTTGTCCTTTAACTGTTGCCCAAACAAGTTCAATTGAGTTTAAGTGTGAATGGTAAGGTGACAGTTTCAAACATATTTGACCATGCTCTTGGATCAACTTGTCTATGTGAAATAGCTTTTCCTTTCGTGTTTGCTTGATAAGGTTTTACATACGTTTCGTTAAATGGTATGTGTTCTTTTGTAAGCCACATTTTTATGTTACTGTGTCTTTTGTACTGGATAATGTCGGAATTTTGTCTTCTTGTGTCCCTGCGTTGTAGTATGATGCATTGCCCATTATTATTAGACAAGATGGCCTATCTATAGACTGAAGAACAGGTTTTTTTTTCCAATCCACTCTCTGAATATGTTACCATTCATCTCGGTATGATAGTCCAGTTTGTCTGTATAATTTGAAGGAAATAGAAGTTCTGCATCCTTTACCAGCTCATTATTTCTGTTATATGCATGTGCTATTATCAAGCGCTGTCCTTTGCCACTTGGTCCTTATCTTGTAATTGTTTCATCCGTTGACCGCCATTTTTTTTCACTTGTTTGGTGAGCATGTATCAACATTCACAATATTATAACATTGTTTCCACATAACATTGTTTCGAGTACTTCTCGTAAATACGTTCTTCTCGTGGGTACTAGATGCAGCTTCTCACAGATGACGTTTCTCCAGCTAGCAAACTAGATGCAGCTTCTCACAGATGACGTTTCTCCAGCTAGCAGACTTTCTAAACGTAAAGCCTATGCCTCTTACAGTTCTCCACTATGTAGATTTCGATACATCAATTTCATTGTGTGTTCTCAGACGAGACTTCAGTTCCGATACATCAATGTCATTGTTTGTTCTCAGACGAGACTTCAGTTCCGATACATCAATTTCATTGTTTGTTCTCAGACGAGACTTCAGTTTCCTTAATCTCACTGCCTCTTTAGAATCAAACGTTCTGCACATTTATCTTCTAATCACAACTCTGACAAGCTATCTACCCTTGCCTTTCTTCCTTGCTTATTTGTCTTGATTGAACACGAACTTCCATAGTATTGGAGCAATCGATCAAATGACCGTTTACTTAAGCTCAAAGCGGGAATAGTTTTCTTATTAGAGATTGAGATTCTCCGATATAGTTACAACGCTTAGCTTTTCTACAAACATATTGATACATCTTCATTGCAGTTGTATGGAGTGTAAAGAAACTTCGCTTTCAGACTCATTGTAGTCACGAAACTTAATAATTAGTTAAGCTACGCCTTTTACACAATTTGTATTGACACACTAGAAGGCGTACTAGAACTGTTACAAATCAATGATCCATGGCCTGCTGCAGTTCGCTGTCAGTGCGCTTTGGGTTAAGTTGGAAAGATTTCGTGAAACACGTGGAAAATGTTATTTCAAAAAATATTCACTTTTATGAGGGGGTACTAGTTTCAAAAGACTGGTTTCATTAGTAATGCTGGTTTTTGAATACCCTAAATAAAGAACATTGTATAAGATATGTTTGAGAGCAAGAAAAAAATATTCACAATTGGGATATGGTAATTTGCAGTTTATACGCAACAGTTAAAATATTTTGTTCATCTGGAAGCTGAGATATTAAATTTAAAAACGCCGCAAACATTGTGAAATGTGAAATGGTAATTTCAGTCAAAACCGTCTGCTCTCTAATTCTAGAGATCACCTGACCACCCCAGCCATCTACCACCCCCTAAGGTCTACAAACCCTCTAGGTCTACCACCTCTCAAGACCTACCAACCCTCAAGATCTGCCAACCTCTAGGTCTGCCAATCGTGAAGATCTGCCAACCTCTAGGTCTGCCAATCCTGAATATCTGCCATCCTCTAGGTCTCCAAACCATCAAGGTCTTCCATCCTCTAGGTCTACCAACCCTCTAGGTATGCCAACCCTCAAGGCCTACAACCACTCTAGGCTTACCACCCCTCAATACCTACCAACCCCTCTAGGTCTACCACCCCAGCAAGACCTACCAACCATCAAGATCTGCCATCCTCTAGGTGTACCACCCCTCAAGGACTACAACCCCTCTAGGTCTACCACCTCTCAAGACCTACCGACCCTCAAGATCTCAAGTCCTCTAGATCTGCCAACCCTCAAGATCTGCTACCCTCTAGATCTGCACCCTCAAGATCTGCTACCCTCTAGATATGCTAACCCTCAAGATCTGCTACCCTCTAGATCTGTCAACCCTCAAGATCTGCTACCCTCTAGATCTGCCAACCCTCAAGATCTACCACCTCTCAAGACCTACCAACCCTCAAGATCTGCTGTCCTCTAGATCTGCCAACCCTCAAGATCTGCTGTCCTCTAGATCTGCCAACCCTCAAGATCTGCTACCCTCTAGATCTGCCAACCCTCAAGATCTGCTACCCTCTAGATCTGCCAACCCTCGAGATCTGCTACCCACTAGATCTGCCAACCCTCAAGATCTACTACCCTCTAGATCTGCCAACCCTCAAGATCTGCTACCCTCTAGATCTGTCAACCCTCAAGATCTGCTACCCTCTAGATCTGCCAACCCTCAAGATCTGCTACCCTCTAGATCTGCCAACCCTCAAGATATGCTACCCTCTAGATCTGCCAACCCTCAAGATCTGCTACCATCTAGATCTGCCAACCCTCAAGAGCTGCTACCCTCTAGATCTGCCAACCCACAAGGTCTACCATCCACTAGGTTTGTCACTTTTCTAGACCTACCAATCCTCTTATGTGCGCCACCCGATTGGGTGAGACATTATTTGACCCCATAAAGATAGACTGAATGTTCACAGGGAAGGCTGTGTACGGTTAGCCTGATGAGAACTGCAGAGCCAAAGTGAAGTCACGCGCTCACTGTGTGCAAGGTCTCTTTGTGTTGACGCACCTAGCTCTATACAAGCGAACCGTGACAGCTTACACTCCGATACCCTTCACCTAATACATGTTCGTTCGTTTGCATATCGGCATGTTGTTGATTTAAGCCTTATAAATCGGCGTTTTCAGCAGTGTATTCCTTATATGTTAATTACTAGGGATACGGCATTACTGGGCACAATTAATTTGTTCATTTCAGTTTATTTAGAAGGGTAATACAATTAACTGAGAAAGTATAGTAGGGGCGTTATGGAAAGGTAAGCATGAAATTCACATTCAAACTGACGATTTGGCCCAGTAATCGAATGCGTTGATACACCGAGTAGTTATTTCTGAGAACCACCAGTATCTTTGTTCCTTGACCCTAAATATTTGCGACGTAGGAGGTTCCAGTGACATTTTTGAGTGTTTAATATAGCGTTTCCGTAGTATATACATTCCTCCTAAAATGTCAGACATTTTTTGTATCCCTATTTGTTTTTCATCTTCTTCGTTCTCTACTTCTAATTAACTATTTTTATTTAGTTCAGTCACAGTGGAAAAAGCATGCTTCATGCCCAGCAATAAACTCAGCACGCGTTTGATATTTTTTTATTGTGCGCTTTTGCATCTCTACATTTGTTTCAATGTGTCTTCTTCTTCATCTTATTCTTCTTCTCAGATTCGCTCCTCACTAAGCATAGGGCCATCGCTATAGATGGCCCCTTCCAGGAAGCGTGTGTGTTCTTATAGTGGTGGTTTACGTACAATTGGTTTTACATAATGAGGTATCTAGCCCCATGAACAACCCTCCATTTTACGATATGCATTACGTCACTGTGGTAATTGTCTTCCTTTCCAGAAAGTGACCACGGGATACATTCTAGAAGTTTGTCTGTTTGCAAACATTTATGTGACAAAATATTGTTTTAGTTATTTTAAATCTTAGACTTGGTTCTGGACCAGTACACTGAAGAGGAAAATGTCGACGTGCTAAATGAAATGTAATGCACCAACAGTTCCACCTAAGAGAATTGGTGCTGATAGACATGGTGGTTTTTAGTGACTCCATGATGTACGCACTGGAGATACTCATACACACCTCATAAAACACAAAAGCAGATCATTTAGTGGGAAGAGCGATCAACAACATAATCACAGCCCACTTGACTATCTTTTCTTTGCAATGGATCCAGGGACATAGCGAAATACTAGGAGACGAAATGGCGGACACACTGGCAAAACAGGAACCTACAAACAACAAAAGGATAGACCCTGCAGTAGCTACACAGTTAAACAAAATATTTAGAAATAAAAGCAGGGAAATCTGGCTGAACAGGTCGGCGACAGGGACATTGGTTCGCCATGTATGATGACATAAATGTAGTACACAGAAGAGAACAAAGTCTCATCTTTCAGTTACGAACAGGACACACTAAAGCCAATAGCCAGCCGCATCAACCCTCCGCACCTGTCCATGTGCAGACATTGCTCTTGCCCTGATGAAACAGACATCTACTCATTGAGTGCAAAACGTTTTCGATCGTAAGAAAATTATTCTAACAAGTGATGTTGACAATCGCCAATACACTCTATGGCACTGTGGAACAACTAAGACGACCTGTATTTATATAAGATAGGCATTATGCTGCAAAGAGCAGGCTTGATCGTCAGCTAGGGGGTAGCAGCAGCAACAACAAATTAAATGTCAGAGAGAAGCCGCTAATGTCACTAGAAGAGGTGTCATTAGAAACGTTGACATCAGACAAACTCTGAAATTATTTTTTCTGTACACTCATGACAATGCAGCCTGACCAACTACCACTGTACATATATACCACAAGAACACATTGTACGAAGAAAACCCAATGACAGTTGGACAGATGGCATAATAGACGTACAACAACAAAATACGCGCATTTCACACAGGAAAGGCGACACAAAGGGGACGGAAAACAAGTCAAGCACAGTATTTTATTATATATGGTTCGCAAAAATGTTCTTATATAGAATATGTTACGTTTTATTTTGTGTAATCTTAATAAATGCAATTGCAGACTATTCTGAAAAAAGTAATAGGATAGTCTAATCCCACCATTTACAACTATAGAGTATTGAGAAATTAATGCATCTGTAACATTACAAAAGATAAGAAAATGAAGCATATACCAGACAAAATATTACAGATAGTTTATGTTATTCTGTTGTTAAGCATCGACGCCAAAACACTCGGAGCAGATCAGTATGTGTTCAAGCTCTTCCAGCAAACTGTGAAGGTTGTGGATGCTAATAGTTCCGGTAGTTCTTGCTGACTTTTCTAGTGCGATTTCCTCCGCTCAATCCACGCATGAGAGCGGGTTGTCAGCTCGTTGATTGCAGCGCCTGCGTATATAAGAAGACATCGACCAACTTCAGAATGTTACGTCTGTGCTTTTCCAATGTCCTCCCTGGGTCACTGACCAACTTTAGAATGTCACGTGTGTCTATGTCCAATGTCCTCCCTGGGTAACTGATCAACTTTAGAATGTGACGTGTGTCTATATCCAATGTCTTCACTGAGTCACTGACCAACTTTAGAATGTCACATGTGTCTATTTCCAATGTCTTCACTGAGTCACTGACCAACTTTAGAATGTCACGTGTGTCTATGCCCAATGTCTTCACTGAGTCCCTGACCAACTTTAGAATGTCACGTTTGTCTATGCCCAATGTCTTCACTGAGTCACTAACCAACTTCAGAATTTTTGCCTGTCCATGTCCTACGAACTCATGGGGCCTTTGGCCAGCTTCAAAATATCGCATCTGTTGAATTCCAATGTCCTCACTGGGTCATTAACAAACTTCAAAATGTTAAGACTGTTCTTGTTACATGCCCTCACTGAGCCCCTGACCCACTTCAAAAATGTCACGCCTGTCCATGCCCAATGTTCTCACTCTGTGTGCGTTTGTGCAAGAGGTTTAAAAGAGTCTCTCACTTAGTCACGCCTCATCTGCCGATGGGAAAGGGGTAGGACTGAGACGTTAGTCAGGGCAGGCCCAGTATTATGCACAGAATGGCCTGTCAGGGTCTGGCAGAATATACTGACCAAGACCACGCCTTTTTTCAATGCAGAGTTCCCTGCAGAAGGATTTGTTTTCAAGACAGGCTGGCTAACGAGATGTGGATCAACATGATCTCTGTAGTAGTGAGTGACACGCAGATTAAATCAAGCATAGCACAACAGTCTGACGCAACGCGGTTCACTTTCATCAGCACACTCGGAATGTGATAAAAGCTAATGCAACCCGTCACATAAACGCATTTTTGGCGCTAAAATGAGTGAACATTGTGAGCATACAGCAACACCAAAAACAGCAGCAGCAGCAACAACAACCCCGTGGAGAGTGGTGGGGAATGTAAGACCTATTTTATATACCAGCAATCGCGTGCATGCAAACCTGTGATCGGTCTGTTGTGTTTTCATGATGGAGGAGTTACCTCCTTGTTTTGACCTTCGTGCAGTGCATTATTAGGTAGGAGTTTTATTAGTTTTATACACATCATGGGCGTATGTTACGCGTCTGACAGGTGTGCGGGGCACAGCTGAGAGAAAAAACAGTAACAAAAATGTAGAATTCAATAATATTTAACATTTAATTGAATAAATATTGATAAAATAGAGAGTAAAACAATTAAATTTTATATTGATCACCGGAAGTTTCATATTAATTCGTTCGTTGTATTTACAACAACTCTTACCTCGCTTTACTCTTTGCCGGGCGTGATGAAACTATTCTGCTCACTTTACCATAGTAGGGGAGAAAAAGTTTATGGAGAAAATAGAGAACATGCATAGAAGTTTAGCGGTGCTAGAACTTTGGAGCACACCTTATCACCAGTTCATGAAAACGAAATGCCTTGTGTTGTGTCGTGTTCTTTGTGCTAAACAAATTATTATTTACTTATTTTATTGTATATATTTACGTAAGAGAACATCAAAATGTGTAAATATTTAATAATTTAACCGTTATATAATGGAAAATAGTGTAGATAATTTACTGTTCGCCATTTTCTTCAAGAAGTCACGGTGATAAAATAAACATCTTGAGGGCTGGTAAACCTAGGCCTGGTCTTGACAGTTTAGTTTCCAGTTAAAGGCCAGTAAACCTAGACCTGGTCTTGACAGTTTAGTTTCCAGAAAGAAAAAAATAGAAATATGAATACACACGTCCCTTTGTTGTTTCCCAGTATGATACGACAGAAAGGTTTACAGGCTCTGAGATTCCATCTAAGCTTTTTTGTTGGCCGTGTTTACTGTTTTCTAAGAATAGTGAAGTTTGGAATGAACGACAATGTCATTGATCAATTTCTCTTACAGAGGAGGAGATTCGAATTGATTTATAAACACACTTTATCAAATACATTTTGATGTTTTACAGAAGACCTTGTTTGACACTGAAATATATTTATATATAATGTCTCCTTAATATTTTTTGTCCTCGCAGTGGCTAACAGACTAGACTTCTTTTATTTTCATCTGCTAGGTGGCTTTTATGTGCAACACGGTACCTCCGAGTTTATTGCCCATCTCTGAAAATCTTAGGCACCAATCTATTGAGATCAGGAAACGCTTAAAACTTAATTCGTCCTTTCCTTCGTTTCTTGCAAGACTAGCTACAGCGAGCCTTAATTTAGAAGTAGTAAAGCTACAAAACATTTAGAAAAAAAAAGGAAAACTGCACTAAGTTTTAATACCAAAAATGTTGATAAATATTCAGAAAAAGTGATACTACAATATATTAAGATGAAGTTTGGAAGGTAAATACAAACCTATTACAACAATAGCATCACACACATACAAAAGAGGCATATACTCGTCCAAAAGATACAGAAACAATCAGCCATGATGAAAGATATTCGTCTTTTTTTCCTAATGAAAACTAAATATACTCTGTTAATACTTGTATCACATATCGATTGTTTATAGAGATTGCAAAGTGACCTGCCTTTATCTATTATAGCCATTTTTGCAGATACCATAATTTCAGTAGATCGGATACAAGTCGCAGTGACATGGTGCTAACAGTCCAAATGATGATTATGAATATGGTTTCTATTCTATTTACCCTTTTAGGACGTCTTTAGTTGACTCATTTCTTACATTTTCTATAATTCCATTCAGGAGGTTTCTAGTAGCCTCATTTTTTCCTTTTTCTACCCCCCCCCCCCCCCATTCTCCCTCCCCCCTTTCTGACTGTATCCTTTTTGTTTAGATTAGCGACATTTAATGAACCACTGTCATCTAAGTTGTTGACGTCTGTTAGTCGTATCTACATTGTTCTATGATCTCGCCGAAAGCCTCTTGTTCGTTACATTGGGTTGTTGCTGTTTTTTGTTGTTGTTCCCACTTAAAATTGACCCACACCTGTTGTGGAAGTGTTGACATGTGATATTCAGTTTCAGTGCAGCTCTTTGCTTCTAACTCGTTAGTTTTGTTTATTTTTAGTATGTTGTACTTGACTTAATATTTATTATAACATTTTTAACCCGAATAACGTTTTATTTCACTTAGAACTGATAACCTGCCCAGGTGGTCTGCCGGGATCTTTGTGTATGACAAGGACAAGAATAGCACCACTGCCCACAGAGAGCATGTCTTAAGAGGCGTTTAACTGTGTGACATGGCATAACATCGGCCATGGTTATGTGGTTTGTTTAGAACATGATAGATGGCGCCCAACAGGTTGCGGGTTTACTTTGCTCTAGTATTTGGGTCTATTAGGATGGACTCATACATCGGTTAACTACCCTCTGCAAGCGCTTGTCCGAACGCATCGGAGTATTAAGCTGCTCGAGCCTAGCCCGCTAAACAGAAAACCCTTCTCCCGGCTACATCCAGCTCATACCGGAGCTTCGAACTGCACAGAGGCATCTGCCTCTGTAGAAGTACAGGTCGATTAAGAACTGATAACCAAAAAAATTCAGTATTGCTCTTAGTATTAGTTATTTGTTTGAGTTTGCACCATAAAGGGCTTTTTCGCTGCACTTATGTCGTCCACATATTATAAATAATGTGTTCCTTACATAAGATCCCATTGTGTTTTTACTATAGGATAATTAAGTTCCACATTATTTTCTCTGATCCAAATGTTCTGTATTTAGTTTTGCTTGAGTATTTTTCTGGTTGGCTCTGTGTGCTACACTGATGCACTGGGAGCAGGTTATAAAAGGGAATGATGGAAACTAACTGCGTCCTCTATTGTAGAACACTCTCCAACCAATTGCATTGCAGCACTCACAAACGTTAAGCACACACACTTCAATGGATACAAGCAGGCTAACTTTTGTCCACAGGGAGCTGAATAGATTTATTGATTGAATGTATATAGTGGGTTTATTCTTTCAATTCATTTTAACACTCGTGCGGTCGACAGTATATTACATGACGTATACTTAGAATATAGTTCATGATACATATGTCTTCCATGGCGAGGTACGGTTCGAGGATGTCAACAAAAACATCTATCTTGGGCGCTTTCTTAATATGGAGAATAACCTGGAACCTGAACTGACAAGACGTCGTCGCGCGGGCTGGGCAGCCTTCTCGTCTATTAAAACGGTCCTGGACGGTTGTCATGACTAAGACCTACGAGTCTCCCTCTGTACTCCCCGCAATGTGTTACGGTACTGAGACGTGGACACTAACAAAATCACTGGAGGACAAATTGAGTGACCCAGGCCTCCCTTGAGAGAAGCTTGGTCAGAATCACTCTCTGGAACCAACGTATGCAAGGTCTCCACAATTCTGACATAAGACTATTGTCCCTGTGAATGATGCGGTAATCCCTGCAGACAAGGCAAAACAGAGATGGGCAGATCACATGTTACGACCAAACGATAGTCGATGGAGCACAGCAGCAGTAGTCTGGTACCGCCGAGGCAATAAGAGACCACGAGGGAGAACTCCAATGCATTGGCCAGATTCCCTTGCTGTATGCTCCAACATCCGAGATGCCTCTAAAGGAGTACTTACCACGCACTGGACTTCCGTGGACCAAGACAGGGTCCGCTGGAGACGGAAGTTGGGACTCGCAGCTACGCTGAGGAACGGGTCAACAAAATCAAGATCACGAAGATACGCATAATATATTACATGACATATACTCAGAAAATATGACATGACATACTTGTATACTCAGAAAATAGTACATGACATATACTCAGAATGTATTATATAACATATACTCATTACTCATAATGTATTAAATAAGATATACTCAGAATCGAAAACATTTTCTAAATATATGCAAACGAGAATGTTAAATATATGCAGCAAATGAGATGTCAAGGAACGAGTCATAATGGAATGACCTGAATGTGCAAAAAGGCGACAGGATTTCCGGTCCAAATTTGTGATCAGGAAAGTACATAAACGAACGTCAGGGAGGATAGAAACTGCGACCTTAGCGGTAGTAGGGATAGGGTTTCCGTGTGCTTTTTGTTATCTGTGGGATTTTCCAAAAGTAGATTTGCATGTATTATCTTTCTTTTACAGCCCTACATGATTAAATGAAGAATATATCCACATAAGGAGACCTATTTCGGGGTCAAGGTCTCTTGGGGACCCGTACGTAATATATATATATATATGTTTATATATTTAATTGTATTAACACCCTTCCTTTCTTCTTCTTTTTCTTCTTTTCGTTATCCGCGTTTTTGTTTTAATTACGTCTACATCTGGTCTAGTTCTCTGAATAAAGGTCGCTGTAGTGGAGATTTCTTCAGGCTTTCCAAACAGCTTTGGTTGTAGATTCATCTCAGTGAGGAGAGGGCAGCAAGCTGCCGTGTTCACGCAACATGTATTGTAGATCGTGTGGCTGCTACTATAAAATGTTTAACCAGCCGTGATTAGCTTTCAGTGGTAAACGACGAGTTAATATTTTAGGCCCTCCAGTTATTATCAAGTTTCATCCGTTTTGACTGTACCTATAGAGAAATATGGCCATAAAGGAAAGGTTATGTTCCTTACCTTTCATCCACCTCTTGTGACCAGGCCATTGATATTATAAGAGGAAATATACTGAAGGCTTTCAATAAAGAAATTAGAATAGTAAAGTAGTATTCCTTTTCTATGGCTTCTACAGCATGCAGAAATGTTGTGTTGTATGTCTCGTTATGTTCTGAACAATGAGCCAGTTGAGAGATTTGTACACCTCATCGAGATGAAGGATGAGAGTGCTGTAGAGCTTAGACAATGCATTTTTGCCTTTTTCGAAAAACACGACATATATAAAGTCAGTTGTAGATTGTAGACATGTGCGGTGTCAAATCTTGTATGTACGGGACATATACATGTTTACACTCTAGAATTCGTGAGAAAAATCCCCTTGATGAATGTAAGCTATGCTTTTAGTCCTTTTACATTGGGGGCGGGGGGGGGGGGGGGGAGGGGTTCAGTCTGCTGTAGACAAAATCTCTGCAGCTAATGATTTCTATGAATTAGTTGGAAACATCTACTGTTTCTTTAGTGCATCAATGCCCAGATGGGAATTCTACTTGATACTTGTGGTAGTTTACCTGTTATAAAGAAACTCAGCGATACACACTGGTCCGCTCATACTGATGCTGCAAAGGCATTTAATTCTGGCTATGAAAGAATAAAGGAAACGGACACATTTTCTGAAAATCCTGAAGAGAGTCACAGCATGAGGGGGAGCGAAAGGACTCCGGTTGAAGTTAAATAGTCTGAAAAATGGGATACTTGCTGGTTCGGTCATCAATAATAGAGAGATTTTACCAAGCATGCTTAAAACTTGTAAGCACCAGAATTGATTTCAGCGGTGCAGTGAAGTTATTAAGTAATTATATTTCCAGCTTAGGAGAAAGCTTTCATAAGTTTGAAGAAAAATTAAATAACATTCAATTTACGCCAGAGAACATCAAGAAAAGAGAAAGAACAGTGTATACTTTCTTACGAATAACAGACATTCTTCTTCTTCTTCTTCTTCTTCTTCTGCGTACGCAGTCAGACAGTAACCATTATTTTTTCGAAAAAAGCGGCGGTCCTCCTGAGGCTGTCGCCACTGCCATAGAGCTTGTCTTGCAGTTCCACTGGTGATGGCCACATCTGCTCTCTCTGATCCTCGTATGTCGGGCAGTTCTGCAGCAGATGTTCAGCGGTCATTTTACCAGTACCGCACGGGCATTCGTCGGTACACCCTATCTTCAATTTGTTGAATAGGTGGTACCTCAGTCTATTGTGGCCAGTGCGAAGTCTGAAGACAACGACCTGCTCTCTTCGGTTCAACTGGTAATAGGCATCGTTTTTGGTGTAACCAGTATGTTCGGTTTCCCATTTGGTCATGTATCTGGCTTTGATAAGCCGTTTTGACTCTTCGTACGTCATACTGGTATCTGTTTGTGGTAGTCTTGCACCTTCTTTTGCCAGTCTGTCTGCCTCCTCGTTGCCTTGGATGTTGCAGTGTGATGGGACCCACTGTACCACTACCATTTTTGGTGCGGACTGCTGGCACAGTTTGCAGAGTGCTGCTCTTAAGTCATTAAGCTCAGTGTTTTTCTGGCTTTTTAGCGCTGTGACTACGGCGAGAGCATCTGTAAGCAGGACTATGTGGCTTTCATTTTCACTGTGTGTCACCATTTCTTCCACTGCCGCCCTCAGTGCCTCTGCCTCCGCTCTGAAATTGCTTGTGTACTTACCAGTAGCGAATGACAGTGTTATTTTTCTGCCATTTGGTAGGTTCAGTAATGCTCCTGCCCCTCCGTTCTGTGTTGTGTTTGTTACAGAACCGTCGGTGTATGCATGGGTCCAGTCCATGTTTGGGTAGCTTTTCGTTATGAAGCTTAGGGTAGTATTTCTCCTTTCTTTTTCAGTCTGGCAGTTTTTGTTTGCAATACCCGGTATATTTTCTACCACCTCTGGAAATATATCCTGCCTCCATGTAGGTTTTCGTACAGTAGTGATGGGTTTTGGTGTTGTTAGTGCGTTTATGGGATCTTCGTGCATCTTTGCTTTGGCTATTTCTGCAAAGTTTCTCCACTTTAGTTTCCCATTTCCCAAATTGTTTAGTCTCTGGTGCATTGGATGGTCGGTCAGTCTTCGGAGCTTCTCTGACTGCAGCTGGGTTCTGCAGTCTCTTCTATCGGTCATGGATTGCAGTTTTGTAATCTTTTCAAGTTCTACAATTGGCGTTGACTTCATGCCACCTGTTATAATTCTCATGGCTTAGTTTTGAAGTTTGCTAACTTTATCGAAGTTCGCCTTCGCTGCTGTTGTCCATGCCGCAATGCCATACTCGAGAACTGGTCTCACTCTTCCAGTGTACAGTTTCTTTAGTATGCCTTCGTCTGCTCCCCAGCTTGTGCCAGCAAGTTTCCTCATGATTGCCATTCTTTCTCTGGCTTTCATTCGGTTTCTCTCAATCTGACATTTCCATGTCATGCGCCGATCAAATGTGACTCCCAGATAGGTTGGGTTGTCGTTTGGCTGCAGGAATTTGCCATTTAGACTTAATTTGGTACTTTGGGGTTTTAATGAAAGCGAGAATATTGTGCATTTGGTTTTCTCCTCGTTAATTTTGACCAGCCATGAGTTCGCCCACTCTTCCAGCGATGTTAGGGCCGTCTGCATCCGATTTCTTGCTATGGTGAGATTCTTTTCAGAGGTCCACATAGCCAGATCGTCTGAAAACATTGAGCTATGGACTCTTCTTGGTATATTCTCTGTAATATCGTTTATATATACCAGGAAGAGTGTGGGTGACAGTACTCCCCCTTGGGGTACTCCCTGCTCGAGTGTCACCTTTTTGCTCATCTGCCCTTGTACTTGGACTCTGTCCGTTCTTTGTTTGAGGTAGTGGTTGATCCACTTGTACATTTTTCCACAAACATCACTTCTTCTTAGCTTGACTCTAAGTCCATCTTTCCAGACTTTGTCAAATGCCTTTTCCAGATCCACCCAAACAGCTACTGTGTGTTTCTGTGCCTGGTAGGCATCTTCTATCTCCTGGGCTATGAGGATGACCTGGTCCTCAGTGGATCTGTGCGGTCTAAAGCCGGCTTGCTGTGGAATTAGTATTCGTTTTTCTTCCAGATGCCACATTAGTCTGGTGTTTATCATCCGTTCCATCAACTTGTCGACACAGCTCAGTAGGCTTATGGGCCTGTATCCATTTGGATCTGTTTTGTCCTTTTCTGTTTTTGGTACTGGTACCAGTACTGCGTCTTTCCATGCCTGTGGTACAATTCCCCTTTTCCAGCTTTGGTTCAGGACCGATAGCAGTTTCCTCTTCGCTGTTTGGCCCAGCCCCATCAGCATTTCGTTTGTTATCCCGTCTTTTCCGGGAGATTTCCTTTTCTTTAGTGTTCTCATAACAGACATTCAAAATCCACGAATGTTTTCACCAAGAAAGATTTCAGAAAACAAGTTGGTATTCCAATCATTGATCATATTTTTTTTTGTTTTTTGTTTTTTTTTGCGTTCGCTTTATTTATCTATTCCCCAAGGCGTGTGTGCGTTACACTGTGGTTGTTATTTTGCGCCTGTCTGCCCAGTGCTTCCGACTTCAGCATGCATTTTATGTAAGGGTCTGCTTCCTCCTGCATTTTCTAAGGGTTTGCTTCCCCGGGGTAACGGCCGGTGCTGTGATGGGGATCGAACCCAGCACCTTCTGGTTGTGAGCCGTGCCACTTAACCACTAGGCCACGCCGTCCCCATTGATCATATGTCAACTGGCTTGCAAAAGAGCCGTGAAGCTTGTATTTTAGTACCCACTAAGTTTGGAATTTGTTCCGTTATTTGGTCCATTTGGTAATAAAGAGTTTCAAGTATTACATTGAAAATCTCGTAATTACTTTGAAATGTGATCTTGTTGAGAGTTTATGAGATGAACATTTCTCGTTAATATATTTGTTTGGGGAATCAGATGAGGTTAATAAAGATGACAACGGAACCAATCAGTCTCCCATTACTTTTCGTATGTTTAAAATCCTTGTACAGTGTGGCCTTCAGAAGATTGTTTCAGATGGAATTATCTGTCCTTGTATTTATTTGTTGCTTTTGACAACCAACTGCTCTGGAGAATGGCCATTTCCTGCACTAAAAAGTAGTCAAAACTATATTCCATCCACCACTAGGATGTTAAACAGAATTATTAGATATTGATCCACATTGAACATACTATTCTCATTCTCTGAGCAAACTCTTTACAACTAATGTTTTTGTTTTTTAATGCACCAGTATCGATACTAAGGACTTCACGAGGTACCAGCAGATGGTATGATTGAGCAGAGAAGCCAGATGACGCGATTGTTGGATGGTCACCTCACTAGTGACATGTATCTCGGAAAGTAACGTTTTGTTATACATTCTTTTCTGTTTTAGCAGCACAGTCGCGAAACATATCGACATTCATCGACTGTCACTTCGACAGCTGTGCGAATGTAATATAAAATTGCGAAACTGCGTGAGTTCTGTAACAGGGAGTTCGCGAACGGGTCAGACACACCGGGTAATTGCACAATAGTCGATTGCAGCAGTCAAACGCGTGAAAAATCACAGAATGACTGAACAAAAAGGCGAACTTCTGGACATAATTCAATGTTCACCTTATCACATCTTCCATGTTGTACTCCGGTTTCACAGAGCATCTGCAAGTTGAATGCCACGGCAGCTTCCCCAGCGACGTTGATGCGTGTCGGAAACTTTTGTGGCGCTCTGGTTCAGAAGGTCAACGTTACCTTACGTGAATGATTATTTGTCTATTCCAAAATTCGTGGCCATTTTTAGAGATTTATAATTTGTCATCCCTTTGACTAAATGTAACGACATTTTGAATATGAACTATTTACGGTCATGACCTTGGTGAGCTATTTTCTTGCCAATTCAAAAGTTTTCTGCTGTTGGATTGTGCTTATTTAGGCTTACTAAAATAACCAAAGACGTTGAGGGATGGACATTTAAAAGTTTTACAGACACACATGCCCGTGCTCCGTTCATCAAGTCTCAAAGATGTAATTCAGATACTAGTTAGTAAACGGGTATTACGTGCTAAAAATAGGTAAAATGGACCATTCTACACCGTTTCATTATTGATGTGTAATGTGTACTTGATGTTGTCATTTTTCAGTGGAGATTCAATAAGTAATTCGTTTTCCTGTAAAACAAATCGAAAGAGCAACTTCATTATCAAATTAATAATGAATTTGAAGGACCAATTCATCGCCATGCAGAAGGTGACTGTACTATTGCAGAGGTACTTCTGCAGGGAATCTATTAGGGGTGGTTTGTATCACTACATCTAAGAACCAAAGAAGAGAACAAAGCATGAGCTAGGTATAGATTTAAAAAAATCTTTCTTCCGGGGGATAATACAGCACTTTCAATTTGTAAAGGATATGGTCAAGGAATGTAGAAAAAGAAAAACAGATGCTTTCTATAATGATGGGATTGAACTTGTTACTCTTCGTGATCTTAAAGTTCGGCTGCAAGCTCAATGCAATATTAAAATCTAAAAAGGGATCAAGATGCTAAGCAGCGCATGAGCTGCAGTGGTCAGCGACCCATAGCTGACTGCTAGCGTCAGGGCCAGCGAATCAGAGCTGCCAAGACCCTTCTACACATCCATGGGGTGATCCTGGATAACGGGCTGCAACAGAGCAGACTAGCTAAGGGGAAGGGATCGAAGAGGGAATGCTAACCCGGTACTCAAAAAATGCTTGCTGAAGTCGGATGTGTCGGACCGAAAGGTGCAAATATCGCAGTCAAGCTGTAAACTACGACACAACGCATTCCGTTCTCTGTACTACATTGTGCTATTTAAGCCCTTTCACGGCTTGGTAGCGGGAGATTGAGAACAAACGAAGCCAAGTCAAGCCAAAATCTAAAAAAAACTGCTCTTTGGAGAATTATAAGAGGCAGCGGTTTTACTTTTCCAAAAATCTGTTAGAGGCAGGATTATCGTTTGTGAAAAGCCGCACCTGACTGCTGACCGACACAACTACCTGAGGCGGAATGGTGAGAGAAGGATGGAAACCTACGACATCATCGTATAGTTGTGGGTTAATGCTCACCACACCTGTGAGAATGAATGGCAATCACTGGACGAAAACAAGAGATAGAAAATTCTAAGTACCAAAGGACAACACATTTATTCTAGCGCATGCTGGCAGCATAAAGAATCGACCTGTCAGTGGCGCCTAAATTATTCCAGCAAAGTATACAGATGGTCATAATGCTCTCTCCAGCACAGTCACTGAGTACGGGATGGAATATGACTAGCACGTGCTCAGAGAGGAGAATGCATACTAGCAATGAGATGAATTGCAAGTTTATCCAGCCATTAACAGTTTGGGTAAGATTCTCTATAAAGTAGTCAACAAACCAAACTTTGTTGATGACACCTCAACCAAATGCCTCACTTTATCCACCATAACATTGTTATGAATACATTTTGTTTTCTGCTCCTTTAGTGGTGTCAGTAAAGAGAGAGAGAGGGCTAGTACATCAGGATAGGGGACAATCACATTCCACGTAAATGTCCTAATATCTTGGTTCCCATCTATTCACTCAACCCTCAACCAAAGAGTTGAGGTCTGTCTCGGTAGAGCGGCCCTGTAAGACAAGCTGTGGGAGACCGGTGAAGACGTCAAGCGTACCGTCAAGTTCATGAGCTAGGCCGGAATAGAAGTATAGCATAGGTTGATCGCGGAAGAAGAACTGCTCATGTAACGTTATCCATGTTTATGAAGTAAGTTCCCCTATGTTACATACAGTGTTAATAATCTTACATATGTGATAAGGATAGGGCTTTAAGACGAGGTGACACGATTATGTTGCTTATTTCTGTGAAATCTAATGTATGGGGCAAACTGTTTTGAAAATACGCAATGTTATGTAATAAATACAACTGTGTTAAAACCAGGTTTCCTTTTACTAAATTGTACATGAA